>JAZKJV010001300.1:0-426665 GCA_037367405.1 Ottelia alismoides
TACACTGATGAGAACCCCTCGAATATGTTGACCAAGGCAGTCCCTTGTGAAAAGCTTTAGCTCTGTACAGAGTTGGGCGGTGTCACTTTTTCTTGATCTCCATCATTGGACCACACCTCCCTATTGGGTATGGGTGGGGGAGGTTGTTGGGTATTTTTTATTCCAAACCCAAGTGGGGGATGCACCTTTTACCCCTTTTGAAAGGGCATATTTGCAATATTTTCAGCAAGTTGGGGGCTTCCATTCGATAGCCCCAATTCCAGGGAATAGACACAATCAAATTCTCCATTCTCTCCAGAAGAACAGACAATGACACTCTATTTTCCCCCATTCCAGCGAGCAGCAGCATCAAGGATTTCCATTTGGAATTCTCTCCTTCCTCCACGTGTGAAAGCAAAATGTTGAGCAGTCGAGAGAGAACTAGTAGCCGGGTTCGAGAGGAGCAGCGGTTAGGGGCTGCAGATTTGAGCTTGGGGGCAGTGTCTTTGGGCGAGTTTGAGGAGTAGCAATGAGAAGGTCGTTGTAGACGACCTCAAGGGAGTCGAAGCCACTATTTTGGGTCTCCATCTGGAAGCCTACAAGGAAGTCTCCCCATCTCTTGTTTTGACCACATCTTTGGTATTTTAGATACCTAGTTATAGTTAGGTACTTGTACAAGAACTGTCGTCTTGTGCTTGTGGCTTGTATCTCGGTTTGTTGGGCCACAAAATTGAAAGAGCATTTGACTCATCTTGATCATGGTGGAATCGTTGCCGGTCTTGCCCTGTGATTTTTTCCTTGCTCACATCGAGTAAGGATTTCCACGTAAAAATCGTTGTCTCGTTTGGTTGCTTGTTTGTTGTTGCTTGTGTGATTGCTTATCATCGTTGCTATTTAGTTCTCGTGTAGGGAACACATATTATTGTGCCATCTTTGCTACAAGACAGATTAGGGGATACTCCTCATCATGTGTCATTCCCAACAAAATCCTCCTCCTACATTAAGTAGGGTCGGCTACGTGGACTCTTTGCCACCATTCAGATTTATTTCAGGACATTCCTGAACTTACATCCGAGTCACTAAGATCTCTTCAGATGGTTTCCTTCCAACACTTCTTAGGCCACCATCACCCTCTCTTTATAAGTTCAACATCCCAAATCTCGCATCTTCTAACCGATGCATCAAGCAATCTCTTTTGCAAATTGCCAAACCACCTTGAATGGTTCTCTGTCATGTTATCGGACTTACACCAACTTTCCTTCTGATCACGTCGTTCCAAATCTGATCTTTTTGTGTATGATCACACATCCATCATAGCATTTTCATTTCTACCACTGTCATTCTCTGCATATGTCTATGGTTCACAAACCAATATTCATAGAGCATAAGAGGTCTCACGGCTACCTTGTAACACTTTTTTTTATTTTTTAAGTAAATATTCTTATCACATATAGTAGGCTCTTCTCCACTTTAGCCAACAAGTCATGTTAGCTTGCATCACTAAGGAAAGTGAGATGTAAATAAATGTATAAATAAAGTACAAGTTCATATGCATGTTATACCTTGAATTATTTTAACCAACAAGATGTTCATAATTTGGTATTTCATTTCAATTATTTTTTGTTATGTAAAACAAATTGGTATGGAGTAAGAAACAACCACAACACAAAAGCATGAAGTACGGAGCTACTTCTCTACAGTGGCAGCAAATCTCTTTCTTCTCGGGTGGAAAATTAACAATGGCATATATGATACATGAAAAGCCTTGAATCCTACAAGTTTATATAAAATCATAAACTAGAAAATCCTCTCTAAACAGAAGTAGCTACAACTATGAATACATAAGTCTTTCGAGCTCTCATATGACTCTAATATGATGATGACCCTTGATCTTTTTCTTTTAAAAATGAGCTCTCATAAGAGGGAGTGCATATCACTGGAGTGAGGGCCTTATTTCCTTCGCTTTGAAACAACATCCTTCTACATTTTTTAACATTTTGTGGATGCGTGTCTAGTACCTTCTTTTTGTCCTATTTGATTCGTTTGAAGCTATATATATATATATATATCAATTCTTAAATAACTAGAATATATATGGACTGATTTTTCTAATTATCTATGGTTTATGGGGGGAAGGGCTTGATGGTCGCCCTTTTCTTCAGAGTGTCTTGTGAGATAATAGGGAAAGAGCGAGCGCTTGGTCGACAAGCGCAGGTAGATAGCAAGAGTGAGTGGGCAGTGAGGTTCTTCTTCAAGCCTCAAGGCTTTGATGTAAGTCCAACTCAAGGTTCACGTGGATCATTGTTGGCCCCCACCTTCATCGACGCTCAACCGCTTACGTAACCCCCCACACCACGCATACGGGCCATGGTTTAAAAATCAGACCGGACTGGTTGGTCGAATAATCAACCTTGACCTTGTTGTTTGGTCGGTTTCATGTAATTAATTTTTTAAAAATAAGAAAATAAGAAAAATAAAAAACCATGTCCAACTGGTGAAGGGATGGGGTTGATCAGGTGATCAAACCGGTTTGACTCGGATTGATCCAGTTTTGATGGTATGGTAACTTTTCAAAAAAATTAAATAATATGTTTTTATCACTTATACTCTTATTAATATATGCAACATCAGTAGTGTCATATCTCACAGATCATGATACTCAACAATCATCTCGTAAAATACTACATTCACATTCATACCTCTAACGAATGAACCGAAGGCGTAGGCCTACTCCTGGGTGATGACATTCGACTGCCCTTGTTGTGCTGGTGAAGAACTGGATCCCAGTACTCTATATACCGATAGTGGTGGGGGATCACTACAAGAAAATACCAGAAATGACGAGCAAGTATGCACGATGTATGGGTGAGTACACGTGTTCTCCAATGGGCTGGAGAGGAACGGGCGAATACACATGCTCGATCCTTGACTTGCCAGTCAAGATTTAGGCCAATGTTAGCATTGTGCCTTTTTGAATTTGCGGGCGAGCACTCAGCTAACATCCATGCTCGCCCATTTTCCGAGTAGACCAGGGTCTCAAGAGGAGAACGAAGAAGAAGAGAGAGATGAGGAAGAGGAGGAAGAGACTGATCCTGAAGAAGAAGCATGGATGTATGCAATGTTTAAAGAAATGGAAAAGGAGAAAGAAATCAAAGCAGAGTTTGATTTCTAAGCTATTTGGGCGAAAAATAAGTGAATAGGCTTTTATTAACAATATAATAGAGAATGACTTTCCATTTTGTAATAGTGTTTAATGTATTTTATCTACATATAATAATTTCGTGCTTTCCATTGAATTTTTATATATTTAGTTTAAGATAATATTGTTGACTTTTCATTTCTTTTAAAATAAATTATCGAGAAATATATCATTGACTTACTATTTTATAGGTTGTGGAAAGGAAATCATGTCACCGTGGGAAGCTTCCACTAAAAAACAAAGGATCTATGAGCATGCATAGCCTTGCCATGTGCACACGTACTCGCCCAAGTTGTGCACGCAGTTGGACTAGATTAAAGCTGAAGTGGGGTGAACATCAGTGCCCTCCCAGCGGTCACCTGCTAACTTGGTCGAGCACATTGTGCTCACCTCGACAAATACACGCCCATGATTTATTTAGCGCATTCTTGCTGCATAGTGGGCAAGCAGTGAGCGTGCACTAGGCACGTGCATGTGCTCGTCTGGTTTAGAATAGAAAAAAATGAAAGGTTCATCAGCGTTTTGAAGCCTTGTCGAACCTGTAAGATATGCTCTAGAACCACTGCAAGTGTTTAAAAGAATTGTTGAAGATCATATTTGAGATAGCAATTGGATATCAAATGATTGATATGCTATGTAATTATTATATAATATACATAAAAACAAATAAATAAAAAATAACCCACATAATATATATCTCGACATGAAATAGATAAAATTGCATTAACAAACTGAAATATAATGTATGCAGATAATACACATTGAACACCACATAAAAGTTCATGAAAATATAAAGGCATTCTCTATTTTGCTAGTAGAAAACATAATATTCATTTCTTCTTTGCTCGAAAGAACTTTGATATCAAACTCTACTTCTATTTCTTCTTTTCCTTCTGCATTTCCTGGAAACTTGCATACATTCGAGCTTCTTTTCCCCCTCTTCCTCTTCTTCTTCATTCTCCTTTCGCTACACTATTGACTTTTGTGATCCATGAGGAAACTAAATATATAAGACATTAGAGATGAAATATGAGATTCAAAGACTCGTGTACATACTAAACTACATCATACGAGTTGGGTATCACGTTCTCATATGAATCTGGTTTCGATACGGTTCGAGAATCTCATAACAACCTGACTCATTATCCAAATGAATCAGGATGGCCTTGTCCCTTCTCAGCCAAGTTGGGGAACATTTAAGAAGAGAAGAATAGAAGGCTAGCGAATAATTTGATTCTTTCCAATTTAGATTTCATCGATCTCCGAATTCGTGTGGAGTGTATCAAGGGAAAAGGCACAAAGACCTTCAAGAAAATTGTGTGAACAGTCTACTGTGTACTACTCTTCGAGACCTTTCCAATTGTACCAAGATCATCGAAATCATACATCAGATGAGGGAGTTATGGTCATTTTACGATTGCGGGTTGTAAATAGACCCGGATCCAAGCTCACATAAGGTTAATCGAACCAAGCTATATAAGCGAGTTGGGCATGGATCTAGTCGACCAGACCACATTTCCCAAGCTAAGGCCACCAAAGCTCCGTTCTAGAGCTGTCGGACGGCCGGTCGGAGGTCGCTGAACTCGTCTGATCGTGAGGTCGAGGACGCCAATCTGAAGAATTCACTGCAGGGGAGTCGTTCGCCACATCCGATATGTACAAATCATCATCCCTCCTCGCTGTCGATTTCCTTATTTTTGCAAATTTGATTTTCAATTTCTTCGTCATATCACATTGGGGTTGCATAGGCTTGTGTGTGCGGAGAATCAAATGATTGTGGGTACCATCCGGGGTCAAACGAAATCGACTTCTCAATTAAATCTTTCTTTTAACCTTTTAGGTTTGAGCTTAGGATAGCAATTTGATCCGTCAAATGTTTTTGTTTTGTGCCTGATCCTAATTAGTTCCAGATGCTCTGTAGTTAAATTGAATAGTTGGGAATGGTGTCTTCAGTATTCCTTTAACTATAAATTGAATGCACAATGATTTAATTCATGAAAGCCTGTATTAGATTTGGGAGGCTGTAATTGTGGCTTTAGAATCTTGTCAGAAATCTATATCTATAACCCACACTAATAGTGGGTTTTTCCATCTCCCTCTTCTTGTCATGACACGTGGTACACTCTCCTTTCTTTCCCATTCTCTCCCTCTCCCCCTGTCCTCTCTCCTGTCTCGCCTCACTCCCACTCTTCAATTCTCTCTCCCTCCACTCACTCTCTCCCAATCTTTTCTCTCTCTCCACTCACACTCTCTCCCTCTTCCTCTCTCTATTCCTCTCTCCTCTGCATCTGTTTTCTCCCTCTCTCTCAAATGCATCGTCTCTCTCCTCCTCTTTCATCTTTTCTCTCTCCTTTAATTTCTCCTCTCTCTCCTCTCTCCACTCACTATCTCTCTCACTTTCTCATCTTTTTCTCTCTCCTCTAATATATATGTTAACTTTAAGATTACAAATATCATATTTTTCTTTATATTTATTAAATTAATATTCATATATATCAATTATATTTATTAAAGTATAATTTTACATATCATGTAAAGTTGCATTTTTTCAAAATTTGCAATTTATTCAAATTCAGATTTGTAATCCTCTCCCTTTCTCATCTTCTTCTCTCTCTCTCCTCTAATATATATTTGTAAATTTAGGGATATTTACACCCATAACCCTGAGTAATTTCACAATAACAATCATAACCCTGCATAATCGCGAATTACATGAGAAACTCCGTATCGCGAATTACATGAGAAACTCGAGTAATGGTTAACTCTTACATGACATACCCCTGTGTCATACTCGTTTGTGATGTCCGTTAATTTTGACGATTTCCGTTAAAAAAGACAAAATTATCCCTAAAATTCATTCTTATTTACAATAACATGCCATTATTTTTATCTGCATCAGAACCACCCAGTCCGTGATCGAGCTCCTCCTGGAACACCCCCCCCCCCCCCCGCCCACCTCACCGTCGTCGAGCTCTCCTCGGAGGCTTCCTGTGCCAACCGCTTTTTGCTGCTACCCTGGTCGACCACCCCTGGAGCTGGAGGTCCCCCCTTCCCCCTCCGCGGTCTGCTCCCTCCCCTGCTCGGCCGCCCCTGATGCTCAAAGCCCCCCCCCCCCCCGTGTGATCTGCTCCCTTGCTCGACCTGGAGCTCAAAGCCCCCTACCCCACCCTCCCTCCCTCCCCCGCGGTCAGCCACCCCTGCGATCCCCCTCCCTCGCCCGCGGCCTGCTCCCTCCCTCCTCTACGGTCTGCCGCTCACCCCCCGCCCGCGCGGTCTGCTCCCTCCCTCCCCCGCGGTCTACCACGCCCCCTGCGACCCCACCCCCTCCCTCCCGCGGTCTGCTCCCTCCCTCCCCTGCGGTCTGCCGCTCCTACGACCCCACACACCCAGCCGCGCGGTCTGCAGCCCTGCGACCCCCTCCCCCCCCCCCCGCCCGCCCGAGACCTCCCTCCCCCGCGGTCTGCCGCCCCTGCGACCCCCCTCCGCTCTTGATCTGCTCCCTCCCTCCCCCGAGGTCTGTCTCCCCTACGACGCGGTCTGCTCCCTCCCCCGTGGTCTGTCTCCCTACGACGCGGTCTGCTCCCTCCCCCGTGGTCTGTCACCCGCGGTCTGCTCCCTCTCCTGCAAAGCCCCCCGCGGTGACAGAAGCATCCCCCGACAGAGGACAGAGGCCCCGTGGTTGCTCCCTCCCCTACAAAGTCCCCCGCGACAGAGCCCTTCTCCCATCGCACGCCAAACCCCATGTCCCCGCGCCCTGCCCCTGCCCACGAATGACCTGCAGATGCCCCTTCATCCCATCCCACCGCGACAACCAGCAAGACCTCCCACGCGAGAGAGCTGCCCCTGTCAACAACGCTGTGCGAGCTAGGAGAAAGACGGGGGATTTTTTCATTTATGTTAATCTCAACCGTTAGACCGTTGACCTGTTAGATTAACTCAACTATCTGGTTGAGTTAATGAGGTAAAGTAACAGAAGGTTATAGGTGTAAGACGGCACACTTATTCAGGGTCCTGCGCGTAATTCGCGATTATGCAGGGTTATGATTGTTATTGCGAAATTACTCAGGGTTATGGGTGTAAATATCCCTTAAATCTATAACCCACACTAATAGTGGGTTTTTCCATCTCCCTCTTCTTGTCATGACACGTGGTACACTCTCTTTTCTTTCCCATTCTCTCCATCTCCCCCCGTCTCTCTCCTCTCGCCTCACTCCCTCTCTCGAATTCTCTCTCCTTCCACTCACTCTCTCTCATCTTTTCTCTCCCGCTCACACTCTCTCCCTCTTCCTCTCTCTATTCCTCTCTCCTGTGCATCCGTTTCTCCCTCTCTCTCAAATGCATCGTCTCTCTCCTCCTCTTTCATCTTTTCTCTCTCCTTTAATTTCTCCTCTCTCTCCCTCTTTCTCCCTCTCTCCTCCACTCACTATCTCTCTCACTTTCTCATCTTTTTCTCTCTCCTCTAATATATATGTTAACTTTAAAATTACAAATATCATATTTTTCTTTACATTTATTAAATTAATATTTATATATATCAATTATATTCATTAAAGTAGAATTTTACATATCATATAAAGTTGCATTTTTTCAAATTTGCAATTTATTCAAATTCCGATTTGTAATCCTCTCCCTTTCTCATCTTCTTCTCTCTCCTCTAATATATACGTTAAATTTAAAATTGCAAATATCATATTTTGCTTTATATTTATTAAATTAGTATTCATATTTATTATTATATTTATTAAAGTAGAATTTTAAATATCATGTAAAGTTGTATTTTTCTAAATTTTGTAATTTATTCAAATTCAGATTTGTAATCAATGTGGGTAAAATATATATTTATTTTTATTATTACACTAAAATTAAATCATATTTATATGTGATGTAAAAAAATGTGAAATAAAATAATAATTTAAAATATTTTAAAATACAATTAATTGTGAAATATAATATTAATTAAAAAATTAACTCAACTTAAATATGTGTATATGAATATTTTAATAAAGAAATAAAAAATATAATTTGAAAATAATTTTCAATTGATGTTTAAGTTGTTATGTAATACAAATAGTTCAATAAATAATAAAAATAAAATTAACTTATGAATACGAAAATAATAAAATTATACTTTTATCAGTAGTTTATTAATAAATTTTTAAAAATAATCTAAAATTTAATAATAGTAATTTCTTTAAATGTAATACATACTTAACATATTTGCCCTTCATCTTTTCTTTGAATTAGGTGACATATAAATATTATATTTATTTTAATTATATCCATCAATAGAATGGATTTGAAATCTTTTCACATCATTTCTTATACATTTTATATGTCTATGGATTCCTAAAGTATATTTGGGCAATCATAGAACGATTGTTTACGGTATAAATAATAATTTTATTAAAACTAATATCAAATATATAATTTATATTAAAAAAAATAATTAATATTTTATCGTAACGATTTCAATAAAAGTATAAATTCAAATAACAATTTAATCCTTTGATTTTTTAGTAAAATCTATTTAAAATTCTTAATCAAATGTATAAATGTGTTAACGTAATAGCTTATAAATATACAAGTTATATGATTTTTTCTATTTTTTTAATAGTGGCTTGCATGTATTAAGGTTTGTTTTTTAAATATATTATGTAAATATAATTAAAACAAAAATATTATTTCATTTTTAGTAAAAAATCAGATTTTATAAAAATAAATATTATCATATTAAGAAATATTCGTCATTTTTTTATTCCTCCTTTTTTACCAACTCTCTCATCTTTCTCTCTTCATATTCCAGTATCATATTAAGAATAATTCATCATTTTTATCTCACCTTTTTTACCAACTCTCTCATATTTCTCTCTCCATTATTTCAGAGTTACAATTTTTCCAAACTTAGTAATTTATTCAAATTCCAATTTTGTAATAAATGTAGGTAAAATATAATGCATATATTTTATTATTGTACTAAAACAAATACAACACTTTCTATCTCTCTTTTTTACCCACTCTCCCTCTTTCTCTCTCCATTATTCTAAAGTTACATTTTTCCAGACTTAGTAGTTTATTCTAATTCAAATTTTATAATCATTGTGTGTAAAAATCCATGTTGATATTTTATTATTGTACTAAAATTAAATTATACTAATATGTAATGTTAAAATTATGAAATACAATACTAATTAAAAAATAACATAAAAACTTATTTATGAAATACAATACTAATTAAAAATTTTAAAATAAATTTAAATTTGTAGATATAAATCTTATAATAAAGTAATTAAAAAAATAATTTAAAATAATTTCAAATTGATGCTTAAGTTATTATGTAATACAAATAATTTAATAAATAATAAAAATTAAAATTAACTTATGAATATGATATTATATTCACTTATTTATTCTACAAAAGGAAATTATACTTTAATGCCTCGATTAAATTTTACAATTTTAAAACTAAAATTTCACCCGACTCGCTGCGAAGCGCGAGCAAATACACTAGTAACTATTTAAAACTAGGTTTTTCACAGTCTGTCAGACACGTGGATAACTCCCCACTTCTCCATTTATTCTTGCATTCCGGCCATGCACCTTCACTACTGTTAATTAATAATTAATTATATTAAAAGCTGGACTGTCCAACTTTATCTCTGACGGACTCCTGACTCTGACCTTACGTGGATATCTCCCCTATTATCAATTTATTTACATTGCCACTCCTCTCTCCTTCTCTCTCTCAACATCTCACTCTCATCTCAACTCAATTCTTTGCCTCTCTTTCTCTCATTTAAATATCTATTTGCCCCCACTTACGCCCTGTGGTGCTTTATAAACATTCAAATATTATGAATATACTAAAAATATTATATAAAATCCTATAAAATACTAATAATACCTCTATTTGAAGCTAATAAAATCTTCTACAAAAATAAAAAGTTATAAATTTACTTTGGGCATAATATTTTCGAAAATAATAGAAATAAAATTTGAGTTTCCTTAAATTAACTATTTTTTAATTGAGTACGGTTTAAATTTCATTTCTTTCAATGAGTACATTAAGTTTAATTTCCCCCCGATATTGTGCCGGCAACAAACTAACTATCCCAAACTACCCAGTTCATTTTATTTTTTCTGTTTACCCTGTTCATTTTATTTTTTTCCTCACGATGTGACATGTACTTACATTTAAAAATATACCTTGACACAGATTATGCATATTATAATTAAGATATAGTATAGTTTGCTTAAAAGATTAAAAAATATTCATTAAAGATAAATATATTCATTTATGCCATTTAAAAAAATTTTAGTTGAGATGGTTTTTGTAATTTTGATTTGTTAATAGAATTGCTTTTCCATATTTTAGCATTAAATGAAAATATATTACCATTCCAATATATGAGCCTCAATCAAATATTTGAAATTTTTAATTGTTTGACTATTGTCTATTATGTTTTTTATATGTTTATCTTTTTTATCTAATAATAATTAATGTTACTAACAGTATACATTGATTGTGATGAATACATCAGACTTTCAAAGTAATGATATTTCCAATATTACGAAAAAATGATATTCTTAGCCAATTAATAATTTAATTTCTATTAAATTCTTACGAATTCATCTTTGAATTCACATAAAAAAACATTCAATACCGCTGCGAAGTGCGGGAAACATCCTAGTCCATTTGGAAAATAAAGAAAAAAATTCCCTTCGAATTTTTGAAATTTGTTCTACCATGTGGAAACGAAAGGAGCATTCCACTTTCTTTATAATATCGAATCCATACCGATCGGATATTACCCTCTCCATCGTTCAATTGTGTTTTTGTTTTTTTTGTACTATTGAAGTTATATTTAAATCATTTAAATATCTCTATATATATATATATATGGTATTTTAAGCATCTATTTCATTCTTCAATGGTGGGTCACATTATTAAAAAATTCGGTGTTTCAATTATCTATTGTGTTGTTGCTAGACAATAATAATCGTATGTCGTGACTTGCTAGTAGCAAACTTGTCTTGCCTGCTGATGTCATTTGGAGTGTTTATGGCCTTAAGCTTCAAATAAATGTTCCTAACAATTAGATATTGATTTTTCAAAATAGCTACATGTGTAACATTTGCAAGCTCCTTTACTACGTACACCAAATATTTGCAAGCAAATGTGCATGCACGTACGTAGGTGTTGAGAAATTGATAGACATTGGATAGTTAAGTTATGGCATATGTAGGACCCTTAAATTAAAATACAGTCATGAGTATTAACATTAAAAGAATACCAAAACTTTGTCTAATCTACCCGGTGGGAGTATAAAGTGGGTAAGGCCTCTTGATTTAATTTAACCATTGTAATACTATTGTGAGATCTTTATCCCCCATTTAAATTATAAAGTGCACACGTATCACTATAAGGAAAAATAATTTGTGGTCACATAACTATGTTCACGGATGTAGGATTCGTGGCCACAGAATTGGACTATGACCACAGCACTTCGTGGTTATGTAGACGTAGCTACAAGTCTCATCGCGGGAGTTCTTTGACCACGAATATGCCGTAGCCACTACAAATAGCCATATAAGTTGTCGTGGCCACAGTTATGACATTTACATCTTTGAAGACTTTGGCCACGGAATTATAGCTACAAAAAACTAGTGAACACACAATTATTGTGGCCACAAGTTTCTGTAGCCACATTCTGTGGACACAAGTCATTTTTCTTGTAGTGTATCCATGATAGTTTTTATAATTACTGTAAAATCTGTGGAATAGATATAATTATTGTAATATAAAGATCAGTTGTGATAAACCGTTGATGGTAAATATGGTAATTGATGTCTAAGTGATCTCATGTGAATCAGTTTGGAATTTAAATACAATAAAGAGAAGTAAAACTCCAAGGAGAAGCATACATCATGGATTGGATATAGACATGGACAACCGTAAATAACACGATCGAGAGATAATATTACCTCAACTCGCAATGTATTGTGTGCGTTGCTCAAGGCTCTCTTGGCGTCTTAATGACTTTTCCCACGTGGCATTGAGAGGTTGAGTGCCCCCGGCTATGTGCCCTTGTGTTACTAGTGTTCTCCATCTGGCGATGAGGCCTACGGGTTCTATGTGACTCCTTTTGAGACTGTGTTACTAACAGGGTGTGTGAGTGATGGCCCTAAGCAACATTAAGCTACATTCCAATTTCATCTTCCCTGGTCGATGTGACTTTTAGGTATTTATAGGTGTTGGCCACATGTATAAGTACTCGGATTCACCCTATGAGGAAAGACACCAAGAATGTTAAATGAAAAGCAATGAAGCTATGTGATTGATGGTGAGTTATCCAAAATCAAATACACCAAATCAGATTGTGCCCTTATTTGTGCCTTTCCGTGGAGATTCTCTATCAATGGAATGTAGATTTGGATTATATATCATTAATGTTCAATGCATATTCATATTTAGGTTGGAGCTATAAGCCGAGTTGGTAGAAGCTGCTTAGTAAGGGATGATTTTTCTTCGTGGGGTTCCGCTACTTAGTGGGTGTTGGAGAAAGTGAAGCTCAGATATGCATTGTGGGTGTTCACATTTGTTTCTTGTTCATACTTTTACCCTTCTAGTTGTTACTTTATATATGTATCATGTGCTTTGCTCATTAACCTATTTGCATGAAATTGGTAGGTTTTCTCGAGCAGCAACCACAATAGTACGTGGCTTGTGGTTGACTTGTTCAGTTTTATTTTGTCGCACAATCAGTTTCTGCCATTTTGTCTTTTTGTACTTGTACATAATTTTTGAGTGACATGATATACATATATGCATATGGGTATATTTTGTATGGCACTGTATACATTTTGTGGACATGTTATTATAAATGGAAAATTAATAGAAAATATTGGTTGTTATTCGTTCTTTAAATTTCTCATGCATATATTATGCTATTTTGTATTTCGTATATAGAATCATATGTTGTGGATGTATATTCTTGAGTATCTAGCCCCTGGGTGTGTTACACGAAACAATATTTAGTTTTGTTGGAAATGCGAGCCCACGGCGAGCCATTATGCAATAAATGTTATTGCAATTCACTCCTTAATCTGAAATGAAGAATACATAATTTGCATAATAGGTCCCTTAGTACAATTAGGGTTATGTACCATGGCCATCTTGATGATCATACAGCTGTTGATTCAACTATTGAATCATAGAGGCTGGTGCTTGGTTGAATATCTAAAGAGTTAGATTGAGGACTCATCAAGCACCGTCAAATGATTGTTAAGAGATGATCTCCAGCCTGAGTAGGAGATGGCAATCCTTATCTCTGAAGGCTGATATCTGACCGACCTCTTGATGCAGGTCCTCTGCATAGGAATAGAGATTCGGAGGTGTCAGATTAGTTAGGTCAAAGAGTTGACTTAACGAGATCGAGATAACCAAAGTCCTATATCGTATGCTGTCATGATATAGGCACGCATCCTCTGACCGGAGACAGATGTGTTGCTATATGTCTAAGTATGTACATATGGCAGACCAATAGGTTGATGACCTATTCAAGGTCTATACACCGGCGCGCTGGTGTGCATATAAGGGCATATGAGTAATACGATCTCTCAAAGGGATCATACAGGTTCAGTTACTGAACCGGAAGACATGAGCTCACTCATGAGATATTGGGAAGACTCAAATTCCGTGCGCACGGTCGTCTCGCTTTGGAAGCTTGACTGAATTTGTAGGTTTGATATATACTTTTTTGGAAAGTATATGATCAAGACCAAGGTATGATATATGCTTTTGGAAAGTATATGATCGATACCGACTCCCAATGATCGAATGAGAAACTTACTGATAAAACCATGAAGTAGACAGTATAAAGTTGATCCAATACTTCGGGTTTAGTCTGAGTCTTCCAGTATGCAGGATGTACAGGTATTGGGAATACCTGAGGGTGATGTGATCATAAACGATTGTATAACCATGACGCTTCCATTCCTAGGGAGTGATAAAACGTGTCTGGATTTTAGTGACTGATGAACAAGGGTTTTCCCACGAGGGTCACCATATAAAAAAAAAGAGAAGTATTGTCGCCGAGGCGACCACTCATGGAAGACCGCTGCCAATCAGCAATTAACCCACAATCCAAAGAATACAACAATCAAGCTCAAAACACATGTGAATTAATCTTTATTTTACTCTACCATAAAATGTATAGTGACAAATATGTAGAGGTCGAACCACAGAGAGCAACACAAAATACCATAGCCTACGTGCCAATCTTAGTCATCCTTGTGTGGGTTTTTTTTTATATATATATATTTTTTTATATTATTATTAAAATATAATACTTAAGTAGCATGTATACATATAGATATATATTTTTATATAATACAAATTCCTTATATATATATATCATAGAGGTTAAGCATAGAGCTTATAATACATGTAATATATGTATATATATAGGTGTATCTAAATATAATATTATATATATGTATATATGTATATATATTTTTTTATATATCACATTAAGATTAAAAGAGAATACATATTACTATATATATAATATATATATATATATATATATATTTTTGGATATATAGATATAGATATATATACATAAAAGGTGTGTTATAATATTCACAAAAATAATAGAAAATAGTCAAAAATTCAGGACAAAGATCTTTTTTGGGATTTTCATGGTTTTTTACTGTTTTTATAATTTTTGGGGTATTTCTGCAAGTATTTTTGGCATTTTTAAAAATAGCTAAATCAAAGCAAACAGGGGACTGGGTACTGGCCGTCACAAAAATAGAGATTAAAAAATATCTAACAGCCTCAAAAATGTTCCCCTTTAATTTTCTACTAACAATAATAAAATACAGCATAAGTAGGGCCTGAGTTCATATTTTTCTGATTTTTCTTTGATTTTTTATATTTTTTTGAAGTTTTTGGGCATTTTTGAATTTTTAAGGTTTTCTTTTTGAGTTTTTTAGGGATTTTTGGTCTGACACTAATATAGGACAAAATACACTACATATAATTTTTTTGGAATTTTTCAAGGCATTTTCATATTTTTTTTGGGGTTTTATGAGTTAGACAGGGACTGAAAGACAAGTTTTTGATTTTTAATAAATGCAAAAATGCAACAAAATGCAAAACTAAAAATATGGCGTTCAAGCATGACCAAACAGGGGCTTAAGTCTATTTTTGCAAGATTTTTCGATTAAATATGAAGCATGAAATAAATAGACAAAGCCTTCAAAAATTAAATGGCCTGGCAGGGGTATTTTTGCAAATAAAATAGTTAGAAGGGGCATACATGCAAAAATTACAATAAAAATACACTTTAACTTTTATTTTCAGGACCATTTCATAAATACAAGAACCCGGCAGGGTTTAGATGCAATTTTCACGCGCCTCACGTGGTTGCTGCACGTGAGGCGCGGAGGGACTAAAATGTAAATGTAGAAACATCAAGGGGGTCCACTGCAATTTTTACAACTTATTTACAACTGAAACTTTTATTTTTGGGAGCAAACCCTAAATACAAAAAGTAAGGGGCGAGATATGAAATTTACCCCTTAAATAAGGCCTTGCATCCTGCGGCGCTGGAAGCGCCACTTATACACGTGGCGATCATCGGACGGCGGACTTCGTTTCGGCGATGAAGGGCTGGGATTAGAACATCCCGGCTGATCTGACGGTGGGTGTGCTTCTTCATCGGACGGCTGGCATGCAATCTGGGCCGCCCCGCTCGATCCAACGGTGCAGAGGGCACCAGGAAGAACTGGGAATGAACTCGCCCTCGGCGAGCTTCGATCGGGTCGCTCGAGCTTCTCCGGGCACCTCCTGCGCATCTGAAGCGTCCTGATCGTAGCTGGGAGGCCTCCGCGTCGTCTGACGGTGATCTCATGGCTCCTGGGGGCCTTAGTCGGTGGAGCGAGGTCGGAGAAGAAGGTGGCCCCCAAGAACCTCTTCCTGGTCAAAGCAAGCCCAGAAGGGCTCGATTCCTCGTGGTACCTGCACAGGAAGAACCGCGGGCGAGAGAGCTATCTCCTCGACCCGGGGGTATGAAGCTGCGGTGCAAGATGGAGGTGGGCGGAAGGGCTCCGGCGAGCGGCGGAGTTGGAACCCTGATTCACCAAGACCGAGGGTCCTGGGTTGATCTGATGGGTGCGAAAGATGGAGAAGACGACGAGGAACGAGATGGGATGATCGAGGTGGTCGGATACAGTGAGGTTCATGATGAAGAAGTCGCCGGAGCGGAGCTCCGGCGAACTTCGATTTTTGCTTTTTACGCTAATGTGATCAACTAACAACTAAACTAACTACTGAAATGAAATGCTAACATTAAAAACTACCTAAGAATGCATTAAACGAACAGCTCTTATACCTGGGGGCCTCCAGGGAGCAGGGCGGACGCCGGAGCTCCGCCGCGTCAAAATTCTCCTCCCTCCGGCCGAGTCTCGATGCTGGGCTACTCCCCCTGTCACGAGGAACAATCCAGGCACAAGATCTAGGCGTTAGGTTGGAATGAAAGTGGCCAAATTCGAGGAAGGAGGGGGAGCTTTTTATTTATACACATTGGCAGGAGGCCCTATTGACCGGCGATTATTGATCGATCCAACAAGTATCTAGTTGATCTATGATCTTGGCGGGCATCATGGATGATCAGAGGACAAATCTTGTGAAGGAAGCGAGTGCGATGGTTCACTGAGCCAGGCGGGAAAAATGGCGGAAATCGGGGAAAAGACAGGTTGCGTGAAGTCAGACGCCTGGAGGTCCAGTTGACCGGGGTCAACTCGCGGAGGGACTGGGTTGGTCCACCTCAGCCCGCTACAAGACAGAATAGGG
Organism: Ottelia alismoides; assembly: GCA_037367405.1. Lineage (NCBI taxonomy): Eukaryota > Viridiplantae > Streptophyta > Magnoliopsida > Alismatales > Hydrocharitaceae > Ottelia > Ottelia alismoides. Next base: position 17,037 of record JAZKJV010001300.1, read on the forward strand.
AATATTTCGCGAAATTGAATTATTTGGCATAGTAAATGATTTTATTATTTTTTTCGTATAAAATAAAAAATGTGTATTATTTCCTGTAGTATTTATTTATGATTTTTATTTATTTTTTTTGATTATTTTATTATGGTTTTATTAAAATAATGTGTATATGTATGTATTTACATGTGTTTTTGTGTATTTTATTTTTAATTTGTTTATTTTATTTTATTATTTTATTTTCTTATTTTATGAATTTATAACTTATTTTTATGAGTATAAGGGTATTTTTGTTTGATTTTTATGTATTCATTTACATTTTCAAATAAATATGTATATGTATAAGTAAGTATACTTATAGGTATTTTACCTATAGATTATATACATCTTATTTATTTAGTGAATTTTCTTTATTTTTCTTTTAGATTTGTATTTTTAATGTGTTTTATGTGATATTTACAACATTATAAAAAATGTGGATGGATAAAGAATAAAGGAATAAAATCCCCTTTTACATATAAGTGGTATAGGTATTTTGTTTATGTGGTACATAGACTTATTTTATTTTACAAATTATCTTTGGTTTTCTTTTAATATCAATATGTATAAGTATTATATACATTATTTACAAGATTCTAAAAATATGAATTTGTAAGAATAATAACTATTGAATAAAATGAATATTTTAATTGGGTACTATATACAATGAGGGTCAAAAACCTAACTTCCACAGATGGACTCTAAAAATTATGAAACTATTTTTATAAAATAGTTCATGAAATGCTATGTACAATTAAAGGTGAGTTTGGGTGATTTGGAGTTTTGATTTGCAAGATATGGGTCTGTGAAGTTGAGATTTTTGCTTTTTATTCTGGGTATAAAATGTTCACTGAGTATTATTTTGTACAAACTCAATTTTGTGTTTTTATTTACATTATTATCTACAACTTTCATGAACAAAGTTTCTTTATTCGATGAATAAATAATTATGCATAAAATAGGTGTCAAAAATGCATAAAGGGATGAATAGATAAATGAGGTATTTATTGTATATCAGCCCTTATCTCCCCCTACTTTATTCCTTGTCGACCAATACCATGCTGGCCTTGGTCTCGGGGTTAGGGTCATAAAATATTTGCAATATTTTATTCCTTTTTCTTTTCTTCTCTTTATTCTATAATTTTGGCATTAAAAACCTTATTTAATGTACAATTAATGCAATGAATAATGAATGTTATTATGTACAAATTGATGCTATTTACATGCATTTGCCGGGGTTTTTGAGGCCAAAATGATAGAATAAAGGTGATGAAATGGAGATTCATCACCCCCCTATACTTGCCTTTGCTAGTCCCTAGCAAACACTTATGCAATAAGCGCAAAATGAATGAAGAAAAGGAAAAGGAAAATGCAAGAAAGATAGAATGAATTGGGGTGCTTTCAGTGCAATGCATGTCCTTACAAAATCTGAATTTGGAGCTCCTGTCAGACCTTGGGTGTGAAGGTGTGTGGAACCTAGTCAGGAACCAGCTCTAAAGTACAACAGTCCTTCGGTAATCACAGAACTCGGTTCAACCCATCTCAATAGCCGGGTCAGAACTAGTCTACATCATACGCAAACTCTTATAACTATGAAGCTGACTTGCACAGTGTAAGTGATATGTAGCTCCCCACCTCAGAAGTGACAAAGAAACAACCTCCCCCAACTTGGTAACTCTAAGGCCTCGGTCTAGCAACTCTTTCCTCGAGAAGCGGGGTATTCCCTTCTAAGTTCAAGTGCAACCGGCTCAAGAAGAGGGGGAAGAAGTATAGACTTTTGGAAGCTCAGCCAGTGTAGCTAAGTCTCCCGCTGCAAGCTTCATGAGATGTAACATGGATACCATAAGCTTTTGCTTTATTGAACTATATACACTCCAGTGGGGTTATTAAATTTTCAATCCGACCCACCACTTTTTTGGAGTTCCTTTTTGCAAATTTTTTTTTTTTCAATTGCATCTGTACAACATATCTACATGGTGCAGCATATATACAAGAAATTTCTTCTTGAGCCAGTAGACTATCCCTCTTTTGAAGCTTTATTGCAACCCTCGGCTTCTGTCTTTAGCCTTCATCACCACTAGACCAAGTTGAGGTGCACTTCCTTCACTATAAGAAGAAGAGAGGTTCCGCCTAGAAGTACTACCCTCATATGCTACCCCAAGCCAAAGGAAACTGCCTCCTCGCCACCTCATCCATGGAGAGCTATGTGAAAGGTGCCGGTGTCCAAGTTAGGTCACGGCCGACAAGAGTCATGCGTGTGTTTCGAAAAGTTCTAGTTAGTCCACTGAGGTGCCTTGAACCCAGCCCTGCTTTCTCAAAGAATTAAGTCTGACTGGACCTGAAGTACCTTAAACCTAGTTCCCATAAGGTTCCAGTGCAGTTAGGTGCAGTAAGGTCCAACCGAGCTCCACTCTGAGACTTTATTAGACTGATTCAATCATTAAGCTCACTCAAAAAGAATATGAATGGTATGCTTTTGCTTATGCACAATGAATGATGCAGTTTTTCACAGAGGATTTAAAAAGAAGCAGAGAATGTTTTTACACAAAGAAATTTTGCACATAAAATAAGAGCTTGACACATACAAAAAGTATATACCCTTATTTACACGGGCGTACTGCTTTATTTACAAAATATATGAATTTATACAGACTGTACATATGTTAATGGAATGGTTTATTCAGGTTGTTGAGAAAGAATTTTACGTGATTTATTTCTGATTTACAGGTATTTATAATAGTGATCTTAATTTTGAAAATAGTTTTGCAAACTATAGTACACGATAATTTTTGCAATCAGTTACACACATTTGAAAATATTTTTGCACAGAATTTTCACACTATATGTACATTTTTCACAATAATTTGGACAAACATTTTTCACAACATTTGCACACAGGTTTTTCAAATCCTTTCTTTCACACAAAGAAAAATTTTTGCGATCAAAACAATTTTCACACAGTTTGAAATCATTTCGCATCAAAATTTTTTTTCCAAAACTGGTCACACTATTTTTCAAATCATACTGTATAGGTCTCTGATTTATTAATCAGTAGGTACAAAAGAAGAAAAAAAATTGTATTTGACGTATAGTATGGTTCTGTTCTTATAAACTTTATTTGGCTTAGTCCTCATTTACAAATGAAAGATTTTTGTGCAAATTCCTCAGACTTACTCGAGAAACATTTTCACAAGGGTTTTCGAAAACTCTAGTCCAAAATAATTTTTGTAACATGTACACGCATTTGAAAACCCTTTTACAAATGTTTTACACAACACAGATAGATTTTTCAAAACAATTTTTGACAATCAACTTTTCACAATCATTTGCACACTAATTTCCACATATTTTGCTTTCACTCAAAGAAAATAGGTTTTACACATAAACTAATCTTTTCAATCGTTGAATACTTGTTCACGCTATTTTCAAACAACTTTCACAAGATTTTTCAAAAAAACGTTTCGTAAAACACTTTTCTGACTTACTAGTCAGTATAATTACAATTAGTCTGAGGAACTCACAATCATCTTTTATTATTATAAAGCTACTTTTTACATTTTATTTTGTGTTGTAGTGATATTTTATTTTTCAGTATGAGTTATGGCTTTTAGTATATACACAGTATATACGACCCCCCTATACTTAGCTTGAGCTATGTCCTCATAGATCGAAAGGAAAAAGCAAAGACATAACTCGTACTGCGTATAGACAGATCTAAAGAATAAATACGAACGAAATGAATGAATGAGAAGTTGACCGTCCCCCCTATACTTAGGATCAAAGAGTCCTTTGTATAGCAGACTGTTTACAAAGCGGGGAGGGTCAAGGGTGAGAATATACTGATCGTACTCAGATTGTCTCCCCCTATACTTAGGGTAAGATACTCCTAAGTATAGACAAGAAGAGGAGACAATGGAGAGGATCGAACAGAAATCAAGAACCCTAGGTGCTCATCCCCCTATATTTAGGACCAAGTACGTCCTAAGTATAGAAAACTGTCTACAAAGGCGGCACATTTTAGATAGAAAAAGAAAATAGATAAGGAAAAGAAGAAAAGAAGAAAAGAAGAAAATCAGAGCAATAATGGTTGGAGTACATCGTCTGAATCTTTTGGTGCTGCAGGAGGTGTAGAGATATCCCCGGGGTGCACTAACTGAATAGAGTCAACGACGCCCAAGAATGAATCTGGTTCCAAGTAAGGCTTCAGTAGTTGGCCGTTGACGACGAATGGCTGTGCTTCAGGGGACAATTCTGATATAGCAATGCTTCCGTTGTCACGCACTTCACATACTCGAAATGGCCCTGTCCACTTACTTTTTAATTTACCTGGGAATATCCGCAACTTTGCATCAAACAACCACACTTTCTGCCCAACATCGAAGGTCTTTCGTCTGATGTGCCGGTCATGCCAGCGTTTTACCTTCTCTTTGTACATCAAGGTGTTATCGTATGCGCAGTCTCGGAATTCCAAGAGCCTGTTCAGATCGTCCTTTCTCTTCTGACCACCTTTTCGTGAATCCAAGTTACAATTACTAATTGCCCAAAGGGATTTGTGAATTAATTCTACGGGCAGATGACATGGTTTTCCATATACAAGACGGTAGGGCGACATGCCCAAGGGAGACTTGTAGGCCGTACGGTAAGCCCAAAGAGCTGAGTCCAAGAGTTGAGACCAGTCTTTTCTGTTTGGCCTAACAAGTTTCTGCAATATAGTCTTGATTTCTCTATTGGATAACTCCGCCATGCCATTGGTCTGCGGATGATAAGGAGATGCGACGCGGTGATCGATGCCATACTCCTTCGTTAACTTCTTGACCTCTTTGTTGATGAAATGACTACCCCCGTCGGATATGAGAATCTTGGGTATCCCAAACCGCGAAATGATGTTCTTCTTCAGAAACTGGCAAACTGTTTTGCTGTCGGCGGCTCGGGCGGGGATAGCTTCAACCCAACGACTCACGTAATCTACGGCAAGAAGGATGTGCTCAAAACCTTGACTGTTAGGGAAAGGTCCCATGAAGTCAATGCCCCATGCATCGAAAACATCTGCTATCTGAATGATTTTCAGAGGCATTGAGTCTTTGGCAGTGAGTGTTCCTTTCAGTCGCTGACAATCAAGACATCTTTTAACAAATTCTGCTGCATCCTTAAATAAAGTGGGCCACCAGAGGCCACACTGCAATACTTTCGCTGCCGTACGATCTCCAGAATGGTGCCCACCAGATTCAAGTGAATGACAATGCTCGAGGACACTAGATTGCTCCGTCTGAGGAATGCACCTGCGCCAAATACAATCTGCTCCTTCCCTGAATAGAAGGGGATCTTCCCACTGGTAAAAGCGGATGGTCGACATGAATTTGTTCTTCTGATTCGTCGTCCAATCCGAAGGTATTACCCCAGTGGCGAGGTAATTTACAATGTCAGCATACCAAGGGAGAGCATCCACGGCTAAGATAGCTTCGTCAGGGAAGGTCTCTGTGATAGGTGCGTTGCTCAAAGGAGAGTCATGCTGCTCTATTCTGGAGAGGTGATCTGCTACCACGTTCTGAACTCCAGGTTTGTCCTTAATTTCCAGATCGAATTCCTGGAGGAGAAGGATCCAACGAATCAGTCTGGGCTTGGCATCCTTCTTCTGCTGTAGGTACCGAATAGCAGAGTGGTCTGTGAAAATTGTGACCTTTGACCCCAACAAATAGGATCTGAACTTCTCTAAGGCGAAAACCACAGCCAGCAGTTCTTTCTCTGTTACTGTATAATTTCTTTGAGCTTCATCTAATGTTCTGCTGGCATAGTGAATGGCATAGGGCGCCTTATCTTTCCTCTGCCCTAGAACAGCTCCGACTGCAAAATCTGACGCATCGGTCATTATTTCAAATGGAAGAGTTCAGTCTGGAGGCTGCAAGATTGGAGCCTGAGTGATAAGCTCCTTTAATTGATTGAAGGCAAGGAGAACTGGCTGATCAACAATGAATTCTGTCTCCTTGCACAAAAGTTCTGTCAGAGGTCGGGCAATGCGGCTGAAGTCCTTGATAAATCGTCTGTAGAATCCCACATGCCCCAGGAATGACCTCACATTCTTTACTGACTGAGGTGGCTGAAGGTTTGAAATGACATCCACCTTGGCTGGGTCGACTTCCATGCCATGTTTGGAAACGACATGGCCTAACACAATACCCTCTGTGACCATAAAGTGGCTCTTTTCCCATGAGAGCACTAAATTGACTTCCCGACATTTCTGAAGCACTCTGCCTAGGTGCTCGAGGCAAGAATCGAAACTGTCACCATAGACGGAGAAATCATCCATGAACACCTCGAGAAAACTGCCTACCATTTCGGCGAAGACTGCTAGCATGCATCTTTGGAAGGTTGCGGGTGCATTGCATAATCCAAAGGGCATCCTTTTGAAGGCGTAGGTGCCGAACGGGCAAGTGAAGGTAGTCTTCTCTTGATCCTCAGGGGCGATCGCCACTTGGTTGTACCCGGAGTACCCGTCCAGGAAGCAGAAGAACTCCTTGCCTGCTAATCTCTCCAAGACTTGATCGATAAATGGCAAGGGAAAGTGGTCCTTCTTGGTTGCTGCATTTAGGCGGCGGTAGTCAACACACACCCGCCAGGATGTCGGTACCCGAGTTGAAATCTCCTCTCCTTTTTCAATTGTGACCACAGTAAGCCCGGATTTCTTGGGAACTACATGCAGGGGGCTTACCCACTTTGAATCGGAGATGGGATAAATGAAGCCTGCATCACACCACTTTGTGATTTCCTTCATTACCACGTCCCGAAGGTTAGGGTTTAGCCTTCTCTGGAATTCGCGGGACGGCTTGGCATCGTCTTCTAAATAGATATGGTGTGAGCACAGAGCGGGGTTTATCCCTCGGAGGTCTGATACACTCCAACCAAGTGCCTTGCGGTTCTTTTCTAGAATCTCGAGGAGTCGAGATTCTTGATCCAGATTCAGCCTGCTGCTGATGATGACTGGATACATGTGTTCTTCACCCGTAAGGAAAGCATACTTCAGGCCTGCAGGAAGTGGCTTGAGTTCTGGTTTCAATCTGTCCCCTTTACCGGTCACTTTTGATACCATGCTGGTGGTGGGATGTACTTTGAGACTAGTACCATCCTCAACATTCTGTTGAGATCCAAGTGATGTACCGAACGGTTCTGCGGTGAGCTGATTATGTTCGGTCTGGAGTGAATGCTCAAGAAGGTGCGCCTGCATCTGAGAATCTGTCTCCCACACATCATCGGAGCATATGCTGACCGTGCTTTCCAAGTCCTCCTCAAGAGTGAGGATTTCTCGGGTCCATGGATCGTCCAATGATAACTCTGAATCTCTGATCTCTGCAATAAACTCACAGTCTGCTTCTGATGCTGCTTGACTCTCATCAGTTGTGGCGTTCTGCTCCTTGTTCATGTTGATGGTGATTCGCTGGGTCTTCGAGCTGAAGGTGATCTTTCCAGACCCGTAGTCAACCACGGCGCCGGAAGTACGGAGAAATGGTCTGCCGAGGATGATAGGAGTCTGGAGCAGTGGTGCAGGGGAGTCCATATCAAGGACTACGAAGTCAGCTGGGAATTTCATATCCTGCACGGTAACTATCACATCTTCCAACAAACCGCGGGGCCGCTTAACGGATCGGTCAGCGAACTGAAGGATCATTCGTGTCTGCTTGAGCGGTCCCAGCCCGAATTCTTGCATTATGGACGAGGGCAGAAGGTTGATGGAAGAACCACTGTCAAGAAGAGTACGCTCGAAGACCTGATCGAAGATCACACAACTGATCAGAGGTGCTCCTGAGTCGTGCTTTTTCTGGGGGAGGTTGGTGATAGCTGCAACTGTGGCCATGGACAGAACGTGTTTTTCTACCTCTCGGCGTCTGTTGTCTTGCGCTGGGCGACGCCTGTTAGTACATGCCTCTTTCAATCCTTTCTTCACAGCTGGCATGTATTCCACGGCCTTTAACAAGGGAATCTCAACAGTCAATTTATCCAAAATATCTACAACACCTGGATCAGACAATGCAGTTTTTCTTTTTGCCATTTTTTTGGATTTTTGTATTGCATGCGGAAAAGGAATATTCACATTACTGGCAGGAAAATTAGAGTTCTTATTTACATCAAGATTATCGCCCACAGAATGTTGTACATCCGGACTACAAAAAGGTGTGCAAGCTGGATCTAACTCTGCTGGTGCTGCTGGGCGATCAAAAAGGGTAGCATTGGCTCCATCGGCTGGCACAGGATCAGCTGCTGCTGGCGGCTCCTCCAAGGCTGGCGCGGCTTCACTTCTGCTACAGGCTTCTTTTTGGTGTTTTTGTTTTTGCGTATTTTTTTGTATTTTTGGCTGGAATTGCTTCTGGCAATGCACGACGGCTGGACTGGCTTCTCCTTCCTCTTCCTCCTCACCCGCCCCTGGAGCTGGCACGGCTGATGCGGAAGATGACGATCCACCTGTTTCTTTATTCACCCCATACCTGGTAGCAGGCGGAGGCAAGGCCCTACCGCTCCTGAGAGTAACAGCATTAGAAAACGCAGTAATATCATTATCACACGCGGACTGGACATCACATTCTACCTGCTCCTTCTTCTTGAAATTGTTGGGGTTGGCTTCGACCTGCGCCGGAATGGTAGTGCGAGTGGCGGTCAGGTCATCAAGCCGCTTGGTCATCTCCGCTAGCCCTTGGACAAGCTGGGCTAGACACTCCATGGTGGGATTAGCTGGGGGCACATCAGAAGATGCAGCGTGCATACCACGCTGCTGTTGGTTAGATGGGTGGGGAGGCTGCTGATGGTGTTGCTGTGGTGGAGCAGGAAGTTGAAGTTGTTGGTAGGATGGAGAGGGATACTGCTGGTATGATTGAGGCTGAGCAGCCGTGTATTGGTGATACGGCTGCGGATGGCGATACTGCTGCTGCTGCTGATACGGAAAATTCTGTCTCCATTGATGTGCGAATTGAGGAGGCTGCTGGTGTTGCTGGTGCTGCTGGGAGGATTGCCCAAAGCGACCACCCTGAGGTTGGTGGTACTGCCGGTTGGCAAATGGCTGACCCTGGAGTTGTCCCTGAGGACGGGTCGGCTGTGTGTCATGAGTCCAAACCCCATTAACTTCCTGGACCAGGGGTGGTGGCGGGAACACTGAATCGGTGTCTGAGATAAACTCTGGTTGGTACACAACCATCTGCTGTTGCGGCTGGCTCTGATCAGGTGCCTGCACGTAGTACACGTGCTGAACTGTCGGTGGTTGCTGGCTTGGCTGAGGCTGGTGTAGCGGTGGTTGCTCGTCTTTTCTCTCAGCTGGAGCTTCGAGCGGTGCTGCCGACTGAACAGAATTGATGGTACCTACCAGCAGTTCTAGTTGCTTGGTGATGTGATCCAGTTTGTCCAAACTCTGGGTCCTCTTCTCGATTAAGGCGAGTTTTTCGAGATCTTTTGATCGCTTCTCGATAATGTCAACTTTAGAGAGATGGCCCCCGATGATGCTGAGGTTGGAGCTCTCATCTCTCTCTAATTCCTTAGATGCAGCCATGTGAACTTGTTTCTGGAGGATCTGGGGCTGCTTCTGGTATGCCTTGGATGAAGAGAGGGCGGCCTCTCCTTCGGCCATTTCTTCGAAAATTTGCCATACAACATCTTCATCCTTGTTGAAGTGGGAGCCCCCACATGCTGCATCCACGAGTCTTTGACTTTCAATATTGAGTCCCCCAAAGAAATGCTGGACCAGGCTGGTCTTAGGGATCTCATGGTGGGGACACTTCTCCTGCAGATCAGTGAATCTCTCCCAGGCCTCATGTACGGACTCATGTGCCCCTTGGGAGAAATTGCTAATACGGGCTCGCATCTGGTTGAGCCGACCGAGAGGGTAGTACTTGTGCAGGAAGGCGGATTTCAACTCCTCCCAGGTCGTCACGACCTTTCCCATGTGATTGACCCAATAAAGGGCCTTATCCTGTAGACTGAAGGGGAAAGCCGTCATCTTGACAATGTCCAGGGGGACATTCGGATAGTGGGTGGTGCGGCAAATGCGGGAGAATTGCTGCAGGTGAATGTATGGCTCTTCATTGGTGTTGCCATGGAATGCAGGGAGAAGGGCTATGAATTGGGGTTTCAGCTCGAAGTGAGCGTGTACCGGTGGGATGAGAATCCACTCGGTCATCTGGCTGTCTCCTGGATTGTATGTTTCTTTGAGTGTTGGCTTCGGCTGTGGTTGGAATTCAGGATCATCATTGGGGTCGTCACCACCTCCTCCACCTCCATCTCCTCCTCCCCTGCCTCCTCTGCCTCGGCCTCCTCCTCCGTCGTTACGGTTTATCACATCATTCAACATGTCCTGGAAAGCGGTCTGCGTAAGGGCCTGCTCAGTCAGCTGCTGCTGGATAGCCTGGATAGATGCCAGTAACTGTGCATTGACTTGGTTCTGATCTGGCACCTGTCCCTCTGGTGTGGGTGGCTGCTGACCCTTGCCCTTTCCTCCTGGCGCCATGTCAGGGTCTGAATCGGACGAAATGAACTCTGGAGTAGTCTCCAGGGCTCGCACTGTCTTCTATCTGCATAATGAGATGGCCCGAATCAGATCACTTGCCATAAATACTCAGCTGTCGTGATGAGGCTGGGGTTCAAGTCAACCCCAGCGTGTTGTGAATGGAAAAATGATGTAGACTGTAATCGACTCCCATTCACAACGGTGATAGTGGGACAAAAGTGATCCCAGTTTATTTGGTGGCCAAGAGAAAGGTAGAAGACGAGGAGTCTGGAGTTCGACCCGCAAGGTCTGGATCGGTTCTCGGGAATCGCCTCGAAGTTATTGGCGGAGTTGAGTCCATGGAATCGATGTGGGTGTCGGCATGGTCCCGACGGAAACCATCCATGGATCAACTTCGCGAAGTACAAGAGAAGATAGGATGTTGGATGAAAGATACGGTGGTCAACGAGGAATATAAAGGAGTGCAAAACAGTAGAAGAAGGCTCAGACTGAGCGGGGGTCAAAGAGGAGTGATATAACAAAATTTTGTGCAAAGGCACGGGACTTGATTTTTGAACCTTAATCTAGATCCATACAAACACAATTCAAAATCGGGTTCACCAACTCACGCCATGTGAAGCCGTAAAGGTTCGGCTATTTATTATCTTTTCATTTTTAGAGTTGTTATTTCAGGCATATCTGATAACAAGTCCTTAGTACGCTACCCTATAGGAGAGAGAGTACTGCCGGAAGAGTATCCCGTACTTGTCCTCCTCCTGTGTAACCTGTAGTCTGTACTTTTTGGAGTCCTTGTAACCCTTCCTGGATCCCTACTCAGCCAAAGAAAAGAGAGAGGAAGCCGATAGGCGAAACCAATACTTCGGTTCTCGCTCGCAACGGAATCACCCGTGAGCGTGCAAGAACCTACTCGGACGCAGGACGATGAGACAGACACCCCCGTGAAGGCGTGGCCTATGCTCAATACTTCGGACAGGGTCGATGCTCTCACAACAGAGAGTCACCATTGGTGACCAAGTCCTACTCGCCTACGTACGATAGAAGCGCCATTACTTCGGAAATCCAGGCGATACACAAGGCAGTTGCAAACTGGGTTTTGGGCTCTAATCCTTAGGGGTCGCACTCGCTCAAGGGAGTAGGGTTTTGGTCCCCCTCCAAAGTACCTGAAAACAATGAGGGTTTTATGAACCCGGTACAAGGATAGTCCATTACAGATTTTAATTAAGGTCAAAGTTTATTTAGCAGTCCCCTTGTTTTAATTTTTGGGTTTTCACTTTTTTTGGATCTGTTTTCATACCAGCGCCTAACGTTTTTGTAGGTTTTCATTTAAGTCCTAGGTGCTCAAAATCAGAGGGAGATAGCGGAAAAGCCATGCGAGTGGTTCGATGATGGAAATCTCACCATTGAACCGAATGATGCATGCTGAGTTAGAAGACTTACAGTGCATCCCAGCTCTCTCCATGTGGTATGCAAAACAGAATTTTTAAACCTATCTACATGTCGGTATGCAAGGCACAAAATCGTCCTAAACATAAGCTGCTATTAACGTGAAGAACCATAAGTTGCTCATTCGTCTCTAGCCCAAGAGAGTCCGGTCTTGGCTCACCCCTCCTCTGCCCAACACATTTGGAGTAGGAGAAAGCGCTTGTTCGGGTGTGAGCTCGCGGCGCGGCGGGCTAAGAGACAAATTTACAACTTGTTTGAGTTTGACTAGATCCAATCGAAGTAGACTATAGGAACATGCATTCTTATTAATGTTTGGACCTAGCTACCGAGTCAAGCAACCTATATCTAGGGGCTCAAGCACACAAAACAAAGTAAAATAAAGGCGGAAAGCTCAAAACAGCGGGAAACAAAATAAAGAAGGCGGTAGAAATCGCGGAAAACAGCGATGAGGCCCCCAGGTGAACAGACACCCAGGCACTGGACCTCATTGTGAAGAGTAGAGTCCTGTTAATTATTACATGCCAAAATGGTCTCTCTCTCACCATGAATTACAAAAATAATTTCCCTAAGTATCTAGCCTATCTAATGCCCCTCTCTTTGCTTCTTTGGTGCACTCTCCAGATGGTCATGAGAAGAGAAAACCATCCTCCTCCAAGCTCGGCTGCCATGGCCTCCTAGGAAGCCATCCTCGCGTGGGGGTCCCTTGCATCAAAGTCACAAAAAGATTGCATTAGCGTACTTAGTCAATTAGATAGAGCAGAGAAAAATAATCACAATAGATAAAGAAATAAAGCATGGTGATTAATGACATTAAAACACTAGCTGCTCACTCAAAGAATGAATCATGAATTTACATTTTTATACAAGAATGACAAAAATCAATTTGGCTATGCTCATTGCTCCCCGGCAACGGCGCCATCTGATGAACAAGGGTTTTCCCACGAGGGTCACCATATAAAAAAAAAGAGAAGTGTTGTCGCCGAGGCGACCACTCATGGAAGACCGCTGCCAATCAGCAATTAACCCACAATCCAAAGAATACAACAATCAAGCTCAAAACACATGTGAATTAATCTTTATTTTACTCTACCATAAAATGTATAGTGACAAATATGTAGAGGTCGAACCACAGAGAGCAACACAAAATACCATAGCCTACGTGCCAATCTTAGTCATCCTTGTGTGGGTTTTTTTTTTATATATATATTTTTTTTATATTATTATTAAAATATAATACTTAAGTAGCATGTATACATATAGATATATATTTTTATATAATACAAATTCCTTATATATATATATCATAGAGGTTAAGCATAGAGCTTATAATACATGTAATATATGTATATATATAGGTGTATCTAAATATAATATTATATATATGTATATATGTATATATATTTTTTTATATATCACATTAAGATTAAAAGAGAATACATATTACTATATATATATATAATATATATATATATATATATTTTTGGATATATAGATATAGATATATATACATAAAAGGTGTGTTATAATATTCACAAAAATAATAGAAAATAGTCAAAAATTCAGGACAAAGATCTTTTTTGGGATTTTCATGGTTTTTTACTGTTTTTATAATTTTTGGGGTATTTCTGCAAGTATTTTTGGCATTTTTAAAAATAGCTAAATCAAAGCAAACAGGGGACTGGGTACTGGCCGTCACAAAAATAGAGATTAAAAAATATCTAACAGCCTCAAAAATGTTCCCCTTTAATTTTCTACTAACAATAATAAAATACAGCATAAGTAGGGCCTGAGTTCATATTTTTCTGATTTTTCTTTGATTTTTTATATTTTTTTGAAGTTTTTGGGCATTTTTGAATTTTTAAGGTTTTCTTTTTGAGTTTTTTAGGGATTTTTGGTCTGACACTAATATAGGACAAAATACACTACATATAATTTTTTTGGAATTTTTCAAGGCATTTTCATATTTTTTTTGGGGTTTTATGAGTTAGACAGGGACTGAAAGACAAGTTTTTGATTTTTAATAAATGCAAAAATGCAACAAAATGCAAAACTAAAAATATGGCGTTCAAGCATGACCAAACAGGGGCTTAAGTCTATTTTTGCAAGATTTTTCGATTAAATATGAAGCATGAAATAAATAGACAAAGCCTTCAAAAATTAAATGGCCTGGCAGGGGTATTTTTGCAAATAAAATAGTTAGAAGGGGCATACATGCAAAAATTACAATAAAAATACACTTTAACTTTTATTTTCAGGACCATTTCATAAATACAAGAACCCGGCAGGGTTTAGATGCAATTTTCACGCGCCTCACGTGGTTGCTGCACGTGAGGCGCGGAGGGACTAAAATGTAAATGTAGAAACATCAAGGGGGTCCACTGCAATTTTTACAACTTATTTACAACTGAAACTTTTATTTTTGGGAGCAAACCCTAAATACAAAAAGTAAGGGGCGAGATATGAAATTTACCCCTTAAATAAGGCCTTGCATCCTGCGGCGCTGGAAGCGCCACTTATACACGTGGCGATCATCGGACGGCGGACTTCGTTTCGGCGATGAAGGGCTGGGATTAGAACATCCCGGCTGATCTGACGGTGGGTGTGCTTCTTCATCGGACGGCTGGCATGCAATCTGGGCCGCCCCGCTCGATCCAACGGTGCAGAGGGCACCAGGAAGAACTGGGAATGAACTCGCCCTCGGCGAGCTTCGATCGGGTCGCTCGAGCTTCTCCGGGCACCTCCTGCGCATCTGAAGCGTCCTGATCGTAGCTGGGAGGCCTCCGCGTCGTCTGACGGTGATCTCATGGCTCCTGGGGGCCTTAGTCGGTGGAGCGAGGTCGGAGAAGAAGGTGGCCCCCAAGAACCTCTTCCTGGTCAAAGCAAGCCCAGAAGGGCTCGATTCCTCGTGGTACCTGCACAGGAAGAACCGCGGGCGAGAGAGCTATCTCCTCGACCCGGGGGTATGAAGCTGCGGTGCAAGATGGAGGTGGGCGGAAGGGCTCCGGCGAGCGGCGGAGTTGGAACCCTGATTCACCAAGACCGAGGGTCCTGGGTTGATCTGATGGGTGCGAAAGATGGAGAAGACGACGAGGAACGAGATGGGATGATCGAGGTGGTCGGATACAGTGAGGTTCATGATGAAGAAGTCGCCGGAGCGGAGCTCCGGCGAACTTCGATTTTTGCTTTTTACGCTAATGTGATCAACTAACAACTAAACTAACTACTGAAATGAAATGCTAACATTAAAAACTACCTAAGAATGCATTAAACGAACAGCTCTTATACCTGGGGGCCTCCAGGGAGCAGGGCGGACGCCGGAGCTCCGCCGCGTCAAAATTCTCCTCCCTCCGGCCGAGTCTCGATGCTGGGCTACTCCCCCTGTCACGAGGAACAATCCAGGCACAAGATCTAGGCGTTAGGTTGGAATGAAAGTGGCCAAATTCGAGGAAGGAGGGGGAGCTTTTTATTTATACACATTGGCAGGAGGCCCTATTGACCGGCGATTATTGATCGATCCAACAAGTATCTAGTTGATCTATGATCTTGGCGGGCATCATGGATGATCAGAGGACAAATCTTGTGAAGGAAGCGAGTGCGATGGTTCACTGAGCCAGGCGGGAAAAATGGCGGAAATCGGGGAAAAGACAGGTTGCGTGAAGTCAGACGCCTGGAGGTCCAGTTGACCGGGGTCAACTCGCGGAGGGACTGGGTTGGTCCACCTCAGCCCGCTACAAGACAGAATAGGGAATATTTCGCGAAATTGAATTATTTGGCATAGTAAATGATTTTATTATTTTTTTCGTATAAAATAAAAAATGTGTATTATTTCCTGTAGTATTTATTTATGATTTTTATTTATTTTTTTTGATTATTTTATTATGGTTTTATTAAAATAATGTGTATATGTATGTATTTACATGTGTTTTTGTGTATTTTATTTTTAATTTGTTTATTTTATTTTATTATTTTATTTTCTTATTTTATGAATTTATAACTTATTTTTATGAGTATAAGGGTATTTTTGTTTGATTTTTATGTATTCATTTACATTTTCAAATAAATATGTATATGTATAAGTAAGTATACTTATAGGTATTTTACCTATAGATTATATACATCTTATTTATTTAGTGAATTTTCTTTATTTTTCTTTTAGATTTGTATTTTTAATGTGTTTTATGTGATATTTACAACATTATAAAAAATGTGGATGGATAAAGAATAAAGGAATAAAATCCCCTTTTACATATAAGTGGTATAGGTATTTTGTTTATGTGGTACATAGACTTATTTTATTTTACAAATTATCTTTGGTTTTCTTTTAATATCAATATGTATAAGTATTATATACATTATTTACAAGATTCTAAAAATATGAATTTGTAAGAATAATAACTATTGAATAAAATGAATATTTTAATTGGGTACTATATACAATGAGGGTCAAAAACCTAACTTCCACAGATGGACTCTAAAAATTATGAAACTATTTTTATAAAATAGTTCATGAAATGCTATGTACAATTAAAGGTGAGTTTGGGTGATTTGGAGTTTTGATTTGCAAGATATGGGTCTGTGAAGTTGAGATTTTTGCTTTTTATTCTGGGTATAAAATGTTCACTGAGTATTATTTTGTACAAACTCAATTTTGTGTTTTTATTTACATTATTATCTACAACTTTCATGAACAAAGTTTCTTTATTCGATGAATAAATAATTATGCATAAAATAGGTGTCAAAAATGCATAAAGGGATGAATAGATAAATGAGGTATTTATTGTATATCAGCCCTTATCTCCCCCTACTTTATTCCTTGTCGACCAATACCATGCTGGCCTTGGTCTCGGGGTTAGGGTCATAAAATATTTGCAATATTTTATTCCTTTTTCTTTTCTTCTCTTTATTCTATAATTTTGGCATTAAAAACCTTATTTAATGTACAATTAATGCAATGAATAATGAATGTTATTATGTACAAATTGATGCTATTTACATGCATTTGCCGGGGTTTTTGAGGCCAAAATGATAGGATAAAGGTGATGAAATGGAGATTCATCAGTGACTCCTCTCAATAGAGAAGTAATCTGATCTTGGTCCAAGTGTTGGACATTGATCTGAATATGATTCAGATGCAATAAGAAGATTAGATTTACGGTCTTGATTTAATCAAGCATCTATGGGAGGCCCACGATCTGGATTTGAGATATGATCTCAATATCCATGTCACTATACGTGGAACAATACAATCGCCCTGTCTTTATCTCCAAGTATCTGCGGAGAAAGCGCATTATCCTTGAAGGAGTTCATGGATAATTCTATTGTTGATTTATGTATCCGAGCATTGAGAAAATGGATAATTAAATGTGATATAATTATCATGAGTAATATGAATTTGATTCATATTATAAAGAGAGTTATCTGAGATAATTAAATGTGATTTGATTATCAAAGATGTGAATAATGTGGATAGCAATATCCATATTAGTCATATATATTATAAATGTGATTTATAATATATAAGAGAGAGCTATTTGTGATTTACATTTGTTAGTTAAATGTTAATGTGAATTGGATTCACATTGGACATTGAATTGAAAATGTAATTTACATTTTGTTTTGGGTTGTGAATATGATTCACAAATTTCCAATGGCATGATTGCAATGTTCACAAAATAAATTGGATTTATTTTTGTGAAATAATTTGTAACAAATGTTGTTGCAAATATTGGAGAGAATCATGAGATAATGTAATCTCATGCAATAGGAAAAGGAAGCTCCCTTCCTAATGAGGAGAGGGGACGGCCACAATTCCATAAGGAAAGTGGTAGCCGTCCACCCTCCTTATGGAAGGAGGCTTGCCTCCTTTCCTATATCTCCAATGGAGATTGATTTGATATAAATCAAATTATATTTGATATATATATATATATATTTGATTTTTATTAAATTAATTTTTGTTGTGTTTTTAGTAACAAATCATGACCATTGAAAGAAACACAAATTAATATGGACCATTGGATTTGTGTTGACACATGGATTGAGATCCATGGATCCCAAAACCCTATAAAAGGAGAGGCACCCCATTTCTCTTCTTGGCACATAAGTGAGACAACAAGTCTCTCTCTCTCTCTCTTTCTTTCTCTTTCTCTTCCTCTCATGGCCGTCCACCATGGATGCCCTAGAGAGGCTCTCCATCGCCGCGGCACCGTCGTTATGCTGCCCGATGTTTTGCTCGTGGAACTCCGTCTACTTCGGCATGCCTTGCTCGTGAAGAAGACGTCGGATCTCGTGTGTTGAGATCAGGAGATCCGCCACTTGGATCATCAACATGGATTGCGAGAAGCACGCGGTTCATCCCCGCACTCGCAAGCGTCTCCTCCGTCGGATCGGACTTGAGACAGGAGGTCTCTTCGTTTAGAGACTCGATTGCAACCACGCTTCAAGAGGTAAACCTAATACTTGTTTGTGGTTTAGACGAAACGATCCGATAAGTGTTCTTGGATCATGTGGTTTCGTCGCATAAAATTTTTTAATTTCCGCTGCATAGAACAACTAGTACGACTAGTCGTTCTTCGTCGTATTCGATACGAAGATCACGCTTCCGTGATGCGCTTGAGGATCTAATCATATCCTTCAAGTGGTATCAGAGCCTTAGGTCGGTGGTTTTGGATACGATCCATAAACTGAGGACGACTTGGGTTCATTAGGGTTTGCGAAAGTTTTCTTGCATTTCATTTTCGCATCTCTGTTTTGATATCATTTTCGGCACTGTTTAAATTGTTTAAACACGAAAATAATATTTGGATTTTATTCCCCATTAAATAAGGAAACCGTAGGATCTGAGTTTGCGTGATTTCGATTCCGTTTTCTCTAGATATGCTCATTTTAGTGAACACGTATCCACTGTTTCGGGGACTGCGGATCATGACGTAATTAAGATGTTAATTGCGGATTTGAAATGCCTTGAAATGCATGCAAATCACTTGAGTTCTGTTGTAAATCAAGTTAGCAAACTTTAGAAATTTACTTTGCTTAATTTGGATTTAAATTGATTGAGATATGATATTTTTAGTAAGTGAGGGTCACTGCTGAAAATAATTTCCTAATCAAGAACCTAGTGATTGTCATTTAATTAATTAGTGAAATTAAAATTTTTAATTTCCTGGAATAATTATGCATAAATATTTGTGAAATATTTAATGATAATTATGTCCTTAAATGACTTTGCCCTAACCAACAAATGATTAGATGTGATCTAGATCAAGATTTGTTACATGATCTAAATGATCAACATTCCAACAAACATGTTGCTTGAATAGGACTTGGGATTTGTTTAGCAAATCTCATTATAATGTTAATCAAAATTGTTTTGATTATTACTATATGGTATAATTTCGGTTGAAGAACCGATGATCATCTCAAATACAAAATGATCTATTTTGCATTATCCTTTCCCGAGGTGGATATGGTGTCTAGTCGGAGAGCATTGGGGTTGCGGGTTGCAACGTATGTGGTCCGTCCCACTCTCGTCGGTACTGGCCATGACAGCGGGTAGGGTTAGTATAATGCTTAAGAAATCATGATGTATTTCTAATTATTAAAATTCGAAATAATACGTATTTGAGATAATACCATAATTCAAGTAAATATTAAAATGTTTGTTGGATATTAATTGGATCATTAATTTAATATGATTAGATTAATTGGAATCCAATTAAAATTAAGACACTCTATTATATATAGAGATGTTATTTCCCTTGGAAGAATTAATCATAATGAATATGATTCATAATAATTAATTAGAATTTGAATATGATATGGAGGATCACATAAGTGACATCCATGGTCTCCCGTCAAGGCGAAGGGTTCCATCGCCAGGGATTGTATGTAGGAGACGCCTGTCCGAAGTGACAGCTCCTGTATGCAAGCGCATCTGGATCGGGCTCTTTGCTTCTCGAAAGAGTAAGGCCGTATACGTAGTAACCCCAATATCGGATCCTCATATTATTGGGGCGATATTGGATTGCGTATAGCGAGAACTATTCCTGTTGATGGTTGGTTCAATTAATGACGGGTCAACATTACCTTAGGGGTGGTGGGCCCGGGTGTTAAAAACTGAATTGGGAGATGCAAGTTGGACTTACAAGACGGAATGTGTTCCCGCTTCTTTTTATCCGAGTTGTAGTTTCTCATATTATTGGGATGCAACAAAGATAAGGAAGGAGATCCCAGATCTTGCTTGAGATATAATGGTAAGTATATCTCTTACGTTGAAAGTGATTAAGGGAATGAACTTTCAATGTTGACATGGCAAGACAACTTTGATATAAAAATTCCTAAATCAAAGTAAAATATGTATATATATAAATACATACATCTATGCAAATTTCTTATTTCAGATAATCCTTCATTAAAACCCACTCAATGATATACTCAATAATAACCAGTGAAATATCTTGGATTGGACTCATGATCCAGATATTGTACTTGCAGTTGGACACATAATGTATGTGGTTGCAATGAGCAAGTTTCCTCATAATAATGAGGAATGACAATTAAATAGATAATAAGACTACAACCCTAGGGTTTGTATGTCTCTATAGTCTTGATCTCTCATCGGATGTACTTTGGAAGTGACATGTCGATGATGATCGCAATTGTAAAATAATCCTTATAAAATTAATGAAGATATTCTGGCATACATATGTGCTCTCGACATTTAACATGAATGAGATGGTTCACTGCATCATGCAAAATGGTGGCTCTATGAGAGATGATGTATTCAAATTGTTTGAGTACCTACCTGAACCTATGTTTTAAGAGTTTAGATGGATGTAGATGATGAGTGTCATCATTCTACTATCTATACTCTGGTCATTCATGAAGCTTCATAATATTCATATTGTATGAATTTAATGAAGCATGTATAAATGTTGAAATGCTCTTACATAAGAGATCTTTAGTCTTAAGCAATGGTTGCTTATAGATAACGAAAGTGCAGTGGAAGCATGGGTTGGACCCGAGTAAGAAGTATGGTCAAAGAGTTGACTATACATCTATGACTTCCATATGTCATCCGAAGAGTTGGATGAATGCCAATACTGCAATAAGTTGATGTGTTGATAGTATGACTATCAAGTCTATCTAGAATCCTTAGAGAAGGACTCGGATGGAGCATCGGATTAATCTACATAAATCATTGATAAGATAAAATCAAATAATTGTATCTCAATCTTCTGATGACATTTGTAATAGGTTGCATATGTTTTAGAAGACTGGAAAATTTGATCTTAAAGGTTTATAGTTATCCACATGGATATTGATGCAATTGTTGCAATAATCTCTGTTGGATTGATAGACTTGTTAATTTCAGTGGGAGAGTCCTAGTCTTAGAGAATGTCTCTATGACCTAGATATAAGAATACACTCATTGTTTGTTTCTAAATGTTGGAAATAAACATGAATTCTGAGGTAGAACTATCATAAAGACTTATGATGGAGATATTTCAGATAGTAATCTAAAATCTAGTGGACTCCACTAAATTAGAAAATTGATGAATGGCTCATTAACATTTCTAAATGCTGAAATTAAAACTTAAGATCAATATGAGGATGAAGATCATTTGACAATGATCTAGCATCAAGCTTTGGACATTTGTTTATTGATTTGATCAATAGACTAGTAAGAGATGAAACTTTAGAATGTCTAAAATTTCAAAACTTACATACTTATGAATATTGTATTCAAAGTAAAATGTCCAATACACCCTTCTTAGAGAAAGGTGTAAGATGCCAAGGTATTCAGGATCTCATGCATATTGATGTACGTAGATCATCTATATCATAGTAAACATTAGGGATATGTGATATCTGTTGATGATTATGTATGATATGAGATTTCTTCTCTTCACCTAAGAAACCTTTGAAATGTTCAAAGATTTCATTATTTTTGGTTTAGAACCAAAGTTTGAAGGAAGATAAAATTAATTTGATCTAATCTAGGTAGCAAGTACCTACTAGATAAATTCAAAGAATACCTTATAAAGATATGAATATCACTTCTATCTCAATCCTCCTAACACACCTTAACTCAATAGAGTTATAGGTAGATACAATTGGATCATGTGTGACATGATCTTATCAATGATGAATTTTAGCATAATTATCCCTTAGTTTCCAGGTATATATGTGTAGAAGAGAATACAATATATATGCTTAATATGATTCCATGCATGCAAGCTGGAATCTAGCACTTAAGAGTGCTACTTCATTAGAAAAATAAAGGATGGTATTGGATACCTGCTTTATGACCTTGAGATTCTTAAAATATCTCATCTATGAGAATGTGATTCTTAGATGTTGAGACTCTTGAGAATCAAGATAAAAATGAAGTGTAGGAACTCATTTAATCTTGAGAAGATAATGAGGCTCCTGAAATTGGAAACTAAGAGAACAATTAAACACTAATACCTCTTCAAATGAATTTGAGGATGGATTCCATGTGTCAGAGAAATCTGACAATGATTGAACTTCATGTGATGAAGCTTCTGAAGATCATAGCATGGATAGATGGATGTTAGCAATAAAAGTCTCATGTAGACTTCATATGCAAGTGTTGTATATGGACCCTCGTGGATCCACCTATATGGGCAAAACCTGTAAAGGTGTAAATGAATCTTCAAGAGAAAGGGAACCTGATGAGAAGGTAGAGACCTTCAAAGCACGGTTCGTAAGCATGAGCCATACACCGGAAGAGAAGACATTGCTTGCAATGAGACTTGCTCTTCGATGACCATGCTTAAAATCATCAGAATATTGCTAACCTTAGCTACACAACTTGACTATTGCATCTTCAAGATGTAGTCAATATTGCATTCCTCTACGAATACCTCTTTGAGGATATTCACATGAAGTAGCCCCAGGGCTTCATGGTTGAGGAAAGCAAGGTGTGCAAACTAAGGAATCCATCTATGGACTCAAATAAGCTTCTTGAAGTTGGACCATAAGATTTGATGGAATTATAATTGTTATGATTTCAGATAGAATCTTGATGAGCCATGTGAAGCTTAGTGGGAGTGCCTTTGTGCTCATCTTGCTGAATGTAGATGATATCCTGATCATTTAAAATGATATAAGGATAATAATAAGTGTTTTATTATCTGGTTGTTCCATAACTTGAGATATGATCTCAAAGATACCTCTTAGATCTTAGTTCTGAAGATGTTCAGGAGCAAAGAAAAGAGGGTATTGGGACTGTCACATTAGTAGTACACCTTGGACATATTCTATTTTATGGAAAATCCCAAGAAAGGCTTCCATCCCTTAAGATATGGTTCTGACCTGTCTGAAGGGATAGCACCTCAAAGAGTTGAGGAAGTAAACGCTAGAACTACTTGCACTTGTGCATTAGTTACGAGAAGCTGAGTGTATGCTAGATATCTGCCATGCAGTGGGAGTAGTAAAATGTTACTAATCCTACTATGAAAATAAAACACTTAATTGCAGTAATAATAATATCTTCAAAGATGATGAAACTTAGAGATAGTGATCTCAAAGTCTTATATTCAAAAGTTTAAGACCATGTAGATAGTGATCTATAAGGGTCTAAACTTTAGATACCGTAGGAGATAGAGATCTCCGGGAATGAAGGTATTCTAATAAGGATTATGGGGATACTGGTTATGATGTCAGGGACACTGTAACCAACTAGATTGAGTATTGGTTGCATGAGATGCAACATTCGCATTAGATGCGAGCACTGTTACTGGGGATATGCAAGTGTCGTAAAAGGACTTGGCATAGTCTCGCGGGAATAGAGTGACTGATCAGCTTACCTAGCTATTTTCTAAATAGCCTATGATTGTCACATGAGTGCGGGTTTAAATGATTAGCCCATTAATGGCTCTTTGGGCTAGTGGGAGATTGTTGGAAATGCGAGCCCACGGCGAACCATTATGCAATAAATGTTATTGCAATTCACTCCTTAATCTGAAATGAAGAATACATAATTTGCATAATAGGTCCCTTAGTACAATTAGGGTTATGTACCATGGCCATCTTGATGATCATACAGCTGTTGATTCAACTATTGAATCATAGAGGCTGGTGCTTGGTTGAATATCTAAAGAGTTAGATTGAGGACTCATCAAGCACCGTCAAATGATTGTTAAGAGATGATCTCCAGCCTGAGTAGGAGATGGCAATCCTTATCTCTGAAGGCTGATATCTGACCGACCTCTTGATGCAGGTCCTCTGCATAGGAATAGAGATTCGGAGGTGTCAGATTAGTTAGGTTAAAGAGTTGACTTAACGAGATCGAGATAACCAAAGTCCTATATCGTATGCTGTCATGATATAGGCACGCATCCTCTGACCGGAGACAGATGTGTTGCTATATGTCTAAGTATGTACATTTGGCAGACCAATAGGTTGATGACCTATTCAAGGTCTATACACCGGCGCGCTGGTGTGCATATAAGGGCATATGAGTAATACGATCTCTCAAAGGGATCATACAGGTTCAGTTACTGAACCGGAAGACATGAGCTCACTCATGAGATATTGGGAAGAATCAAATTCCGTGCGCACGGCCGTCTCGCTTTGGAATCTTGACTGAATTTGTAGGTTTGATATATACTTTTTTGGAAAGTATATGATCAAGACCTAGGTATGATATATGCTTTTGGAAAGTATATGATCGATACCGACTCCCAATGATCGAATGAGAAACTTACTGATAAAATCATGAAGTAGACAGTATAAAGTTGATCCAATACTTCAGATTTAGTCTGAGTCTTCCAGTATGCAGGATGTACAGGTATTGGGAATACCTGAGGGTGATGTGATCATAAACGATTGTATAACCATGACGCTTCCATTCCTAGGGAGTGATGAAACGGGTCTGGATTTTAGTGACTCCTCTCAGTAGAGAAGTAATCTGATCTTGGTCCAAGTGTTGGACATTGATCTGAATGTGATTCAGATGCAATAAGAAGATTAGATTTACGGTCTTGATTTAATCAAACATCTATGGGAGGCCCGCGATCTGGATTTGAGATATGATCTCAATATCCATGTCACTATACGTGGAATAATACAATCGCCCTGTCTTTATCTCCAAGTATCTGCGGAGAAAGCGCATTATCCTTGAAGGAGTTCATGGATAATTCTATTGTTGATTTATGTATCCGAGCATTGAGAAAATGGATAATTAAATGTGATTTAATTATCATGAGTATTATGAATTTGATTCATATTATAAAGAGAGTTATCTGAGATAATTAAATGTGATTTGATTATCAAAGATGTGAATAATGTGAATGTGATTCATGTTATCTGAGAACAAGAGAATAAAGATCAAAGATGATTAAATGTGATTTAATTATCATGGATATGAATAATGTGGATAGCAATATCCATATTAGTCATATATATTATAAATGTGATTTATAATATATAAGAGAGAGCTATTTGTGATTTACATTTGTTAATTAAATGTTAATGTGAATTGGATTCACATTGGACATTGAATTGAAAATGTAATTTACATTTTGTTTTGGGTTGTGAATATGATTCACAAATTTCCAAAGGCATGATTGCAATGTTCACAAAATAAATTAGATTTATTTTTTTGAAATAATTTGTAACAAATGTTGTTGCAAATATTGGAGAGAATCATGAGATAATGTAATCTCATGCAATAGGTAAAAGGAAGCTCCCTTCCTAATGAGGAGAGGGGACGACCACAATTCCATAAGGAAAGTGGTAGCCGTCCACCCTCCTTATGGAAGGAGGCTTGCCTCCTTTCCTATCTCTCCAATGGAGATTGATTTGATATAAATCAAATTATATTTGATATATATATATATATTTGATTTTTATTAAATTAATTGTTGTTGTGTTTTTAGTAACAAATCATGACCATTGAAAGAAACACAAATTAATATGGACCATTGGATTTGTGTTGACACATGGATTGAGATCCATGGATCCCAAAACCCTATAAAAGGAGAGGCACCCCATTGCTCTTCTTGGCACATAAGTGAGACAACAAGTCTCTCTCTCTCTCTTTCTTTCTCTTTCTCTTCCTCTCATGGCCGTCCACCATGGATGCCCTAGAGAGGCTCTCCATCGCCGCGGCACCGTCGTTATGCTGCCCGATGTTTTGCTCGTGGAACTCCGTCTACTTCGGCATGCCTTGATCGTGAAGAAGACGTCGGATCTCGTGTGTTGAGATCAGGAGATCCGCCGCTTGGATCATCAACATGGATTGCGAGAAGCACGCGGTTCATCCCCGCGCTCGCAAGCGTCTCCTCCGTCGGATCGGACTTGAGACAGGAGGTCTCTTCGTTTAGAGAC
Organism: Ottelia alismoides; assembly: GCA_037367405.1. Lineage (NCBI taxonomy): Eukaryota > Viridiplantae > Streptophyta > Magnoliopsida > Alismatales > Hydrocharitaceae > Ottelia > Ottelia alismoides. Next base: position 43,342 of record JAZKJV010001300.1, read on the forward strand.
TCGATTGCAACCACGCTTCAAGAGGTAAACCTAATACTTGTTTGTGGTTTAGACGAAACGATCCGAGAAGTGTTCTTGGATCATGTGATTTCATCGCATAAATTTTTTTAATTTCCGCTGCATAGAACAACTAGTACGACTAGTCGTTCTTCGTCGTATTCGATACGACGATCACGCTTCCGTGATGCGCTTGAGGATCTAACCATATCCTTCAAGTTTACACTTGAATTAAATTATTAATGTAAGTGGTGAAATCTTCTCGCAGCTTAGTCACATACTCCACCATCATCGCCATCTGAGATTTCATATACGGTGATGGTTGTTGTGATGATTAGGGTTCTGATAGAATGGTTGTCCATATGCAGAATAAGACTATCGATGTTCCTCCATATAATACGGAGCAAGACAACCATGTGTTTGCTTCATGTTAATGAAACCAACATCGGTCTGATCCAAAAGCTATAATCAAACTTTCATAACCATGGAGACAATGGTGTAATCCATGGCCAGTTAATTACATGAATTTGCTTTTATTATGCATGTTTCCATAGAGGTTTATCGAATGAGGGTCGCTCGTCCACATGAGTGCGGGACTACTTCTCGGCATAGAGGTTCAAATATCGATCATAAAAGGGAAATTAGTGGAAATTCGAATATCTAATACGATTTATAATCTGTTGGTAACTTATAACAAATAAAAAAGTACTAACCACCACTTCTTTCGCCCAATGAGTAGACCACTGGAAATCACCATCTTTTCCTCGTATATGAGGCATGGCCCACCATTCCTAAATAGTGGCTCTCTTTCCAACTTAACACATTGAAAAAGGAAAAAACATATACTAAATAAAGAATACATATATTAGAAATTAACATAAAATGGTATATATATACTAGTTAGAATCACCCGCTCTAGCCAGGTGTCATTGAGGCTTTTAGAGCTATTTATCAATCTTTTTTTTTGCTCCCGACGGTTCGCTCTACCTCCGTCGACCTCCTCGAAATTCAGACCAGAGCTGAAAGCATCATAAAAATATACACAATTGCAGCAAATGTTATTATAAAAAATTAAATAATAATAATACCTTTAGAATTTAACCAATAAATTAAAATCAATACCTTTACTCGGTGCATCAAGCAGAGTAGGGGGATCTCTTCATCTCCTCAAAATACATCTCCTCCAGACCCATCTTTATATGTGAGTCCCTTCTAGCTTTAAAAATGTGTTGCTCATTGTCCTCTCCATCATAAGGGTAAAATGCTCGACGGTAAGCCTCATTCCCTGAGCGAGGAGCTAAACAGTACCTACCCTGAAAAGTATAAAATATGTCACTCAAGTAAATATATAAGAATTAATTGCCTTTTGAGTTTATAATTCTTACCAAGAACAAGTCAAACAGATTCTCTTGTTCAATGGTGGCCATGGATAATATTCGTTATTTCATTAGTAACACGTTGCTATCCAGAAAATCCCTACATAAGATGAGATTAGTTCACATATATTTATATGGAGAAAAAGATAATTTACAAATTGTATTTACCTCCCGTTAGCCGAAACATGTAAATGCGAGTACGGATCAGAAGTCTGACCTCTCGCAGATGGCACATGCACATCGATACTCTGACGTGCATAAGATGGAGAAGATGAGTCCATAGAAGGGTTTAAAGGAATCTGTGTAAGGCAAGTCTCGGGAATATACAAAGAGGATGGTTAACCGTAAAAACCTGCATATGATGAGACGATAGAACACCAAGAGACTGGTAATACACCATAAGCGCATGTATCTCATCCGAAGGAGGGTTTGAAAAAGTAGGCGAGGTGAAAGATGAGGGAGACTGTGAAGTAGATGGTCGACCGGATTGCTGAGATCCCTGCGAACCTCCACGTTCGAAAGCAGACATAACTATAAATAAACATGGACGAAGTTAATTAAATATTACAAAATAAATTAAATTTAGCATAAGAAATACACTTCAATGAAGTTTATATCTTAATCTTCATTGCTTAAATGATGAGAAATATCATTACTTTCCTCATTATTATCATCATTAATCGAATCCTCATTTATATTATCCTTATTATATTCATGATGACCTTAATAAGGTATGCGAGCTTCATCGGAGTCTTCATCTACACTGTTGTCCTTGTTATGTAACTTCGATAGTTTATCCATATAAATGTTAAATATTATGTATTTTTTCTTTTTCATGATACTCTAGAAATATAACATACTTGTACACTTGTGTAGTAAGGAAAAATAATTCAAATCTTCATATATATTTCTGTGTGATCACATCAACCATGTTGTTCTTTTTATCAATAACTACACCATCTTTCGGGTCATACCAATCGCATGCAAATAAGAAAATCTTATTAAGTCGTGTAATATTGTACTCTGCTTCCAAAACTTCTTTTAAGATTCTATGGTAGTTGATATTATCCTCTCCCTAACAATCCACAAATCATTACCCATAATTTTGAATACTTAGATTTCTACATGAATTTATTGTATGAAAATGATAACCATGAATACAATAACGGTTGTATGATTGAACCTGATGTATCGAACCTTACAAAAATTATTACAAAGTACTAGACCTTTCGTCGTTGTCACACAACATTTTCATTTGGTTCTTAAACTATCCCATAAATTAAAGTCGCTAAGTACCAACTATCCAATCTTCATTCCAAGACAGATTATTGTCATTAATTTTTTTCTGAGTTCTTGATTTCAAATGAAATGAAGATTATTGATAAGTTATAAGAATTAAACATTAATAAAAATATAATATAAAGATTAACGTACTCACATATAATATCATTTCGTCGTAATTGTCTAACACATGTAATTCGGCGGCTTCTTTCTCTTATTTTGATAATAGATTTTTTCTTGCTTTTCCTATTGGTTAAGCTGATGGACGTAAGATTCTTATGTGATAATATTTGTCCGAGAGATTTATTTCATTTCTACTCGATCTATTGTCGATCGTCTCTCCTTTGATGGAGAAATACCTTACACAAAAGTTTACTAGTTCTTCATTTGTATATATGTATATTGGAAACTTATAGATCCCTCCACCCGACGTTTATTCCAAACCTTCCTTTTAGAAAAAAAACATAAACATGATAAATAGAACCATCGGTAGATGAAAAAACACATATATATTAAACCGCTACCTTTCAAATAAATATATCCATCTATACTTATAGAATCAATGTGAATCCTCGTAGAGCATTTAATATAGAAAAATCTGTTGATATCTGATTGAATATCTAGAATATTTTTGGGTAATAATCATTAAATGCTATTGTTAACAACATTTCCATAAAGAAGTCATGACTCGTCATCGTTTAAAAAAACTTTTTTAATTCTACAAGATTCGAAAGATTTGTTTCGTAGACGTTTGAAAATTTCAACTTACTGACTCATTCGTACACACTTTTCGCTTGAACTATATCCAAGGTATAATTTGCTTTTGGGAATTTGATCTTTCTATTTTTTTGAACTCTTTAAAATAAAACTTTGATCGATTGCATATTATTTTATATCGTGTTGAGAATTAATCGTATCCTTCGTTCATTTGATGGCATTCATAACTATATAAAAATATGGTGTTAAAAATGTTTGTCTCGATATGCATAACATCTAAGTTTGTCAAATCAAAAGCTTACTCCGATATGATAACTCCCCAAAAATATTTTTCTTTGTCCAATTATGAGTTTCATCAAAACTTGGTAATGGTTGATAGAAACATCTCACCAGTCTTCATTAATGTAGTATCAAGTAATCCAATTACATTACTTTTAAGTGCATGTTTCTGTCTCCTATACAGATGATCTTTCTGTTAGCAATGTGAGCCCGAGGCGAACAATTCCTACAATAATTGTTATTGTAATAAATGATTTATCAATAAAAGTTATTGATTATTTTTCACTCTCTTTCTGAGTTTGAATGAATGAATGCACTATAAGGTCCCTCTGTACAATAAGGGTTATGTACCGTGGTCAACTTGATGATCATACAACTGTTGATTCATTGATTGAATCATAGATGCTGATGCTTGGATGAATATCTAAGGAGTTAGATAGAGGACTCATCAAGCATCATCAAATGATCGTCAAGTGATGATCTCCAGCCTGAGTAGGAGATGGCAATCTTTTCTCATCTGGCTGATATCCGACTGACCTCTTGATGCAGGTCCTCTGCATGGGAATAGTGATTCGGAGGTGTCAGATTAGTTGAGTCAATGGATTGACTTAACGAGATCGAGATAACCAAAGACCTATGTTGAATGCTGTCACATCATAGGCATGCATCCTCTGACCAGAGACAGATGTGTTTCTATTTGGCAGACCAATAGGTTGATGACCTAGCCAAGGTCTATATACCGGCGAGCTGGTGTGCATGTAAGGACATATGAGCAATACGATCTCTCAAAGGGATCATACAGGTTCACTTGTGAACCGGAAGACATGAGCTCACTCATGAGGTATTGGGACTGATCAAATTCCATGCATGGTCGTCATGCTTTGGAAGCATGACATGAATTTGAAGGTAAGATATATGCTTTGGGAAAGCATATGATCTATACCAATTCCCAATGACCAAGATTGAGAAACTTAATGATCAAACCCTGAAGATGACAATGTAAAAGCGATCTATATCTTCAGGATGATCATAGGTCTTCCGGTATGCAGGATGTACAGGTATTGGGAATACCTGAGGGTGATGTGATCATAAACGATTGTATAACCATGACGCTTCCATTCCGAGGGAGTGATGAAACAGGTTTGGATTTTAGTGACTCCTCTCAATAGAGAAGTGACCTGATCTTAGTCCATGTATTGGACATTTATCTGAATGAGATTCATATGCAATGAGAAGATTAGGTCTACGGTCTTGATTTGATCAAGCATCTGTGGGAGGTCCATGAGATCTCGATTTGAGATGTGATCTCAACATCCAAGTCACTATAAGTGGAACAATACAATCGCACTGTCCTTATCTCTGAGTATCTGCGGGAAATCACATTATTCTTGAAAGGGTTCAAGAATAATTCCATAGATCTAAGCATTAATGAATTAATGATTAAATGTGATTTAATCATCTTGATGTGTGTGGAAATCATCCAATATAATTAAATGTGATTTAATTATTGTGGATAAGAATAATGTGGATAGCAATATCCAATTATTCATAATATATTATAAATGTGATTTATAATGCATTAGAGAGAGCTAATTATAATTTATATTTGTTGCTTAATTATTAATGTGTATTGGATACACATTGTTTAATTAATTGAAAATGCAAATTATATTTTGTTTTGGGTTGTGAATGTGATTCACAAATTTCCAATGGTAGATTGCAATATTTTCAAAATTAATTGTGATTTATTTTTGAAGAGTAAATCACAACAAAAGTTGTTGGAAATAATAATGGAGATTTCCATGGAGATTTGCAATCTCATGAGATTTTATGAGATTGCCTCCACATGGAAACATGTGGACGGCGACCAAGTCCTATATGGAATTGGCGGTCATCCACCATGTTGACATGGGAGATGTAATCTCCATGTTGATTCTCTTTTTATTTGGTTGATCTAATTTAGGATTGAATTGTATTTGATTTATCAAATATATTTGATCTAAATTAAATCATAAATTTGTTGCTTTTACCAACAACAATCTTGACCATTGGATTGAACGTAAATCAATCTCATCCATTGATTTTATATGTCCCATGGATTGAGATTCATGGATCCCAAAACCCTATAAATAGAGAGGCATACCATGCTCTCTAGGGCTACGCAATTTGGAAGCACATCTCTCTCTCTTTTCTCCCACACATCAACTCTCTATCTCCCTCTCCTTGGTGGTCGTCCACCAAACCCTAGGGGAGAGATCCGTCGATGCCTTCGCCACCACGCCGCCGCTTCAACATTCTTCGGTTCTCCGTCTTCTTGGAGTGCTACGCTCACGAAGAGGACATTCGATCTCGTACGACGAGATCAGGAGTTCACCGTGCTTGGATCATCTTGTTGGATTGCGAGGATCACGCGGTTCATCTCCGCGCTCGCAAGCGTCTTCTCCAACGATCGGACTTGAGACAGGAGGTCTCTTTTTTCGTAGAGACTCGATCAACCACGCTTCAAGAGGTATTCCTTTATACTTCTTGTGGTTCTAGATGAAACGATCCGAGAATCGTTCTTGGATCATGTGGTTTCATCGCATGAAAATTTTTTAAATTATGCTGCATAGAACAGCTAGTACGACTAGTCGTTTTACGTCGTATTCGATACGACGATCACGCTTCCGTGATGCGCTTGAGGGTAATCCCTTATCCTTCACTTTCATAAGAAAACCTTATGACTATAATATAGATGATCAATGTTAGATCTTGGTTATTATTATTTCTGTTGTATTTTTCTCAAATAAATGAATATAATTAGTATAAAAGATTATCTTGGTTTAAGTGAAAAAAAATTCTAACATCCATTCCATCTTTTTTTATGGTTGTCAACATACTCTACTTCTTAAGATTTCAATATACAGATCTTTGTTTATATTTTAGATATTCTTGATTATTCTTGGCTAAGCAACTGGACTTTTACTAAATGAATTATAATTTGTAAAAAAACCTTTGTTTGTTAATCTTTAAAAATTATATTACGCTTTTAACATATGAATACATTGAATAGCTCTAAAACATGTAGTGGTATGAGTTTAGAATCTTCAAATAATGGTTAATGAGTTAGAAGTGATTTTTATGGATTTTAATTGAGTTGCTCCACTGATAATTTGTTAGCATGTTTATTAGGAGAATGCGACTAGCCAATGTTATGCCGATTTGACACTATTTTTTTAGTGTAAGATTGATTCTATTTCCTTACTATTCATTTTTGCCTTTGTTTTATGTGGTTTTGTATATATCTTATTTGAGGGACAATTAGTAATCCCCTCTCACACTCTTTCCCATTCTCCTGATCTATGTGGTCGACTGTCACAATAGCTTCCGTTCTGATTATTCGCAATGATCTTCGCTCTCTATCTCGAAGACAAGTCGCAACCATGTTTTCTCGGCCTCATGTTGACGATTGATCGCAACCGGGTCTCCTTTGACACGTTGACCATTGATCGCAACCACACCTTCTCAACTTTAATGCCAGTACATTTCTCAGCTTTCTCCATCCATCTTCACTGTCTCTGCCTTCACTATAGGTCACAATTTTGCCATCTTCCTGCATATCTTGGTAATCGGTTGCATGTTCACATGAGTTCTTCATTCCATTGATTTCTAAATCCAAGGAAACCACATCCCAATTTCTTTGACACATTTCTTGTATTTCTTTTCTGTCTTTCGATGGGAGAAGAAACGAACAAGTAAATGGTGGTGGCACGTGAAGGGAGCATGAGAGACGTCAACATGTGTGTTTATTTTTTTAAAAAAATTGAGAGCATCATGGAGTTGCATTCCATGCAATTTCTATTTTTAGTCATGGAATTGGTTGTAAGTAAATTAATGCAGAGTTGTGAAAGTCCACGCGCTCAAGTTTTTTTATATCTATTTAAACGATATCTCTCATTTGAAATCTCAAACTCATTTTCCCTCCAACCCACTTACAAAATATAGTAGAAATTTGAATAGTTTAAAGGCTACCAAAAAAGTACAAATGAAAGATGGTGATTGTAATTAATGATTCATAAGATGAGAATATCTCCAATTGTTATCTTATGCCTTTGTAGAGCCAACTCAAGACTCGCTTCGACGATGAGAGCAGATCAAGTTTAAAGTTATTTTCATTCGTTATACTTGAGGGCATGACGTGCGATCGATGGTGGAGATTTTAATGTAGTAGAAGGTCGGTAGATGACCAATAACAAATCATATATTTTAGTTATATTATATTGAAATATAATGTCTCTTCTTTTGCAAAATTATTCCTATTAAGCAGCATTGGACATTATTGTTTATCCTTTTGACCAGAATAATGCTTTTATAAATTTTGGATGTATCCAATTCTTGAGGTTTTGAGAGTAGGATAAGAATTTGGAAGGTGAGATGCTAATGTCTCACCCAAGTTTTTGAACAACGGATTGGATGTTGAATCAATTAGTCTTAGGTTGGGTCGAATCGGTTGGACCGACAATGATGTCAGCATGACATCAACATTTCTATCAAGTTTAAAAAAAATCTGACTGGGCTTAGTTTACTGCTCCGATCGATTGAATCGAATTTTGAACCAATAAAATCGGATACATATACGCAATTTTGTATGTATGTGTCGACGACATAACCGTTTAAAATGTCAAGTCTTTCACTAGAATAACATCATTTTCTATTTCGAGTAAAATTCTATAAAAGTTAGTTACATTTTCTAAGATTGTATATGAAAACATCAGTGTAATCATTTATAGATAGTTTCTTCTAATATACTACTCTAAGAAGATATGCACAAATGATATTCCAAAAAGAGAGAGGGACATAACTAATAGTGCGAGAGTTAAGAAGGGCACTAGTGATAAAAACCTTATTGTTTAATTATTTAAATCTTTATTTTTTAAAATGTACCAAACCATCAAAAACATGTCAATTCTTATTTCTAAAGGTAATTACATGAACCTAATTGAACCGACCATGTTGAGACCGATTCTCGATTCAACTAGTCTGATCGGTCAGTCCGGTACGATTGTTTAAACCCTGATCTCACCCTCCAAATGAATATGTGAGTTCTTGGGTCTCCTTTAACAATATAGTATTGATATTTGATATTTAACCAAAGTGTATTATATCATTTTCCTACAAGTTAATAAGGGTGTCTCTTTCATCTTTATGTGTTAGACACATATTGTTTTCTTATTGTAGCATGGAAGCTGAAATATATGATTTTGAAATGTGTTGTTGCTACTTAACCAAGATAAAGAATGGTAGCATCACGTTACATCGGGATTTCGCTTGTCTCCATCTTCGTATAAGCAGAGATAGGGAGGTGGCAAATGAGCATTATGGTTTGGGCCTTAACGCATCACGGAAACTTGAAAATCGCATCACATGCGATCAAGAGAGACTAGCCATACTAGTTGCTCAGAGAGACGGAAATTTAAAAATTTATAAAGATGTAAACACATGATATGAGAACCATTCTCATATAATTTCATCAAGATTACAAACGAGTAATAACATTACCTCTTGAAGCGTGTTTGCAATCGCGTGTGTCTCTAAGCGAAGAGACCATCTGCTTCAAGTCCGATCCGACGAAGGTTGCACTTGCGACCACGTGGATAAGACATGTGCTTCCTACAATCTGAATTGAAGATTCGAGCACGGAGTCTCTTGATTTCATCCTATGAAACCAATAGCCTTCCTTATGAACAAGATGCACTGAAGAAGGCAGAGATCCACGAGCAGTCGATCTGGCAGCACAAGGATGTCGTGAAGACTACGGGGCTCTCTAAGTTAATATGGTGGACAACCGCGATATTGAAAGAGAGAGAGGGTGTGCATTAGAATATAGAGAGGAGTGTTGTTTTTGCAATTGTTGTTTTAGAGAAAGAGCTAGATCTACCATTTCTTTTATAATAAATTGTATGTCCATTGATCTCAATCCATGTACACACAATAATTAATGGCATAGATCATTTTGTACTTTCAATCAATAGTCATGATTTTGTTGCATAGATTTGCAACAATAAATAGTTAATTTAAAAATAAATCAAATATATTGAAAATCCATCAATATAATTTAATTTACATCAAATCAACAAATATGGAATTGTATGGAAGGATAGCAAATCTCCTTCCATACTCAGGGTGGACGGCCACCAAGTTGTAGGACTCAAGGTGGTCGTCCTCTCCTTGTATCATACGGAGTATCTTTCATTTCAATTATGTTGACATCTCATATCTCATCACATATTCTATATGTGCTACAAGTTTTATTGCAAATTATTCGCTAAAATATTTTCAAATTATTTTATGATAATTTAAATCATGTCATAACAATTTTTAATCATATTCATACATCCAACATAAAATGTAAATTCCATTTATAATTAATTGTTCAATGTGAATCCAATACACATCAACATTGAATTCGTAAATACTATTCACAATTAAATCTCTCCAACATATTATAAATCACATTTATATATTTATGATTATTCTGGATAGTGATATCTACATTAATCATATCCTTGATAAATAAATCATATTTTTACTATCTTAGATGACTATTCTCTTGTGTCCAAATAATATGAATCATATTCATATTATTCATGATAAATAAATCACATTTAATAATAATTTACTCAATGCTCAAATACATTATCAACAATAGAATTATTCTTAAACTCTTTCAAGAATAATGTGCTTCTCCATGGATACTTGGAGATAAGGATATGCCGATTGTATATTCCATGTATAGCGACTTGGAAGTGAGATCGTATCTCATATCCAGATCAAGAGGCCCTCTCAAAGATGTTTGCTTAAATCAAATTGTAAATCCAATCTTCTCAAATTGTAAATCCAATCTTCTCATTGCATCCAAATCACATTCAGATCAATGTCCAACATTTAGACTAAGATTGCATTACTGCTCCATCGAGAGGAGTCATTGAAATCTAACATATTCCATCACTCCCTCGGAATGATGTGTCATGGTTATACGATCATTTATGATCACATCACGACTATTCCAAATACCTGTACATCTTACATACTAGAAAGACCTAGAATAAACCTGAAGTTTTAGATTATGTTTAGATTGTCTTTTTCAAGGTATTATCATTATGTTTTTCATTCAATCATTGAGAGATGGTATCTATGACATGCTTTCCAAAGCATGAATCATACCCACAAATTCTTGTCACACTTCCAAAGAAAAATGACCATGCATGGAAATCGGTCCCAATACCCCACGAGTGAGCTCATATCTCATGGTTAAGTAATTAACATGTATAATCCCTTTGAGAGATCGTATTACTCATATACCCTTGTATGCACACCAACTCACCAGTGTATAGCCATTGATTAGGTCATTAACCTAATGACCTGCCTAATGTACATACTTAGACATGTAGTAATACATCCGTTTCCAGTCAGAGGATGTGTGCCTATATCATGATAGCATACAACATATGTCTTGGTTATCTCGATCTCATTAAGTCAACTCTCTGACCTAACTTATTTGACACCTCTGAATTTCTATTCCTATGCAGAGGACTTGCATCAAGAGGTCGGTTAGATATCACCCTTTACGTCTCCTTCTCATATTGGAGATCTTTTCTTAACCATCATTTGGCGTGCTTGGTGAATACCCAATCTAACTCTTTAGATATCATCCAAGCACAACCTATATGAATCAACAACTGTATAATCATTATGATGACCATCATACATTATGCTAATCATACTAAGGGACTTTATTAGTGCATTCATTCATTTAATCTTATACATGGAAGTGAAATAAATAACTTTTATTGATAATCAAATATTACAATAACATTTATTGTAGAAATGGTTCTCCCCGAGACCACATGGCTAACAACACATGCATGATCCCTCTTAAAAGAATGCCTAGAGAGATGGTGTGTCATCACATTAAACTTCGTTCAAACATGAGAGAGATGGTATGTCTATCACATAAACGAGAGTATAAGCATGTGGAGTGTCGAAAGATATGGACTATAATGCTAAATTCCAACGATCTAATCAAATGTTGGTCCACTAAGAGTATTAGACTAAATTGGATTGATTACGTTGTGGATACTCGAACCCGAACTCACCCCAAACTCGAAAAAAATAGATGTGTGTATTGAATTTTAGTCAAACTCATAAAATCCACTTCATAGTTAATAAGTGTCAATATAAAAATTAAACTCACTTTTTCCTCTCCATCCATTTAGTCATACTCAGCAATCTTTTTGTATCTTCAATAAATGAAAATTATCAACCCCAAAAGAGTTAAACACCTAATATTTATAATCAACATCCTTGCATAGTGTACATCTTTGTGTACCACTATATTACACAATCCCACTCTATTTAGTCTATATGTGAAATTATTATGGACATTTACTAACAACTTAAGATTTTATTATGTTGAATATGTGGATACCCATTAGATGCAAGGGTATCCGTTGGATATGAATACCTGCTAAAAATTATCCGCTTAATAAATATGCGAGTATGGTTAGTGATTCTATAATTGGGTAGGGGTTTGGAAATACCGATACACATCTTAAATCTACCCCACTGACATCCATACTTCTAACCACTATATTTATGTCCATGTAATAATACCTAACAAGTTTATAATCAAAATAATTTTATCCATTAAGTAAAAATAATTATAAAAAATAAGTTAGAAAATATCTTATCTAACGGAGATTTTATAATAGATGAAATAAATATCTCATACCATAATATGCTTTTAAAATGAAGAGCCATTTCCTGAGATATGTTTAGCCAAAAATGCCATGAAATCTCTGATTATGTAACAACATAGCTAACAAAGAACTCTTGTCGGAAGAAAAGAAGATGATTTCCCATGGGAAAACTTCTTATTTTCTAAGATATTAATAGAAATCAAACCAACAAAAATATATTAAATTTTTAGATCAAAAGAAATCAAGATAATTAATAAATAAACATGTTTAGAAAAAAGAAAGAAATACAAACACGATAATATCTCCCTTTTTTAATCTCTCGATCTAATGCCTCTCCCACCGGTTTGTCGTCCTAAAGATGTGATTTTTTGTGACACGGGTGTTTGTCATGATCATCAAATTAGCTCATGTTGACAACAAATTCACAAAATCTTGCCCTTGAGAGAGATGATGTGAGGGAGAGAATTTTTTTAGATAGTCAGAGTCATTCCCATACTCCCATCCTTCGGTACTTTTTTCTGGTAGAAGGTGGTGGTTTGAGCATTCGAAGCTTGATCTTTTTTTGGTAGAGCCACTGCTCAACCACCAGCCCAATTGTTGATTGCAATGAGAGAGAGAGAGATGAATACTTCATCATTGTAGAGACAACACACCACCATCCATCTCGTTTTTCTTTGTAAGAAAATCCACGATGAATCTTCTTTGTGGCGGAAAACACATATCACATTGACAGTGTTAGGAACTTTGGACACATTAATCTTACATAGAGGAAAAAGAAAGATTGTGAATCTACGACTGTAAAATTATCTAGAGATAAGTTATGGGCGAGCAATTTATTCAAAGATGCTACAATAGCTTCCTCTCCATGGTTCCTTAGCCATAGAACGCATTGATGGACACCTTCCTATACTACTCCAATAGAAAATCTAAAATCCATCATCGCACACGACTGAGGATGTAGAAGCCGCTTGCCTATACTATAGCGGAAAGTCCATTGCTACAATTGACTGCAATGTCCTGACTTAGATCTTCGATCCTTTATCGATGAATACATGCCCTCACAACTCGTTCCGTTGAGTCTGATTGGACATGTTGACAATGACATAAACTATTTAAAATCAATTTGTTAAGTAATAATCCGTCACTTTTATAACACGCTCTCATACATTACAAATTTTTGACTGTATATTGATCGAATTGCATTTGGTACTGGTAGGATATGCTATACTCCCTCTTACCATGTTAGATATATGAGAACATAACTATTCCACGACCTTCAATACGTAAAAAGATTATACGTTTAGAACCCAGAGAGTGATCTGGTGGTAGAGCAGTGTGCCTCCACTTTAAAGAACCCGGATGCGAATCCCAGTAGGGATGCTCCGAACCTCTAAGATTACCGGACCTGATATTAAAAAATGATTATATATTTGAGTGAAACTCTTTGTAGATAACGTATCGGAGTCTACATATACGGAAGTGGCCACAAAATGACATTTTTCACCGCTTGGTGTATGTGGTAGGAGAGTTGGTAAACCCATGAGAAATTGACAATCTATGTTCATCACGATTTTATTCAAGGGCTTTTACGTCATGCCATTCAAAAATTTTCCAATAACAATCATGTCCCTACCTTTTTTTGTAATTTCAATTGCTTACAATTTTCATAGTAGCCTTCTTTTATTACATGTGTACCCCTTAAGATCATGTCCTAGTTTTTTTTGTAATTTCATTTGTAACCTTATGTTGTTACAATTTTCGTAGTATATGCATACCCCTGTATTAAGCTAGCCTGTAAATTTTGCAAATCATAGGGGTGTATATGTAGTTATATAAATTCTAGGCGTTTATATGTTATTACAAAACTCGGAAGGTTACATATGTAAAAGTTTTGTACAGGGCCGGTCCTGAGGGTTGTTTGAAAGTGCAACGGTCCATGGCCCATGAACTTAAAGGGGCTCATTTTCCCACATGTTGAAAAATCCAAAAAATAGGCCTCTTAGATCTCCATCTACCTCAACATTTCCATTGCGGGATTCCCAAAATGAAAAAGATGTCTGCTCTTCCCATGAATTCCTCTACTCAACGACCACATTTTACCTTTTCAAGCAATCCTTATCACCCTCTCTTTCTCTCAATATCTTTGTTGTTTTGTTCTCTCTCTCTCTCTCCCGAAAAATTCGAATGGGAAAGACACTGGTCAAGTGCAGGTGCCTGCTCTGTTCTCTTGATCTCTCTCTCTCTCGAAAAATTTGAAAGAACGACACTGGTCCAAGTGCAGGCATCCGTCATGGCTAAGGGGGTTGCAGACTTGGGGGGAATAAAGAAGAAGGAATGCTTTGGGGTATCTTGCACTCTCTATGATCCGGTATTTTATTATTATTGTGTTATCATATTTTTAAATTTTCTATTCGTTACTTGTTTCGCAGTTCGGAATTCTTTTTAAGTTTCTGGGATTGCGACTTTCCATAGAGATTTATTGTTAACCAATAATTACTATGCCATACATTACAGTTTCTTGGAGTCAAACTGCTCGTGTTCTTTATCCAACATTGTTGTAGACATGGCAATCACATCTTTAAAAAGTGTATTGAGCAATTAAAAGAATTTAAAAATATGTTTGAATTTTTTATTCCATTCAAATACGTTAAAGGCATTGGATGATAAAGAGTTAAGAGAATATTGTGTTAATTTTCACTTCGAAATTTATCATGATGATTCGTATGATATTGATTTCAATGATTACTTTGAGTTATAAATACTACAATGACTCTGTCGAATGAGTCAATATCTGTTAATGTTTTGATTGTATATAGATTATTTTTAACTATACTTGTGACTGTGGCATCAATCGAAAGAAGTTTTTTAAAACTAAAATTGATGAAAAATATACTTGACATCATTAATGTCACAAGAGAGATTAAATAGTTTGGTAACATTATTAATTGAGAAAGATCTATGAGAAAAAATTGACGTGAACGTTATTATTACCAATTTTGCAGCCTGAAATGCTCGTGGAAATCATTTTTTTATATTTTTTAATTCATATCTTATTTTTTGTGCTCATAGGTTATAAAGTTATTTGCAACATTTTAAAAACCTTATAAGATGTTTACAAATTAAAATTTTTTTATAAGGATCTTTTTTTAGGCATATGTTCAGAACGACACTGCAAATCTATAAATATATCTAAAGCTGGATTTTGCAAGTTTCTTCCTTGCAGTGACACATGGACAGCCTCACTGTATTCCTTTTCTCTCTTTGGCTTTTTTTTCTACCCCCTGCTGAGGTTTGTCTTATCCGAAGAGCCCCTCTATTTGTTATAGCTATGTGATATCTACATCGTCATTTTTAGTTTGGACCTCTTCTTCCACCAAGACTCTGTAGTTGCCCGCTACCACGTGGATTGTTTTGGCAATGGTTCCCGAGAAAGCCTCTTCTTGGTTAATGGAACATGGACCCCCAAAATTCCCCCCAAAGAGGGTTATTTCGTGTGTGCCTCTTGGCACAATTTGTAAACATGTGTCCCTTTTTTGTTGACGTATGTTTAGGGAATTCTCACCAACTTTATTATGCCGATAAACCCTAACAATATGCTTGACTCTCCGTCGCCTCATGCTTAATCATTGCATTCGCCAGTTCTTCGTTCGCTTTGATGCATCGTCTTGGAGATCTTGACTTCGCTGGGTCTTTGTTGTTCTCTACTTCCTTGGATCTTTTTCTCTATAGCAAATCAGATCAGGTTATAGGATATTTGTTTCTTCATTTTTGGGTATTTCTTAAGCTATATGTTTTTTTTGTTGGGATCTTTGAATAAGAGCAAGTCAGGTATGTTACGTTTATATATGTTTGATTATCCATTTTGTACTTCTAATCTTATTCTGGTCGGGAAATTTCTTTTTAGTTTTTTTTATTTTTATGGATAGTATTGACGCCTTTTCTTTTTTTAGGATGATGTTGATGCCCACGGAGTTGTAGGTATGTGTTCGAACTATTGGTTTCAATCGTTCTTACGGTTAGGTTTTTATTTTTGTTTTTTGTCCATCTTGGTTCTTATGTGATACATTCATCATTTGTAGGCCTCCTCGCATGCTTTGTTACCATGCGTCCTTTGTTGTTGACGCGTGTTTAGGGTCATCTCAGCAACTTTAATATTCCAATACTATATGTTTTGCTCCCCGCCGACTTTTGCTCCATTGTTGCCCTCGCCGGTTCTTTTTTATTTTTGTTGCATCATCTTGGAGATATGCCTCTCTTCATGTCTTTTTCGTCTTACATATTTGACACGCATACATTGTTTCCCTGCTCAGCAATTTTTAGGTTTAATATATTTTTAATTATATTATTTCATACAAGTTCTACATTTATTTTTGCCAGACATTACTTAAAAAAACAGTGATGACTACTGTTATTGAATTTATATTCATTAGGACACAATTTCCATCCTTTACAATGTTGATGCAATTTAGGATGTCCCTTAGGGAACCAAATTGCAAACATTTAAAGATCACATTTATTTAGAGGCAGTGATGATTATATTTCCTAAATGTAGGAAATAAGATTTTTCTCTTAATTATGAAATGGTGAGGTAATTTGGATTTCTTTTTTGAAACCACTCTGTAGCTATTTAGTGTTTAAGAAACATCATGTATGATCTTAGAAAAATTTCGGCTTCTACACTATTTGTACAATTATTTTTCATTTTCCTTCATGTATATGAGTGTTAGGAAAATAACTTTTTGGTTTTGGATTCAACATTATTTTATTACAATAGGGTTTTATTGTTTCCTACTTTTTTTAATGATTTTCTAAATATTATCTATAATTTCCTTACTTTCCTGCATTCTTCTGAGTACAAGTATAGAGAAATCATCAGTAAGAATTGTTTCTACTATTTTCCAAGCACTTGCATCAACTGTGCATTTCACCTACGATAAATCCATAAATTAAGTACATATTCTCCATGTATTTTAATACTTTTTTAATTGCAATATTTCTTACTGCATTTTGAAATGCCTATAAATACTCATTTCAACTACATGCCCATTATTCTAAGATATAGAATTTTTCGTGTTAAAAATTTAATGATGATCCCACCAGACTTTCAAGTTATAAAAAATAACGTGACATAATAATGATTTGAGCTTATAAACCTTTAAGTAGTTTTGCTTAGGATTATCATGAGATGCTCATTCGGAACATCTCTATATATATCTACAATTTATTCTCTGAGGATCATTATACATTATTGTACTATATATAGATTTTTTTAGTAATGTTGTTATTTCTCTCACAGTTGAATAACACATATAGATGATGACATAATTAGCTACAATGAAGTATAGCTTATGTTATAGATGTTGACTTTAAGATTACATATTCACCGTGTATTATCTTTGTTGCCATATTTCTCCTCAGAGGTGATGTTCTCCCGTGAAAGAAGAATAATAATAGTGAGAACTTCCGGGTATTGATGTAAGTTTTTTAGTGTTAAGATTTTCCTTTTTCTTCTTTACAAAATGCCATTATCTTTCTACTTTTCTTCCTATATTTTTTCGAGTCAGATATTTTACGGACTTTCATTATTTACCTTTTCAACCATTTCTAGGTATACTTTTACAGATTTAATACTATAGATAAATTTCATGCATTATGACATCTCATCTCAGCGAAGCGCGGGTACACCCTCTAGTGTAGCTCTAATTCCGGCGTCATCTAGCAGAAAGTGGTCATGGAGCTCTCTAGTTGTGCATAGTCCGTCCGTTTCCTTCTTCGATGTCGCGAGCCGTGTTGCAGAGATCCCTAGCCGCTTCTCCGCTGAAGCTTTCTCGATCTGCGGCGATGGCGTCCCACGCCGGTAATCCCCCAAATTCCATCTCGACCACCCCTCCTTCTCGGTGCTCCCGACCATCGGCCCGTGCTCCTTCTGCAGGCGAGTCGTCGTCGGTGGCGATCCCGCGGAGCGCGAGAAGGCCCACGTATGACGCGCTGCTCCTGGACGCTGGCGGCACGCTCCTGCAGCTCGCGAGCCCCGTCGAGGAGACATACGCCTCCATCGGTAGAAATTACGGTATGCAGATGTCAAATCTTGACTGCAATATGGGACGATTACATGTACTGGTATTCTTTGGAATGCTAGCTTTCGATTCAGGTTATGATACTGTTTTCTGATATAACCTCCTCGGATTTCCTGGAATCGAAATTTTTGTATCTCCTCGAACCTCAATTCCTCCTCGAGTTGTGCATTTGAAATATAGATGAAGTATGTGGTTGGCGTATTTCCCTGAAAATCAAAATCAAGGAAATTCATGGTTCTATCTTGTTGATATATTAATTATATCTAGTATCGTTATAATTTTTTATTTTTCTGTTCTTCTTTCCGCAATTTACCTAATGGATTCTTCTTCTTTGGGCCTCTAATAAAGCATCCTATCATTTCCCCTAAATATGGTATCTGAGCGACGATCTTAGACCGGAGTTCTCGTATCCATCCCTAACCCTATCCTACTCGCCTATCCCGCCTACCCCTACGCACTCCTGGACACCATCACCCCCGCCCCCTGCCTGCGTGCACCCCCGACCCCCCGCCCGTGCGCGCCCTCGGCCCCCGATCCCCCCTCCTTGCGCGCGCTCAGGTTGCTCGCGCCCTCCGCTCAGGTCGCGTAGGTCGCCTGCGTCCCCGCCCAGGTCACCTGCTCCCCTACGCCCTCCACCCAGGTCGCCTGCACCCCCACGCTCGGGTCGCCTCGCGCCCAGGCCTCCCGCGCTCAGGCCCTTGCGTCCTCTGCTCTGGCCCCCTGAGCCACGTCTTCGCCCGCCTGCGCCCAAGCTGCCAATGCCCAGGCCCTCAGCGCCCAGGCCCCTGTGCCCTGGCCCCCCTCTGAGCCGCGCCTTACCCCTGGACGGTGAATTTGATCCCCAAAGTTCGGCATCAACCCTTGCTTACGCCTCCGACCATATCGGCGGATAGTTTTGCGATCTAGTTTCTACCAGAGAGCGTGATTTCGGACCTCTAAGTCACCTTTTCCGACCCTGACGGGCGACGAGGATTAGCAAGGATGGTTGTATGAGTCTATACATACAACCGGTCCTTCATATGATTCTGTAAACTCGTTTATATCGGTTTACTCCCTAGTTGAATTTCATTATTTGGCTATTTTATCATCATGTCAGACAACAAGGATGACATCTTCTCGTCCAGACCTTTAAGGGCCATGCTCTCATCACTAAGATGGATGGGACCAACTATAAGTTATGGTCCATGCAGTTTCTCACCCTCATGCAGTGAAATAACAAGGAGTACATCTTGACAGAACCAGAGCCAACATATAAGACCTGGGCAAATGCTTCTTGGAAGCAAGATGATACATACGCGCATGTCTGACTTTGTGGGACTCTTACCACTGAAATAGTCAATGATATTCTCACTCAACCCACTGCGAAGGTAATGTGGGACACTTTGGCTTCCACCTATGGACAAGCAAAGAATGAGGCCAAGATCCTTCAATTACAGTTTGATATCTACAATATCAAGAAGAATGGCCATGCCCTGCATGTTTACTACTCCTCGTTGTGTGGCATGTTTGAAAAGCTTTATAGCTACATGCCTATTACGATGTCTACTGAGCAACAGAAAACATATAGGAACTCCACGATGGTTGGAGTTTTCATGGCTGGACTTGATACAGAGTATGATGCTGCATGTACTCATCTTCTTACTGGAGCTACCATTCCCCCTATAGAAGAGGCATATAACCATCTCAGCCGGATCATCATCCCTTCGACAACTACATCTTTGCACTCTTCAACGATGGTCGCTTCTCATGGTCGAGGTGGGGCAATATAGTCCAAAGGACGCACAACTCGAGGGAGAGGCAGTAGAAGCCATCGTGGTCCCTGCACCTACTGCCGCAAGCCTGGATATGTAGAGGATACATGCTATCAGAAGTTTGGATATCCTATTTCTGGTCGAGCAACCGAGCATATTATGTTTTTAGAGACTTCAGCTCCCCAGGCTGATCCTTGCCTGGATGATATTGTCTCTCGTATTTGAAAGATCATGACTCTTACTGCCAACACCACCGCTGCAGATACCGCTTGCCTGGATGATATGGTCTCTCGTATTCGAGAGATCATGACTCTTATTGTCGACATCACCGCTGCAGATACCACATCAACAACCAGAGCCTCTTCGAGCTCCTTAGGTATCACCTATGCCTTTACTGATAGTACGAATGTGGACATGACGGAGTGGATTATGGATCTGGTGCTTCTCACCATTTGTGTGGGGACAGAACGTAGTTGAGGTCCTACAGGGCTATACCACCTGACAGATGGGTTGTCATTGCTAATGGCGACCGCTTACCTGTTACAGGACAGGGGGAGGTGCATTTGACACCATCCATGCACTTGAAGAATGTTTTATATGCTCGTGCCTTTCAGATGAATTTACTTTCTACTTGTCAGATCACTAAGGATCTGCATTGTCATGCCATCTTTGACCACTCATCTCCTGTGTTTCAGGACATACTCACGGGTAGGGTGATTGGATGTGGTCGTGAGTAGCGGGGACTCTACAGACTTGTCCATCCTCCTCATGATAGTGTTTCTAATATACCTACGAGACCTGTCTCTCCTTATATGTGACACCTTAGGTTTGGACATCTTATCTACAGAAGCTATGTCATGTTCTCTCTCAGATTTCTACGAGATCTTCCTTTCAGTGTGAGGCATGTCAACTTGGGAAGCATCACCGTTCCTCTTTTTAATCCCGTCAGAGTCGGAGCAGTTCTCAGTTATTTGAGCTCCTTCATTCAGACATTTGGGGTCCTAATCGTCTTCCTGATCACCGAGGACACCGTTTTTATCTTGTAGCTGTCGATGATTTTTCTAGACTTTCCTGTATTTTTTTATTAAAGAATAAGTCCGAGGCTGGATCCGTTATCAAGTATTTTATTAATGAATTAAAGAATATTTTTCTGCCAATGTCAAGTATCTTCGTTCTGATAATGCCTTGGAATTTCAAGTTTACAACTTTCTGAGTTTCTTAGATTCCATGGCGTTGTTCATCAGACCTCATGTGCTTACACTTCACAGCAGAACGGTGTTGCCGAGCGTAAACACCGTCACTTACTTGATAAGACCAGAACATTGTATATACAGAGTCGTTCTCCTCATGCTTACTGGGGTGATACTATCCTTACTGCTTGCTATTTGGTAAACCGTATGCCCTCATTCGTGTTGGGAGAGAAGATTCCTTTCTCGATTGCGTTTCCCGAGAAGGATCTTTTCTCCCTTACACCTCGTGTGTTTGGATCTGTTGCCTTCATTCATGATGTCTCCCCAGGGCGTAACAAGCACTCTCCTAGAGCTGTCAAGTGCATGTTTGTAGGCTACTCTCGTACTCAAAAGGGGTATCGCTGCTTTGATCCTCTAAGGCAGAAATATTTTGTTAGTGCTGATGTTACTTTCTTTGAGTCTGTCATGTATTTTTCTCCTATAGGTGATAGAATTGCTCCATCTGACTCTGATGATGAGATATACATGCCACCACCTCCTACAGTTGGTCCTTCACCTACTCCTCCTCTTACACTACCTCCATCACCTCCTCCACCTCCTCCTTTGGTTCAGTTTTTGCCTCGTGTTTTTCCTCGCGGGGTTCGCTCTGTTCGCCATGCTCATAGGCCTTACCCATCATCCAACACACCTCAGGTATGTAATGAGCATATTGTTTCTGCTGATGGCACTACTGAGTTGACTGTGCATGTGCCCTTTCAAGAGGGAAATTTACAGGATCTGGACTTGGCAGATGATCTTAACGTACTGATTGCTCTACGAAAGCAGAAACATGCGTGTACTACTTACCCTCTTGCAGCCCAGGTTTCTTTGAGCAGGTTGTCAGAGGATTTCAGGAAATTTACTTTGGCACTATTAGCAGTGCAGATACCACATACATGTCAGGAGGTTCTCAAAGATAGACAGTGGAGGTTAGCCATGGAGGAGGAGATGGCTGTGCTACAATCACGTGGTACGTGGAATCTTGTTTCTGCTTCTGTTGATACATCTGTTGTGGGATGCAAATGGGTGTTTGCTGTGAGACAGCAAGCAAAGTCCACGAGCATGGTTCCAAAAGCTCTCGGACTTGATAGAGCAGTAGGGGCGTGATCGTGCAGAAGACCAGAGAGGTACTACAGTCATTCTTGTTTATGTTGATGACATTATTATTATAGAGGATGACGAGCAGGGTATTCATAGTGCCAAGGACTTCCTAGGTCAGTAGTTTGTGACCAAGGACCTTGGACAATTACGTTACATCCTTGGACTAGAGTTTGCCAGGAACCAACAGGGTCTTGTGATGACCTAGAGGAAGTATGTTACATATCTTCTGTCTGAGACATGCATGACAGATTGCAAACCTGGGTACTACTCTGCTTGATCCAAGCATGAAGTTATATGATAATAATACTGAGGAAGTCGACAAGAGGAGGTACGGAGAGCTTATTGGAAATCTACCATATGTAACTATTACCAGGCCCGACATATCATTCGTCGTACTTATTCAAAAAAAATATCATTTGTCGTAAGCAAAGTGAGTCAGTTTTTAGAGCAGCCCAGACAAGCACATATGGTTGCTGTACATATGATTCTGAGATACTTGAAGACTTCACCTGGTACTGGACTTCTATTCGACATAGGCACATCTCACTCAATTACAGCATGCGCAGATGCAGATTATGCTGGGTGTCCAAAGGATAGAAACTCTACATCTGGCTTTGCTGTGTTCATAGAGAATTCTCTTGTTTCATGGAAGTGTAAGAAGCAGACTGTGGTTGCTAGATCGAGTGTTGAATTGGAATACAGGGCCATGACACAAGCTAGGACAAAGATGATGTGTTATCCGTTCTTACTGACCTGACTATAGAAGTACCTTTTCCCATGCACCTCCAATGTGATAATCAAGCTGCTCTCTTCATTGCAAACAATCCAGCCTTTCATGAGAGCATGGAAGTGGATTGTCACTACACTCGTGACACGATACAAAAGGGTATCATCACTACTACGCATGTCAGCTCGAGAGACCAGACAACAGATGTACTTACAAAGGCCCTAGCGAGAGGACCTTATCAGAGATGTTGTTCCAAGCTGAGTCTTATTGATATCTACGCTCCAGCTTGAGAGGGAGTGTTGAGATATTAATTATCTCTAGTATTATTATAATTGTTGTTTCTCTGTTCTTCTTTCTATAATTTACCCAATAGGTTCTTCTCCTATATAAGAGAACCCTTGGGCCTCTAATAAGCATCCTATTATTTCCCCTAAACATATCTTATCGGTTTATAAGATTGAATCCTATTTCTAGTGGAAACTAGTAAGATTGAGGTGATGGAAACTTGGAATCAAACACCGGTGTACAAACGAGGGCTACAAGCAAGGATGCTAATTGAACCACACAAACTTGAAAACAACTTTGTTTGGGTTCAATTCTCTGAGAAATTATCATGCTCATGTTCGATAAACATTCACTTTTTTTATACTTATTCAAGTTCAAGTTCAGTTTGTTATTGATTGGGATTCGGTTTTTTCGGAAGCCTGCTTGTAAAAAGTTTGTAAAACATGCAATACATTTGTTTCCTCGCGGTCTTGAGTTTTACTCAACAACTAGACATAGAAGTTGAAACAATGTCGATTACGAAAGTGGTGAACAAATAAGAAAATAAAAAAAGGGTTTGTTCAAACTATCCTGTTGCAGATCATGATATCTTGACCATCTTCTTTATCTAATGAATGAGGAATCCGTTTTGAAATCATCTTGCCATGCACCTGAATCAACCCTCGAGCATATGATTCATGTTGAATCACATAAAGGTAGATTGACAATAATTAATAAATGTCTAGATAGGTTCACTTCTCTAAGGCAGTTGAAGAAAAGTCAACATATGACTAGGTGATTAAGGGTGTTTGTAACCATAAAACTACCAATAATGGACACTGAATTTCATATCCAACCAAATGTAGTGAACATATGATGCAACTTATTAATATATTATCTTGCATATCTTTTATGTGACATCAACAATAATTGAACAAATATACCTCATGTTCTTGATCATGTCGTTAAGATATACAACTTGAATACGAAGTTAATGTTTGATTCCTTTTTTTGGATGAAACAAAAGATTTGTTCATAAAACTATCTCAATGTTCCCCCTCAACTTGGAGTATAAATATCATGTATCCTCATCCTGGACAAACATTGATCATATATAATCTTACTAGCATTTTGGTGAAGACATATGCAAATTACTTAGAAGATGGCACATATGGAGAATCTGGTCACGAGAGTAGCGATAACCTACATATGGGGTTTTTACATTCATAATCTTTTAAAGTTTCAATATTTTTTTTAAATCCATAAGCGAGGGGGAAACGCTCGATGGTGCTCGCCCCAAAGTTTTATTCAAAAGAAAAGTATAAACAGAGAAGGGGGAGAAACACACACACACACACACCTACACTACAGATTTAAACCAACTCCCAATCCTCCACCGTGCGCTTGGCAAAGATCCCCACGTTCTCCTTATAGAATCTTTGGCCCGAGAAAAGCAAATCGTTCCTACCCCGCCAAACCGCCCACAGAATGGCCAACGGATAAAGCATCTCCTTCCTCGGCCTATCCTTATTTGTTAAGAGCGCATCCCAGAAAGTCTGAAGATCTCCAGTGCACCACCACTCCAAGTCAGCCCCCTGCCAAAGTTGAATCACCGTAGAGCACGAGAAGAATAGGTGTTCCACGGATTCAATCGCCTCGTTGCACAACAGGCACCTGTCAGAAATGCCGCCCAAAAGTCTGGCACATCGGTCCCTCGACATCAGCCTATGTCTCCTGAGCAGCCAAAGGAAGAAGCCAATTCTCTCAGGAAGTCTGAGAGCCCATATGAACGCACAATCCTTGATCAGAATCTCCGATTGCGACGGCGGCGGCCGGGAGATAGCCCCAAAAGCCTTCCTGACCGAGAACGGAGCGTCCCGCCAACACCAGTGGTTCCGCCCCCCCCGCTGGGCGCCCCACCTCCCTCTCAACGTCGAGCAGCGCCAAGAAATCCTCCAACCTCTGGTCGGAGAAATTAGCGGAGAAAGTGGGGCACCAATTTCCATCCTCCCAGCAGGACGCAACCGAGCACCGTTTCTCCTCTGCTAGAGCATACGAGTGAGGGTAGCGCGAGCATAGCCCTCCCCGTCCAATCGTCCGTCCAAAAGGAGAACGAGCCCCCCACCAAGGACCGGCCTAAAACACACAATATTCGTCAAGAAAACCTTCACGACCCCCCTCCAAAAAGGGGTGGGGGAAGCATTCCGATCAAATTGCAGAGGCGGCGCCCCCCTCACATCATAGATTCTTCGTACCACATCGCAGCAGAGATCCTCCCCTGGCCCCCATATCCTGCTCGCCCACTTAAGCTGCAAGGCGTCGTTCATTTGCTCAAGGGACTTCACCCCCAAACCTTCCCGATCCTTCATGTGAGTAATATCCTCCCATCCAACAAAGTGGACCCCTCTCGACCCACCCTTCTGCTTCCCCCATAAAAAAGCGCACATCCGCTTCTCCAGTCGAGCACTAATCCCCTTTGCCATTCGCCGATTGGAAAGAAAATATATGGGAATGGACGAGAGGACAACCTTTAACAGAACCAGCCGACCCCCTCTCGAAAGGACAGTGGACTTCCAACCAGTCAACTTCGCCTCCACCTTCTCCACCACCTTTAGCCAGTCCCTCGTCTGCGTTCTGCCCAGGGCCAAGGGCATTCCTAAGTAGTCCATCAGCAAGCTAGAGCGGCCCGACCCCAACACCACGGTGCATCCGTCAGCCTCCTGCACCGCAAGGCCGAAAGGAACGAAACTGGACTTGCTATCGTTCTTAAGCATCCCAGACAATTCGCCGAATATCTCCAGAGCCATGGCCATGTCCGTCCCTAGCCTCCTCCATGCCCCCTTCAATGAAGAAAAGGGTATCGTCTTCGTATTGCAGAATTGGTACCATAACACCCTCCCTCGAGTATCCGTTAGAGAGGCCACAACCAACCACACGAGTCGCAATATCAGACAGAACATCGGTCACAAGGATGAAAAGTATGGGTGCAAAGGGGCACCCCTGACGCACCCCCCTCCGTGGCTGAACCAAACCCCCCTCCGGTCGACCATTGACCATTACCGAAAAGGAGACCGTGGTGACACACCGCCTCATCCACGAGATCCACTTCTCCGGGAACCCCTTCCTCTTAAGCACCGACCATAGAAATTTCCAATCCAGGCTGTCGTAAGCCTTCGCAAAGTCCACCTTCCAAAGGATCCCACTCTTGTCCCTCCTCTTGCCAATCGACGATGATCTCGGATGCTAGAGTGAGGCAATCCGAGATCTGCCTCCTGGGAATGAAGGCCGATTGCGTTGGTGAGATAACGCTGCCAAGAACGCCGCTCAGCCTGGCAGCGTTATCTCAGACTTCCTCCTTTGCTGCTTAGACTTCTTCTCCTCCACCCAACCCTTTGACTCCACCGCCACCTCCTCCTCTACCCAACCCACCACCTCGACCTCATCCATCGCTTGAACCTCCTCCTTTATCCATCCCTCGATCTTAACCTCCTTCTCCTTCGCCCAGTCCTCGCCCTCAACCTCCTCCCCCACCAACACGATCTCCTCCTCCACTGACTCCCCAGACCTCCAGCTCCACTCTTCCCCAATCCCCTCCTTCGCCTAGCAATGGGGCTCGACTCTGATGGGTTTTAATGGAGCAGAACTGTTAGGCGTAGCTCCTATGTGAAACAGAAGATTAAGAGCAGGTCTCCAACTATGATGTTAGTTGGAGTTGGGGGTGATATGATGAGGTATCAGAGAAGTAGGGAGATTGCGGATTAGAGTTGCTTGTCAGAGTAGGAGTACAAGTGGAAAACGCAACAACAACTGCTATTACGTTGTGTATGTGTTGTGATGGGTTCAAGCGTGTGGGAAGTAGATGGAATGAAGAAGAAGAAGAAGGGTTTTTTATGGGTGAAGGGGTGGTGATGGTGATGGCTAGATGTGTAGTGGGTGCAAGGAAAAGGAGTGAAGAAAAGTAAGGAAGAACAAGAAGATGGAAAAAATTTTCCCTGTTGCAACAAGGAATTTCCAATGATTTGTTTAAGAGCCTCAAATGTTAAATCAATCGGTTTAAGAAAGTGGCTCAAAAATTTTGCAAAAATCATATTTGAGGCCGGAAGGAGCGATTTATCGGTAAAAAATATAAAATTTTCATGATTTGGTAAACATACGAAGATGGAATGAGGAGATAGAAAATAAGACGAGTAGAGGAAGAAGAAGAGTAATGGAGGAAGAAGAGGAAGGAGTTACCTGAAATAGGGTCGCTACGAAGTGTTGAGCTCGAAGGAGCTTGGCGATTATGACCTCGAGGTCCGACTGGCAATGATCGAAGCTGTGCAGCTTGCATAAAAGGAGCTGC
Source organism: Ottelia alismoides (assembly GCA_037367405.1). Taxonomy (NCBI): domain Eukaryota; kingdom Viridiplantae; phylum Streptophyta; class Magnoliopsida; order Alismatales; family Hydrocharitaceae; genus Ottelia; species Ottelia alismoides. The sequence continues at coordinate 71,221 of JAZKJV010001300.1, forward strand.
TGCTCGGAAATGATTTCCCCATGGATCTTGCCTACTAGCCGAAGTAAATCATCATTGATCGACCTCTTCTTTTGTAGCTGTTACCCGAGGAAGCGAGGGGGTTGGGCTCTCTCTCCGATCGGTTGGACATCAAGCGGAGAAACATTAGCTTCTGGAGGAGTGCCACCTCCATTGGACAAGGATACTAGAAGAGAAGAAGGCACATGTGTGAGGGAGGAGGTGATCTGAGGAGGGGGAGGGGTGGAGGAGAAGGGGCTAGAGGGGGAGGGGCGAAAGAGGAGGTGTTCAGAGGAGGAAGGGCTGGGAGGGGGAGGATGAAGAAAGAGTGGAAGGAAGAAGAAAAGGAGAAGAAAAAAATGAGTCTACCCTTGATTTTTTTATCTAATTACTCTTGTGTTCCTAAAGTTATTATCCGTCTGGGATGTGGATAGACGACAACTAACTCAAGGGACACAAATGATTATTGTAGAAGAAGTCATGGGCACAACTGATATTGCAGAATAGGGGGGGGGGCATAACTGATTTTACAATATTTAAAGAGGGCACAACTAATAAAAACCCTATTTTTTTTAAAAAAACACCTCCCCCAATCCCCTTCGTCGATGCCAATGGAATGCCGCCCCCACTCTCAAGTCTAAACCTCCCTTGCTCTGATACCACACTACCAATAGCTTAGGCGAAGCCCTGCTCTCCGCCACCCCTCCATCTGCCTCCCCTCCTCCGACACCGTACTACCAGAAGCTCCACCTTTAGGCAGAGCCCCTCCCTCCACCGCCTCCTCCCTCCGCCTCCCATCCTTTGATACTTGATGCAGCGTGGATCCGAAATATAGGGCCAAATATTTATCTATTTTAATTGTCAATTTTATTTACGTTTTTGAGTTGTCGTAATTGCCTAATTAAGTAATTGAGATCGTATGTGATCTCAACGTTTATTCGTAGATTTAATTTTGGTCAATTAATTAGTTAGAGTCTAATTAGGGTAATTAGAGGTCAATTTGAATTTTAAAATTTGTCAGAGTCCAATTAGGATAAGTTGGTTGTCAATTTTAATTAGTTTACTATTTTTGTAACCCCATCTCTCCTATATAAAGAGATGGTAGTCCAATGTTTTTAGGCAGTGAAGTATTAATCAAAATTGAGATTTTTTTATCTCTCTCCTTCCTCCTCTCCCTCTCTCTCCACGCGATCTCCGCGGTTCTCCTCCTACAACCTCTCATATTCCAGAGGAGTTCTTCTTCTCAACCCCTCTCTTTTCTACCGTTCAAAATTAATTTATCGACGCGCCAAAAAGCTGTTTGCATCATTTGGTATCAGAGCATGGCCTACAGATCGTCCTCACGATCTGACGATCCGTATCGACATGTGCGCCGACACGCGCCGACACACCATCGTTCAGCCGAACGAACACGACGAGCCATCGCCACCATTGACGCCTGCTACAGGGAGACGGAGCACATGATCCGTGATTTGCAGACCAACGTCGACTCCCTGTTTCGAGATCTAATGGCCAACGTTGAAGCCTTCCGCGACGCCCAATCAAAGACGTCAAACGTCGAAGCCGCTGCCGCAAGTTTGGACGAAGGAATCATCGCTGAGGAAGACAAAACAGTTGCTGTCCAGATCGTTTTGGAAGGAAAAAACGACAAAAACATGGCTGTCCAGGTAAACTCAGACCCGCAAACTTTCCCGAAATCGACCAATGCCTCATCGACCACCCCGACACCAACCCCCGCTGCCGCCCCTGGCCCCCCAACGGCCGTCATCCCCACCCTAACGGCCCCTCCGTCATCCCCATACCCTCCCACGGCACAGCTCCCGGCCACATCCCCGCCATCTTCCCCGCAGCCATCCCTCGCTCTCGCCCCATCCCAGGATTTCCCCTCCCACACACGAAACCCCGCACCGCCGCCTCCCTCTCGCCCAACCCCAGCCACGCAGCCCCCAGCCACGCGCCACGCCTCCTGCCCACCAGCCCCTCCCGCGCTTCCCCTACAGTTCTTCCACCCCATCACCGCCTCTCCCCCACGTCGACCCACCTCCCCGCCAGCCGCTCACCACCCTCCTCTCATCCCCTCGTTCCCCGGCTGGCGCCGCGCCTACTCCACCGCACGCAACCCCCAGCCCCGCCGAACCCGAACACGTCCTCCAGCGCCTGCGCCCTCCCTCGCAAAACCCCTGCAACCCCCGCCTCGCCGCGCTCGAACGACACCACCCGCCACCTCTCCAAGCCGCTCTACGCCGCATGCCACAACCCCGCGCCTCAGCGCGCCCCGCCTAGCCGAGGGCTGCCGTCCTCCATCTCCAGGTCGCCATCCACGAGGTGCCCGCGTAAACCTCGGTCCCGCCGCCTTTTGCTGATGAAGAGGGGAACCCTAATTGGGAACCCGAAGGATACGGGACGTGATTCGCGTGGCTTGCGGAAGATAATGTTGAGTGGGAAAAATTGTGGAAAAAATTCCCACAAACCCCATATTTTCCTAAGGACCAAAAGGAGGAGAAAAGTAAGACAAAATAAAGGGCTGCAAAAATTGCACCCAACCCTTGGCGACAGAAATATTTAAAAAAAGAGGCTGCAAATCCGAAATCTGGGGATTCCCCTCATCCACATAGGACTAGGGCCTTGGGTTTCCCCTATATAAGGACCCCATGGCTTCATTCCTTGGACACATCTCCTCTCCTCCTCTCCTTGTGTCATTATTTCGCTATGGACGCTCCGACGACCATGTTCTTCATGCCTCATCAATTTTTCAATCGCAACGAGGAAGCAAAATGTAAGCCGACGCCGCCGTTCGCGCCACACATGTTCTTCAACCACGAAGGCCACGTCGCCCACGCCCGCGTATGGACTCCGTCGTTCGCTCCGTACTTGTTCTTCCAGACAATGACTGAGCACGCCGGATCAAGCTCCAAACCTGCAGATTCAGCAATTCGTCGGGAGACGAATTTTTAAAAGCGGAGGAGAGTTGATGCAGCGTGGACCCGAAATATAGGGCCAAATATTTATCTATTTTCTTTGTCAATTTTATTTACGTTTTTGAGTTGTCGTAATTGCCTAATTAAATAATTGAGATTGCCTGTGATCTCAACGTTTATTCGTAGATTTAATTTTGGTCAATTAATTAGTTAGAGTCTAATTAGGGTAATTAGAGGTCAATTTGAATTTTAAAATTTGTCAGAGTCTAATTAGGATAAGTTGGTTGTCAATTTTAATTAGTTTACTATTTTTGTAACCCCATCTCTCCTATATAAAGAGATGGTAGTCCAATGTTTTTAGGCAGCGAAGTATTAATCAAAATTGAGATTTTTTATCTCTCTCCTTCCTCCTCTCCCTCTCTCTCCACGCGATCTCCGCGGTTCTCCTCCTACAACCTCTCGTATTCCAGACGAGTTCTTCTTCTCAACCCCTCTCTTTTTTATCGTTCAAAATTAATTTATCGACGCGCCAAAAAGCTGTTTGCATCAATATTGCACTGTCAACAACGTTGCCTTTGGGTGGAGCCATGATCTTGCATATTCTGCTCTATTTACAACTACATCTTTGAACCCACTCCACATCCACTGAGATCAAACTTACCATTTCAATATCTCCCTCCTCGCTTACCTCTCTATCTCTACCACACCCCTCCATCTCCTGTGAAATCCATCACTAGAGCTTTTTACAGTTCTTTATCCCTCAATTACATCAAAGGAGCTCCATCTAACTTTCTATCCATGTGCCATCACAACACGACCAAGCCCCAAAACTTGAGCCTACCCTCCATTACATGTTTCGATTGGAAGGAGACCATAGCATCATCATCCCTTGCCCCTTAGCTGAATCTTCGTGCAGTTCCCGTAATCGTCACTAGGAATCCTAATCAGAGAGGAGCAACGCCCACTTCTTTGCCCGAAAGGACAAGGAAGCAGAGGATCTTGTACATATACCGTCTGATTATAGGGGAAACCAACATCTTGACCATTAATCCTCAGGAGCAACCATCATAGATCAACTCTTATGAACTCCTCGCCACCTCCTCCGCAAATCTCTGTGCCCTCTGCAACAGATCCATCGAATATGATAAAAATCGAGATCGAGGCAACAAAGGAAGGGTTGGAGATAGTCCAGATTGGAGGAATGGCATCTTTTGCAAATGTGATTGAGTTCAAGGGGCAAAATGGTTAAAATTTGATAGATTTCGTCAAAGATAATAGATAAAATGTATGGAAGTTAACACATGATTATGCCATGTAAGGGGTTAACAATTATTTAGGGTTTCGGGTGTAATTGTCAATTATGGAGGGTTATGTGCGTAATATTGAAACTATACTTGACCATGTGTGTAAAAATCCCTATATATATATATATCCGTCTCATGAAAGACAAGATTGTTTGCGATAAAAATAACAACTTATTTATCACACCTCATCTCCATAGGTCCCATTATCTCAATATTCAACTTTTGTATAACAAATATAACTCACACTATCTCAGTTACAGATTGATCTATGGCTATGTCCTCGTAATCTACATTCAAACGAGCAACCATGTCGTCTCTTGATAAGTCATGTAACAAGATTGCCTCTGACAAAGGTGTAGAATCATGTAGTAGACGCCTTATCGTTTTCATCAGATTATAATATTATATGTAAAGAGGATCCCTTCCTACGTTGGATTGGAGCCATTTCACGGATGCTCCATGTTGTGAACAAAGACAACATACACAAAGACATGAGACTGAAATTGAGGGAACATGTGCATGCATGAGCATAACTATGAATCATCTTAACAACTCCTTTTGTTGTAGAATAATACTCTGAAAAAGGATATCCATTTTGTTTCATCGAGATAAGTTAATCTGAAGCGGCAATATCGTCAAATCATTCTTGTAGAAGGAATACATAGTCCTCATAAACTCTCATATCCCTTTGAGAGTGGGATTAAGACATCATCGGTGATTTAGGGAATAATGTAACAACAACAAAGCCTTTTCCCACATTAAGTAGGGTTGGCTAAATGGATTCTTTGCCTCTATTCAGATCTATCTTGGATCATTCTTTAAATCCAAAAACCTAAGATCCCTTCATATAGGCTCATTCCAACATTTCTTGAGCCTTCCCCGCCCTCTCTTAGTCGGCTCAACATCCAAAAATTCGCATCTTCACACTGGTGCTTCAGCTGACCTCTTTTGCAAGTAGCCAAACCACCTTAAGCGATTTTCTTGCATCTTATCCTTGATCGGAGCTACACCAACTTACATTCTGATGGCATCATTTCGAATACGATCTTTACGTGTGTGTCCATAAATCCACCTTAGCATTTTCATTTCTATTACTGCCATTCTTTGAATATATATATGGTTCACATGCCAACATTCATATCTATAGAGCATAACAGGTCTCACAGTAGCTTTTTAAAACTTTCCTTTGATTTTTAAAAGAGTTTTCTTATCACAAAGAATAGTAGAGGCTCCTCTCCGCTTTAGCCAACCTGCATTTATTCTATTTGCAACATCTTCATCAATTTCCCCATCATGTTGCAAAATAGATCCCAAGTATCTAAAAGACTCTTCTGAATGTTATCGTCACTAATCTTCACCTCGATTCCTTCACCATTGCCTCCATCAAAAGTGCACTCCATATATTCAGTCTTAGCCCTACTTATATGAAATCCTTTAGTTTCCAATGCATGTCTCCAGACCTCAAGCTTCTCATTTACTCCATCTCTAATCTCATCAATCAACACAATATCATCAGTAAATAACATACACCAATGCATGTCGTCCTTAATTTGACTTGTCAACTCGTCCATAATCAAAGTAAAAAGGAATGGACTCAAACTTGAACCTTGATGCAAACCAATGTTGATGTCAAATAGTCAGTCTTCCCAGACTGTATCCTTACACAAGATGAAGCTCTATCATACATATTATTTATGAGGTTAATGTATAGGACATGTATTTGCTTCTTCTCTAAAACTCTGCACAGTATCTCCCATGGGACAAAGTCATAAGCCTTCTCCAAATCAATAAATATCATATGAAGGTTCTTCCTTTTAGCTCTATAAATCCCCATTGTTTTCCTCAGAAGTGGATGACTTCAATAGTTGAGCGATCTGGCAAGAAATCTGAATTATTTTTCTTTTACCTTGAAAACTTGCCTCTACCTTCTTTCAATTACACGTTCCCAAATTTCCATAGTGTGACTCATCAACTTGATACCTCTGTAATTTTACTAATTTTGAATGCCTCCTTTGTTCTTATAAAGAGGTACCACGATGCTTCTCCTACAATCTTCATGCATTTTCTTGCTACGCCAAATAACATTGAATAGATTTGTAAGCTAAGTCAAATCACTCACCTAAAACTCTCCAAACTTCTATAGGAATGTCATCAGGTCCTACATCGTTCCCATATCTCAAACCTTCAAAGCCTCCTCTACTTCCTCTGTATTCGTCTATAGCTTGCACGATTCAAGTAACTTTCACTACTAGCTAGATCTTCCAAAGTGATCTCTCTATTTCCTTTCCCAATGAAAAGCTTATGGAAGTATTACTTCCATCTATTCTCTATATCCTTCTGAGTAACAAGCACACAACCTTCCTCATCCTTAATGCATCTCACTTGAGAAAGGTCCTCACGTATTCTGAGTAACAAGCACAGGTCCTTGGATTTAAGCGATTTAGGGAACAAGAGTAGACCAAATCCACATCTTGTTGTACATTTTTTTTTGACGCTAAAAAAAAGGGGGACGCACTTGATGGTGCTCGCCCCGATTTATTAAGAAATTAAAGAGAACTTACAGGCGACACGCGGACAGGAGACAAACAAAGATAATACCAGGAGGTATCGAGATCAGATACCCCCGCTAAAGTAAGAAATCCCTACACAACAGTCCAATCACGAGTGAGACGCGAAGCCGAAATTAGAATGTTCTCTGAATAAAATCTCTGACGTGCAAAGAGGGCCTCATTCCTCCCAATCCAGATGCTCCAAAGCCGCGCAATAGCAGAAAGCAGGTCAGTCCTCGCCCTAGCCCGAGAGGAAACCAAGCTGTCGCAGAACGAAGAAGACGACGACACGTCAAGCCACTCCAGATCCGCCCAAATGCCATGGGTTCTGCCGCATCGAAAGAATAAATGTTCGATAGTCTCCGCCTCCAAGTCACAAAGCCCACAGATAGAGCTTACGTTGGGAAATATCGAGGCGCACCGGCTACGAGTCAACAAACGGCCACGCCGAAAGAGCCACAGAAAAATACCTATACGTTCGGGGACCCCGATGCCCCGAAGGAATTGACAATCCCGATAAAGAACAGCATCGGCCACATCAGGAGGAGGAAGAATAGCACGGTAAGCCGCACGAGTGGAGAAGGAGCCGTCCTTCCAAAGCAAATGGTCGCGACCGACCGAGGGCGTGGGAGCGCCATCGAGAATAGCCAATAATGCGAAGAAATCCTCCTGCCACCGATCAGAGAGATTAGCCACGAATCTGGGGCCCCATGAAGCACCATCCCAGCAAGAGGCCACCTTGGAATCCTTATCCGCCGCCAGAGCGAAAAGACGGGGGAATAACTCCTGAAGAGGACCCCTCCCGGTCCAATCATCGCCCCAAAAGCGGATCAAAGAACCGTCCCCCAGCTTAATTCCAAATAGGGAGCGGTTGCGAGAAAGGGAATTGACAATGGCACGGGTGAAAGAGGAAGAGGAGCTCCTCTGGCGGCCGCCGGGATCGAAGAACCTGTCAACTCCCACCGCCTCCCTCAAGAAGTTCATCATAAAATTTTCCTCCCGGCCCCAAAGGCGAGCCACCCATTTGAGCAAGAGGGCCTCATTAACCACCTCCAACCTTCTCACGGCCAGCCCCCCCTCCTGCTTCGGCCGAGTAACCTCGTCCCAGCCGACCAAGTGCACCCCCCTCCTCCCCTCCCCCCTTCTTACCCCAAAGAAATCTCCGTAGGCACGAATCCATCCTCCATCTGATCCCCTTTGGCATACCTTTAACAGAGAAAAAATAGATTGAGATCGAAGACAATACAGATTTGAGAAGAATCAAGCGACCACCGCGCGAAAGAATGGCCGCGCGCCACCCGGCCAAGCGAGATTCCAGCCTTTTCACCACCGCCTGCCAGTCACGTATGCGAGCACGCCCCACCGTCAAAGGAAGACCCAAATAGTCCAAAGGAAGAGCGCCCACAGAGCAGCCCAAGATCCGCGCATACTCCGCGACCTCATCCCGCGGAATGTTGAAAGGGACCATAGAGGATTTATCATGATTTATGAGGAGGCCCGAGGCCTCGCTGAAGAGATCCAACGTGGTAGCCATACCAGCCACATCCGAAGCACCGCCCTCACTAAAGCATATCGTATCATCGGCGAATTGAATAATAGGGACATGGTATGGACCAAGAGAGCACCCGCGGGTAAGGCCCGCCGCAGCCACGTTATGAATCATCCGAGGTAAAACGTCAGCGGCCAAGACAAATAACAGAGGAGCAAGGGGGCATCCCTTCCGAACCCCCCGCCGAGGCTGGAAGAAGCCCCCAGCCATGCGCCCGTTGACAAGAAGCGAGAGAGAGGCCGTTGAGACGCATCGACGCACCCACGAGATCCACAGCGAGGGAAAGCCTCCCCTCTTCAGAACAAACCAAAGAAATCGCCAATCCAATGAATCGTACGCCTTCGCGAAGTCAATCTTCCATAGAAGCCCCCTAACGCCGGTCTTGTTCCATGCGTGGATAATCTCCGAAGCCACCGCATAGCAATCACAAATTTGCCGCCCCCGAACAAAGGCCGCTTGAGTAGGCGAGATGAGAGAGTCAAGAAGCGGAGCCAGACGCCGAGCAAGCACCTTCGCAATGATAAGGTATATGGCATTGGAAATGGAGATCGGCCGAAAGTCCTCGATACGGTTGGCGGACGATGACTTGGGAATGAGAACAATAAGAGCCCTGTTGATTTTGTCAAACCCGTGGTTCCCATCACAAAATTCACGGGCAACATCCAAAACGTCATGAGAGAGCACATCCCAAAACTCCCGGTAGAAAGAAATAGGGAAGCCATCAGGGCCCGGCGCCGCGTCGGAGTTGAGAGCCCATATAGCCTCCTTCAGCTCCTCCATAGAAATAGGCCGAATGAGGCCCAATGCATTTTCCTGCGGGAGCGTGCTAGCCCCACCACCCGACCAACGCCACACACGCGCAGACCGGTGCCCGAACCACTCCTTAAAATAAGCCACGGGGGCGTGTCCCAATTCCCGCTCCCACTGGACAAGGTTGCCATTAATAAGCATCGAAGAAATAGAATTAGAGCGTCGCCGACCGCTTGCAACTCTGTGAAAAAAAGCGGTGTTGGCGTCGCCTTCTTTCAACCACCGCATCCGAGAACGCTGACGCCACTCAACGAGGCGCTTCCGATCCTCCACCTTCACCGTGTCCATGGCCGCCGCGCGCTCAACCAGCTCGTCCGCAAACAAGTCCCTGTTGTTCTCAATGCGATCAAAGCGCAAAATCACCTCGTCGGCCGCCAGGGAATGACAATGCGTGCAGAACGTGTTTCCTTCTTAAAAGACGCCAGTATCCTTCTGAGAGACGTGAGTTTGAGGTGAAAACGGCAAGCGGCACTGCCCGTGGAAGAATCCTGATTCCAATGATTTCGAACCAAATCCCTAAAGCCAGACTCCAGAAGCCAAGAACGCTCGTAGCGGAAGATGCCACGAGGACGAATATCATCCCCAGCCGTCCAAATAATGGGGTTGTGGTCCGAGAAAGATCGCGGTGTAGAAGATACCTCACAAAAAGGAAATGCCTCCATCAAAGTGTTATTCGCCAAAAAACGATCGATCCGCGACCGTGAGGAATTGTTCCGCCACGTGTATGAAATGTCATTTGGGGCTAGCGGTTCAAGAGCCAGATCATTAATAAAGTCCCAAAAATCGGAGGAACCCAGGTCCTGACCACCGCGACCCCGAGGGCGATCCTGCGAATACAAAGTGACATTGAAGTCACCCCCCAACAGCCAAGGCACGTCGCCCAAAATATTAGCGTCCTCGCGTAAGTCCTCCCAAAGCTCGGGCGAGAAATATGACAGATAGGGGCGTAAGCACAAGTAAACGCCATAAGAGTATTAGAGACACAGCAATTCAACACCACCGAGATGGAGTGGCGGCCCACCCGCATGGAAGAGAAGGAAAACCGCGACTAACGTCAAGCCACAAGAGCACCACCCCTAGCACCAGTCGCATCCAAGGCACGAAAGACATTAAGATGACCAGCGCCAAAAGACCTCCATAAGTCCTCATCCAACGCAGACAACTTCGACTCCTGAATGAAAGCGATATCACAGTCCCATTCCACAAGGCGCGATCCCAAAATGCGCCGACGATCAGGGTCCCCCAGACCACGCACGTTCCAGGACAAAATCTTCATTAAACAAAAATGAAACCCAAAAAACGCAGCGAGGCAGAGAGTCATCATAGACCGCCAAGGGAGCGGTCGTCAATCTGGAAGAGGCCCGCCGCCTCCGCCACCGCATCGCGCAAGGACTGACAAGAAGATAGCATAGAGGTTCCAGAGCGAGAAAGCCGCCTTCGAGAATAGCTCCTTCCATAGCGGGACGAGGGAGTTTGTCCCGCAATCACAGCATCATCAGCCGGGGGGGTCGCCACCTCCCTTTCGGCCGGAGATGGGGGTGGGAGAAGCAATGTCTCCCCCGCATCAGACGGTGGAAAAGCCTGGACTTCACCACCAAAAATAGAGTCCTGCGTCCGCGACTGCAAGGACAGAGGAGGTTGCACATAGAGGCCTCCGTTCGTGTCTTCCGGCTGAAACTCGAGAGAGAAAGGCACTGAGCTGATGGGCCGGGGACACAAGACATCGGTCCCCAAGAAAGATGGTCCGAGAGCGAATAAGGATCCGATAGTAGCTGCTCCGAGAAAGCCCTCTGGGGAGCCCAAATACTGGTACCAAGTGGATCCCAAGGGAGAAATGTCATGCGCGTGGAGTGGTCCACGTGAGAAGTATCCGCTGACAATAAAGGAATATCAGGGGGAGGCGAATCGTTCTCGGGAGGATCATAAGCCACCAAATCGCGTATAGCACCGCACGTTTGTATGCCCCGAGGTGCCTCTTCGCAATCACGTGAGCAGTTTCCCATGCATGGTGACGCTTCGAATACATCACTGAAGGGCGCCACGTGGCAGGAAGAAAACCAACCGACACTCGTCCCCGCCGAAACCTGCATCGCCGGAGAAGCCGAAGGGACCCCCGGCATACCCGCCGATGGAGGATGAGGAGCCTGCATCGCCGCCGTCGACCGAAAGAAGAACTCAATCTTGAAGGTCCAACGACCCAGGGACATCGTCTCAATGAGGACCTTACCTGTCATCTCGTCGATGAAGGCTGAAGAGCCTTCAACCAGAACACGGGTGCACTTCCAGTCGGCCCCAGGTGTAAGGCCATCGTCAAGAATGGCAAGGACTTGCCCCCAACGGCGAGCAGCTTTCGAGAGAGCATGGATCGTCCGAGAGAGGAAAGGCACCCCCCCTCACTTCCGCGACACAAACCTTCGTGGTGGAAAGAGCACCATCGGCCACCCGCAAGCTCCGCCACACGACTTCGGAGATATCGTGGAATCGAAGAAGGTTCTCCCGTTGATCCGGGGAGAGCCCTCGAACGCAGCAGCGTCCCGCATCGAGGATGACGAAGTCACCAACAAAAGCTTCGCCCAAGAAGTCCAACGTACAAGCACGAATGTTCTCCCAGCCATCACCAGAGTTCTGCAAAACCCCCACCACCGCAGCCCCCTTGAGGCCCAGCACCCGATTCCCTTGCAGCCATTCCTCGCCTCCCTCAGACTCCGAAGTCCCGCCGTCTGGTGCCGAAAGCACCCTCGCCCCGCCCCTAGCAGAAGCGTCCCCCGACCCCTCCACCGGCTTAACCGGCCCCGTTCCGACCTCCCTGCCCTCTTCCATCTTGGCCTCTGCATCCAACACGACCACCGACTCACCAGCTGCCCCAAACTCCGCCGCGCCTCCCGACCTGCTTCCCGCCTGGACCCCATGCAGCGGTCCCCGAGAAGAAACATGATCACCCGACAAGCCCGCAGCACCTGCACCACTGGCGCCTACCACCTGCGCGAAAGATCGAGAGTCGCGACCCCCATGCAAACCATGCGCACTCCACCGCACCACCGAGCTCGGTGGAGCCAAGTGCGGCCGTCCAGCGACGCCCGCCGAAGACCAGCAGGAAGACCTCCGATGGCCTGGCTTGCCACAGAGAAAACACCGAGGGGGGGCGCTGCATTCGGAGGCAATATGTCCACGAGCATCACAGCGGAAGCAGCGCTTACCCGGCTTAGCACGGGAGACTCGAACCCACGCGCCATCGACCTCCCCAGGCTCCATGTCAAGCCTGGAACCATGAGCGCGAGAAGGACCGCCGTCCGAGCCACGGAGCTCGTTCGCCTTAACGCCCTTCGCCTGACCGACCTTCGGTCTCCACGCCTTTTGCTTCCCAGACAGCCAGCGCTCTTTAAAATTCCTTCGCGCTCCAGCAACCCTTCGCTCTTCACGCGCCCTCCGCTCGCCACTTGCACTTCGCTCCCCAGACGCCCTTCGTTTCCCACTTCGCGCCGCACTTCTCCCCCTTCGCTCGCCACTTGCCCTTCGCCCCCCAGTCGCCCTTCGGTCCCCACTTCGCTCCGCACTTCTCCCCATCCTTCCCCGTTGTACATTTTTTTAGGGTGATCACCCACAATAGGTGCTCACCTATTCTAAAACTCCATTAATGACATATTAATAGAAAATTAGAGAAATATCGACCATGATTCAAGCAAATACTAGATCCATGATTTTGACTAAAAAACTAGATCCATGACTTGATGAGAATGTTATGCTGTTATGATCCATATATATGTTGGATCGCTTCCTCTTGTCGCAGCAGATGGGTAGATTCCTACTGGCGTGGGCGTGGGCCCTTCCGCGGCCGCGTTCGGATCATACTCCGATCCTTTGGTCCTCTGAGGAGGATGTGAAGGGAAGATTCTACTTCAGGTTTGAGAAAAGTTGGCTCTTCGAGCCTGGATTCAGGGCTTTGGTGTCTGAGACTTGGAGTGCAGAGTAGGTGGAGGGTTCCGCCGTTGCCAGGAACCTTTGCATGCGCTCCGTTCTCATGGCTTTCGGGAGGGATGTTAGGGCGAGGAGAAAGGCTTCAAGATTGGAAGCTCAGGAAGTAGTGTCCCGATTGGATTCGGTCGATGATACTAGGGGGCTCTCCGCGGAGGAGAGAGCGGAAAGGGACTCATGTTTGGCGGCCTTGCTTCTGGAGGATAAGAAGGAGGATGTGGAGTGGCGTCAGCTGTCTCGGCAGCGCTGGCTTAGGGAAGGTGACACAAACACGCATTTTTTCCATTCTGCGGCATCAGGACGAAGGCAGAGGAATTTCTAGTGAGGGGTACACTTTTCGGGGGAGGCGGAGATAGGGAAGGCATTGAGAGATCACTTTGCAGCGGTTTCTCGGCGGAAGATTGGTAGTGGCCGGGGGTGGCTTGGGCGAGGGGCGAAAACCCTTTCGGTCGAGCAGGCTGAGTCATTGATTAGTACTTTTACGGAGGAGGAAGTTAAGAAGGCGGTTTGGAGCTTAAACGTAGATGGGGCCCCTGGACCGGATGGCTTCTCCATTCTCTTCTATCGTGAATTTTGGGATGTGCTGAAGAGGGATCTCATGGAGGTGATTGATTAGTTCAGTAAGGGCAACAAAGGCTCTGAGAAAGTCAACTGGGCTATGCTTTTCATGGTGCCGAAGAAGGACACGACAACATGTATAGATGATTTCAGGCCCATCGCTCTCTCCAACGCCTTATACCTTGTTGTTGCGAAGACGCTGGCTAACCGCCTGAGGTTCGTTTTGGGCCATGTGGTTTTGGAAGGCCAATCGACCTTCACAGGCAGATGGCAGACGGGCTCGTCTTGGCTTCTGAGATTTGCATGGACTTGAAAAGGTCCAATGCAAGGGCAGCTTTGTGGAAGATTGATTACGCAAAGGCTTATGATACCGTAGATTGGAAGTTCCTCTAGGTCTCGTTCCGTCGGAGGGTTTCCCGGATGTGTGGATTGATTGGATCAGGCGGTTTGTCACCACCACCTCTTTCTCGGTCTTAGTCAATGGCTAACCGGAGGGGGGGGGGTTCTTTCAACCTCAGAGGGGGTCAGGCAGGGGTGTCCTTTGGCCCCGATGTTGTTCGTGTTGATATCTGACGCCCTGGGCGTCTTGTTCAAGGAGACGGTTGACTCGGGCTGGTGTGCGGGATACCGCAGGGGGATATCTCCGTCCCCATTCTTCAGTACGCGGATGATATGGTTCTTTTTCTCGAGGGCGATACGGAGCAATCCGCTAATGCGGTTCAACTGGTTGAGATTTTTGGGGATATGACGGTGCTAGAGATCAGTAAGCACAAATATGTGATGATTAGTTTTGGAATGGCGGCTGATGAGCAGGTAGCCGTGGCGGGCTTGGCCGATTGCCCCTTGGGGAACTTGCCGATTCATTATCTTGGGCTACCGCTAGTGGCCGGTAGGCTGAAGACGACCGACTGGGAGGATGTCATAAGAAGGTTGGAGCGTAAGTTGGCAGGGTGGAAGGCGGTCACCTTGTCCAAAGGGGGTAAACTTGTCCTGCTAAGGCATGTGCTCGCGATGATCCCTGTTTTTTTCTATTCCACGAGGTTAATGCCGGCGGGGGTAAGAAGGAAGATCGAGTCTATTATGAGGAGTTTTTTTGGTCCGATGGGAGGCAACAGAGGAAAGGTATTCATCTGGTTGGCTGAGAGGAGATGACGAAGAGCCAGACAGATGGGGGGTTGGGGATCAGAGATGTGCAAAATATGAACAACGCTCTCATCGCGAAGTGGATTATCTCTATTTGGGGCTCCTCCTCATCACTGGTGGTGAGGCTGATTCGGTCGATCTATGATATCTCGGGTTAGTTGGTCACGGAAAGGGTCCGTTTTGAATCGTCTCTGTGGTCTGATATCCGCGCCGTTCTCCCACTGTTACAGAATCGTTTGAGCCCTTTAATTGGGGATGGCAACCTCTTCCGTTACTGGAACGACCGTTGGTCATCTGCAGGGATTCTGGTTGACCGGTTCCCTCTGCTCTATGCGATGGCTGATTCGAAGGACGTATCTCTTGTGGTGGCTGGGGCGTCGGGCAGTTGGGCCCCTTCGTTCCGTTCGGATCTCTCCGACCAGCGGTTGGATGAGTACATGCAGATGCAGGAATCTCTTCCCCAGACGAGCATCCTGTCGGGGGTAGAGATCATTTCGGGTGGTTGAATGGGACATTCTCGATGCGAAGTGCGTATGAGGCGTTGAGCATGCACGATCAGGACCAGGACCAGGAGTTGTTACAAGACTTAAAAATTGTATGGGATGCGAAGATTCCGAGTAGGATCAAGGTTTTTCTCTCGTGTCTTCGTAGAGTCCGATTGTTGGACAAGGAGCGTCGCGGTCGCCTGTTGGGCTTTGTGGATACATGTTGCGACCGTTATGAGGAGGCTCCGGAGGATTCGCTTCATCTTTTCTTGACGTGCCCGTCTTCGGATCGTGTGTGGTAGGCTCTCCACTTTCCTTGGCTCCAGACTGGGGGCTTCGCGGAATTCTGGGCATCTATTAGGTGCAACACGGCAGATTACTGGAAGCCCTTCGCTTCTCTGTGGGCAATTTGGTTGGGGCGGAACCAGAAGATTTTCAACAATCAGAGATTCTATGATGAAAATATCGTAGCACATTGTAGTGCTTTATGTGTCCTCTGGACTTCTTGAATCCTGCAAATCCCTTTATTCTTTTAATTGAATTTGATTCAGATGGTGGCCCCCGCGACGAGGGTGCACCTAGATTTCAATAAAAAAAGATGTTTTTAGAATAATTGCTTGTAATCTTTCTCCTTAAGCTTCTCTTTTAGAATGTGCTCCATGCTATGTGCATCTACCACAACAATAATATTTTCATCTACAACTCATAGTTTATACTATCGACCTTGATGACTAGCTTGAGAAAGGGTTCTTCATGTCTTCAAAGGTGGTTTGCGGCTAATCACCTAAGTCCATCATATTAGATTACACTGTCTAAGAAAAGAGCCCTATAGATTAATAAATTGGAGGTAAGATCTCAAGTTCTAAACATAGTGTTGGAGAACTACTAAAAATCAAACCATGACTAGCTAAGCTGCTATAACGATTGTTAGATTATGCGTCATTTGTCATGTAAGATGGGTAAATGGATCCTTCCAAGATCCATTTACCACATCCTGAGTTTAGTCCCACATCTACCAGTGGTGGGACTTGGAGGGCCTGGGAGGCTATATAAGAAGCCCCATACCTCCTATATCAGAGAGAAAGTGCAATGCATACATCATCCCTTTGAGGCGTTCTCCGGTGGTTTCATCTGGCTCCTTAGGGAGTAGGATTCCACGTTAAAATCTCATCTTCAATGTTGTTTTATTCATTTATCTCTGATACGCTTTCGCATTATATTTTCTAACATGGTATCTATTGGGAAAATGAGTGAATCATTGTCTATTCCTTGAACCATAGGCTCTTTTATATAGAGGAGAGACCTATGGGTAAATTACATACGATAGAAAAGAGAACAGAAAAATAGGAAAACAATACAAAGACATAAATATAACTCTACACTCCCCTTTAAGATGGAGCATAGATGTCAATCATGCTCAATTTGGATGAGCATTTCTGGAACGATCCTCTGAGCAAATCCTTAGTGAAGATATCTGCAGTTTGAACTCCTGAGCTGACGTGAGAGGTAGAGATAAACCCTCTTTGAATCATATCCTTTGTGTAGCGGCAATCCACTTCAATATGCTTGGTTCTCTCATGAAATGCAGGATTGTTTACGATGAACATGGCTGCTTGGTTATCATATTGTAGTTGCATAGGAATGGGTACATCTATATGTAAATATGCTAGTATAGCTTGAACCCATATCATTTTTGTATTAGCTTGTGCCATAACCCTATATTCAGACTCGACACTGGACCTTGCAACCACAATTTGTTTCTTACTCTTCCAAGAGATGAGAGAGCTACCAACAAAAATTGCAAAGCCCGTAGTGGACTTTCTATCCTTTGGATATTCTGCATAATCAGCATCAACGCATGCAAAAACGGTAAGTGCTTCCCCCTTTTTGAATAATAATCCTGCACATCGAGAAGGCTTTAGGTATCTCAAAATCATATATACAACATTCATGCGTACCTGTCGTGGTTGTTCCATGAGTTGACTTACCCTACTGATTGCAAATCCGATCTGGTTATAGTAACATAAAGAAGCTTCCCCACTATTTCTTTGTATCTTCTCCTGTACATCTCCTCTGTATCATCATCATCATCATCATCATATACCTCATACAAGGGTCCATAAGAGTGGTAGCTGATCGACATCCAATCATTCATGCCTCAACTAGTATATTTGTCACATACTTCTGTTGGGTCATCACAAGACCCTGCTGATTTCTAGAAAATTCTAACTCCAAGAAATATCATAAGGTGCCAAGTTCCTTGATAACAAACTGTCGGTCCATAGATTCTTTAGCCCTTTTTACCCCTGCACGTCATCACCTGTGACTGAAATGTCATCAACACATACCATAATAACCACCGTGCCTCTAGGTGTTCTCTGTACAAACAATGAATGACCCGCATTCAACCTCTGGAATCCTTACTTCTCAATTAAATCCGAGAGCTTCTGAAACCATGCCCTAGGAGTCTAGGACTTTGTTTAAGGCCATATATTGCCTTATGTAATATGCAAAACTGCGGATATTCTCCCTTAGCAACAAACCCAGGAGGCTGCTGCATGTAAACTTCTTCCTATAGGTCCCCATACAAAAAGGCATTTTTAACATCAAGCTGGAAGAGCGTCTAGTCACGTACCACATCAACAAAAAGAAGAATACACAGAGTAGAATGATGAGCCATTGGAGAGAATGTGTCTAGGTAATCCACTCCATATGTTTGAGTAAAGCCACGAAGAAACCAGTCTGGTTTTATACCGTTCCCGACTCCCATCTGCATGGTGTTTAATAGTAAACATCTACTTGCAACTGATGACATAAGCTCCATCAGGAGCAGGAACCAAGTTCCAGGTACCACGTGATTGTAAGCTAGCCATCTCTTCTTCAATAGCTAATTGCCATCGACTATCCTTCAAAGCCTCCTGATAATTCCGTGGAATGTCCACGACAGACAATGCAACTGCAAATTTCCCGAATTCCCCAGTCAAACGATCAAAGGAGACCATGGATGCTAAAAGATGTGATGCACAACTACGCTTCTGCTTTCGAAGCGCAATAGGTAAGTACATATCATCAACCTCCATGTCTTTTCCATGTAAAGATCCTATTTAGGCAAATCATCAGACCCATCATTAGGAACTATGTATTCAGAACATACCTCATATGTGCTTGATGATGAGCGGTGACCATGAGCAGAAGCAGGCCAGTGGGTATAGTGATGCGGCAACGGTTGTACGGGGACAATGGGAGCTGAGGGTATAGGAGGAGATGATGGTGGTAGCGATGGTGGTGAAGGAGGTGGTGAAGATGGTGATGATGATGGTGGTTGCATGTAGATTTTATCATCGGAGTCTGAGGAAGTCAACCGATCACCTGTAGGAAAAAAGTACATAACATACTCGAAAAAGGTGACACCAACACTAACATGTTACTTTTTGCGCATTGAATCACAACATCTATACCTTTTTTGTGTCTTGGAGTACCGACAAAGACATACCTGGCTGCTCTAGGAGAGAGCTTGTTAATACCTAGAGACAACTGGTGGACAAAGGCGACTGCGCCAAATAAACGAGTAAGTGAGAACAATTCTTTCTTAGGAAATGCAAGAGAAAAAGGAAATTTCTCACCCAAGACTGATGAAGGCATGCGATTAACAAGATAACATACCATAAGAACAACATCACCCCCAAAAAAATGTGGAGCATGACTCTAAACGAGAAGAATTCTGGTAACATCAAGCAAATGGGGATGCTTCCTCTCTGCAACACCATTTTGTTGGGAAGTATATGCACATGATGTTTGATGAATAATACCTCGAGTTGAAAAATAATTGGAGAGAGTATGAGTACATAATTCCAAAGCATTATTAGTTCTCACAAATTTCACAGAAGAAGAAAACACATTCTGCACTTCATTGATAACATTCTTGATAACATCTACGGCTTCAGATTTACTCTTTAGTAAAAGGACCCAAGACAGATGAGAGAAATTATCAACAACAACAATATGAAACATGTGTCCCTGATGATCGGGAACACGACTGGGACCTCAAATATCTATATGAAATATCTAAAAAATGGAGCCACTACTCTGACTCTGACGACTAGGGAAGGCAGACCGATGGTGCTTTTCCAACTGACATGCTTCACACTGAAAGGACGAGTGAGGAGAAATCTGAGATAGAACACGACACTTTTTCTGGAGCGGAAGATGACCAAAGCGCATGTGCCACGTAAAAGGTAAGAAGGGTCCAACAGAATGAGAGGAAATGCCATCATAAGAGGTTCGAACCAATCGATAGAGAATGCCCTGCTTACGGCCACAACCAATCACCTTGTCCGTAAGAATGTTCTGAAATACAAGAGAAGATGGGTTAAAAATAGCTCGACAATGTCGATCCTTCGTAATCTGACTAATGGATAACAAATTCATAGAAAGTCAGGCGCATGCAACACATTCTGTAGATGCATAGAGGGTGTCAAGCTAATATCCCCCTGTCCAGTGATCGGGGAATGAGTCCTATCTGCTATAAGCACAGTCCATCTTGGAGGAACCTGTTTGTATGCTGTAACTAAGTTAACCTCTATCTCCACGCAAGTGATGTGTAGCACCGAAGTCCATAATCCATTCTATAACATCAGATCCACTACAACTAATAAGTGCATAAGTACTACTTGAGGTACTAGAGGATATTGAAACAACCACATCCGAGAGACTCCCGGAGACCGATGAAGAAGCAATGAGATTGACAGGAGGCATAATATCCCTTAGTTGTGCTACAAGTTCATCAAATCTCTGATATGAAGAGGAAGCATCTGGGGGCTCAATTTGCTCAGCTACTCGGGCAGAAGCAGAAAATCCATGCTTGGAATATCATGTATCTGTATGTCCAGGACGATGGCAATAAGTACAGAGCTGACGAATACGACCTCCTCTATCACGAGGTTCGCGTCCACAAAACTGGGAAGAGCCTCCTCGACCTCGGGAGGTAGCCATCGCCGAAGAAGTCTGACTGGCAGTAGTGGATGGGACAATAAACGTATTGAGCCTGCGGAAAGCTTCCTTCATGGAAGGAATAGTGGCATCTGCTAGAATCTGGGAATAAACAACCTCATACTCGGGATCGAGGGATGCTAGGAATACACCAACCATTGTGGCATTCCTATACGTCTCATGCTGTTCAGGAGTAGATGTGTGAGGCATGAAGCTGTGGAGCTTCTCAAACATCCCACACAAAGATGTATATAACGAATGAAGGTGCCTTCGATTCCACTTGATAGTAAAAATATCATGTTGGAGTTGCAGAATCTGTCTCATTCCTCGCTTGTGAATAAGTAGCTGCAATGATATCCTACACCGCCTTGGCGGTGGGCTGATGTAACACATCATTGACAATCTCTATCGTCATTGTACCTGTAAGCCTAACCTTGGCTTATGCATCATCCGCCTCCCACGAGGTGTTAACCACGATTTTTTCTACTGGCTCCTCCTCGGTAAGAATATGTTTCTTACCCGTAGACTTCATAAGACTCATGAACTGGATAACCCAGAGCTCATAGTTCGTCCCGTCCATATTGACAATCGACGCTGGACCTCTGAATGCGCCTTTGGCGAGAATGTTGACTTTGTTTTCTAACATATTGCCGAATGAAAAACTAGGCTTTTGTAGACCAAGAAAAATTAGTGTCTACACAGACGTATGATGATTTGAATGCATATGTAGACTTATGCAATCAAATCCATCTATCTGCAACGGAAGCCGATGCACCGATAGAAGGCTTGGAGCCCGCGGCTTGTTGCCGACGATGGCTAGCCGCGGTGACAAGGGTTGGTGGAGAGCCAACGTCGACATTTGCTGGCCGGAGGGATTAGAGGCGATCGGATGGGCCGACGACGAGCATCCGAGATCGAGAGAGAGAGAGAGAGAGGGCGACGACGACGGTGCCCAAGGAGGGGAAGCGGCGGTAGGGGTTAGGGTACGAGAGCTCTGATCTAGGACTGATACCATGTTTGGAAAAGGAGTGAATCTTTGTTTATTCCTTGAACCTTAGGCTCTTTTATACAGAGGAGAGACCTATGGGTAAGTTACATATGATAGACCAGAGAACAGAAAAATAGGAAAACAATACAAAGACATAGATATAACTCTACAGTATCAGAGTTGGTTCAATTCTCAAGGATTTTATGTTCTTTTGTTCTTATTGAGATTCGATTATCAGATCAAGTTTTCGATTGTTTGATTAATGTTGGAAGAATATTGTTCTGAGTCATCAAGTTCAAAACCTCCATCTTTGGATATACAACCTCCTCTTATAATCTACATGCAAACGAAAAGCAGCAGCATCAGCACTCCTCCAGCCCTAACACCCAGTCCAGGCGACCCAACATTCAACTTGGGTTCCACTGAGGCATATTCTTCCAGTTCAGATCTTGCACGAGTCCTTGCAACCCCTCAAGGCGGAGGTTCCCTTCCAGATGCCAAGGCGACACCTCCTCCTCGTTGAAGATCTCTTCAGGCGGCATCGAACATCTTCAGGCAGGGGCACGAGAGTAGCTCCAGTCGCATGCGGCGATGCCACAACCTCCCCCTAGTAGGCTGAGCCCTCGCTCATGGGGTGGCAGTGCATGCTCCGCCTGCAACAGAAATCCTCTGCACGCCGCAAATCCCCCTCACGCATACTCCAGGTCACCAAGTACCTCGACCGAGTGCCTTCTCGTGCGATCCCCAAGCGTCCCCTAGTCCGATTGCTCTGGCAGCACATCAAGTTTTCGATGCTCCAACCCTAGCCACGATGCTCCTCCCTCATGCGATGTTGTCGCCTTCTCTTCAGATCGCACCGGCAGAGGCGGGAACCTCGTCGCCCTCTTCTCCAACACGACGCTCTAGGTGATGGCGTACTCCTCCATCTGATCCTCTTGAGTGCCAATCAATAGGACCCACCTCGGCTATGACGACTTTAAGGAAGAGAAAGGGTTCCCAGGGAGCCCTAAATAAAGAGCCTAAGTGGGATATTGCTGTTTAAAAAAACATTTTTTTCTCTTTGCTGTTGTAAGGGCCCAAGTGGGCCAACAGAAAATAAAAAAGAGAGGAAAGAGATCATGCCTAATTAGGCCATGATTATCCAAAAAAGGAAAAGAAAAAAAGGATGGCTAAAAAAAGAAGGTAGATAGCCGTTAAAAAAGACGGATCTTACAAAAAAAATCTGTAAAAAAACCAAAAAAACTTCAAGAACGACTAAGTGTTTCATTGTTTTTCCCTCTCCCCATTCTCTTGTCTTCTCCCAACTTTGTCAATGCCATTGATTTCCAACAAGTATGGGAGAAAGGGGGAGTATTGTAGAGTTACATGCCACATTGTTAGATTTTTCAGATTCCAGATTCAGATGTCAGTTTCTAGGCCACAGTTATTCTGTTTTCAGACTCGACATTCAAATTCCGAGTCTTTAATCAGATGTGTACATGTTTGCCATCATTTTTATGTGGTCCTCATCTTTTGTTTTTGTTCAGAGTTTTTATGTGTTCCACATGGACTCCAAAATAGAGATTCCGTTCCCTATGCCATGTGGGTTAGGGTTTTCATGTGGTTTCATAGGGACTCCATAGTAGAGATCCCATTCTTTGAGATAGTATGGGTGAGACCCAGTTCTCTGACGAGGAGACTTTTCAGACTCCATTATCCATCGATCGTGGACTCCGACGAGGATTTTCTCCACGTCTTTTTCAGTTCGACCCTCTTCAGAGATGGTGCTGTTGTCCACATTATTGTGGCGAGCACGACTTCTCCAAGTGAAGACTCATTTCCAGTTGCAGTGACTCTTACAGGCGCAGTACTGAGCACATGCTCTCCGACGAGGAGATTCAGTTTGGCTCACACTCCAGCCTGTTTGTCCTCCTCACCTGCACAACATGAGAAGCAACATCCTCGACAACAATCGGCAATTGTGCGTGTTGAGTTGATATTGTTTGTAATGTCTTGTGCTGTGAGTCGAGATTTCTTTTTGTTTGTTCAAGTTGAGCATTGCACGCTCCAGCTTAAGAGGGAGTGTTAGAGTATGCGTCATTTATCATGTAAGATGGGTAAATGGATCCTTCCAAGATCCATTTACCACATCCTAAGTTTAGTACCACATCTACCAGTGGTGGGACTTGGAGGGTCTGTGGAGGCTGTATAAGAAGCCCCAGACCTCTTATATCAGATGAGAAAGGGCAATGCACATATCTGACCTTTTCTACCGTGGTTTCATCCCGCTCCTTAGGGAGTAAAGTTCCACGTTAAAATCCTGTCTTCAATATTGTTCTATTCATTTATCTCTGATATGCTTCCGCATAATAATTTTTAACAACAATGTGTATACACATACACATGTGTCGAAAAGGTCCATATCCTTTCCCTTTTAGAGGGTGACAATGTCGGTGGAAAATATATGTAGACGCAATGGCCTTTTGATGCTGGTAATGGGCATCGTAGGAAGGGAGACCTTGTGGCATCGATGCTTGTGAGGGGGTGCATGCAGGTGCTTAAGAATAGAGTAGAGGCCCCACGGTTGCGGTATGAGGGGACAACATGTTAGGGTTAGGATATCGATGAAGGGGAAAGGGTTATGAGAGACCTGCCTCTCATATAAGAGAAGGGGTGGTGGTCAAAATAGTATATAAGCAACATGCGACTAAATGTGAGTAATAATGAAACAACCAATCATAAAGCTATCTCACTATCTCAGTTTTCAAAGAAACTGTTTTAAATCGAGCTATTAGCAAATGGAACTTGAATATAATACAAATATTTTTATTTTTATTCCTAGTCCTAGCTACAAACCATGTGATTCTACTTGGGAAATTTGGCAGGGGTCAATGCCACTGCAGCTGAAATAAAGCAGGGATTTAGAAGGGCATTTGCTTCTCCGTGGCCGAAAAAACTTCGTTACCAGGTTGGCTTTCTTACATGCACTTGCTTGACATTGCACATAGTAATGTTAAAAGTTGATCTTTCTTTCTGACTTGCCTTTAGCTATTGTGGGTGGGGATGGAGTGAGATTTTAGGACTTCGTAGGCACAACAGCAAAGGGTTTGGAATAGGGGTTTGTCTAATGAGAATGTTCAAATGTTTTGGGCAGGTGGCAATCTGTGGTAGTTCTTGATGAGAATAAACAAAAAAATAGCCCCAGTAGATAAATGGGAGTTCCATTTCCCATTTAGGGAAAAAGTCTTTGTAAGATAAAAACTACTATAACTATGTTATTGCTATGGAGATTTTGCATGCTCGAGAGTCTGCTCTCTGCCACCACTCTAATATGTATTGCCCAGTCAACAGTCCTCCTATTGTTAACCCCCAAGCCCCATGGTGATGGTTAATTTACGTGCATGTTTATTCAATGACAAAATTGACCTACATTCATCTGTCTGTGCCGGCGACACAATTTTGAATAATATATATATATATATATTTATATCTAAGGTAGTCTGGTCATAGGGGGAGGTCTACTGTCCTCATGTTTTGTACATGTGCTGTTGGGAAAGGTCGAAGGATTCTTGGATATAACCTATTAATTGGTATATTGCTTATTTGGATAACACGTATTGGTTATTTGCATATGATTGGAAGCAAGTTATGCAGGTCACACCATTTAATGCGGGAAGAGTTGGTTTTAATTGAGTACATATACAAAAAAGGCCCCAACTATGCCTTGATTCTCGCCTTGTTTTTGAAATGTAACAAATATGGTACTAAATTTTCAACTTTAAGGTTTAATGTCGACATAAAATGGTCGCGGAAGGTTACAGAAGTTGTGTTTGAAACAAAAAAATAAAGATCAGATTCCTCTTTGTTACATTTAAAAAATGATGCCCGTAATTGAGAATCAAGGGATAGTTGATGCATTTTTTTTAATTTACCCTTATAATTTTATTTAGCTTCAAAGTTTAGCTATCTAGATAACTTTTTTTGATTGCATAGAATATTCATAATTAATTATGCATGATTACTTTCGAATGCATTCTAGCTTGGGCACTTGCGTATGCTAATAGAATTGAGGCTTGAAATGTACCTTGTTGTCTTCTAGTAAGCTGTGGACCTTTCTGATTACTTCCTAGTATATTTGAAGGGCGATGGAAGACCATTCTGGAAATTGGTGGTATCTGAAGCCACAGGTTGCTCTCGTGACGACTACTTTGAAGAAGTGTATGAGGTGCTCATTCCTGGTTTTATTTGTAGCTTTTTGTTGCTTCACATACGTTGCCTTTCATAAGGAAATAGTAAGTAATAATGCCCGAGTTGTTTCAGCATTTTGCAAATGGCAACGCATGGAGACTTCCTGTTGGAGCTTCTGAGACCATGTCATATCTTAAAGATGCTGGAGGTCATACAGCTAATGCCATTTGTCACTATAGCATTTTTTAAAATCCCCAATCTGTTGGAGTACAAAATTGCAAAATGAAAGATTTAATTTGACCCGGATTATTAAAAATTCATCCAAATAAAAAAAGGTACTTCGAACATCATATGTTGGTATGAAACCCAATAGAACTGAACGTGGATGTATCATAATTTGTTTATTTTGCATTTGATTCTATGGAAAACTGAAATAAAAAGCAGCACAGCAAGCAAAATATCAAAACGTTGATTTATATGATTTCCTAGTGTTGAGATGACCGCTTTACTTCACACTGGAGAAGCATCCCAACGATCCTGTTTATAAATTTGTTCTTCTCAGAGTACAAGGCTCTAGACAGACCCATTTTTGTAGATTTGTTCTTCTTAACCTTAGCAGTTGACGTGGGACTAGAATCATGATCCCATTACCATACTATACGGTTGTTGGTCTTCAACAAGTTCTGAGTACAAATTGATACACCACTTCACTATTCTTAATCTTCCCTCTTCAAACTCACGGCTCATATTGGAAAAATTAACAAGTCTTTATTCGATCATACGCAAAATACATGACAACACAAACCCGATCAACTCAACATTATTACACTTATGGTTGCTGATGACGTCGACTATGCATCTCAGTTACACTAGTGAGTAGGAAGAATGGGAGAGAATATATGGAATGATGATGCGTCGAGCAGTTTCTTAGAAACCATGCTCTTGTGCCCTGCATCTGGATTGATATTATCTTCATTACTACAATGAGTTTCTCTTTGGATACTTTTGACCTACAACATGTCTCTTCAACAGAAAATGACCCCATCTCTCTCAATGGTCAAAACAATTTGTGGGAATGCCCATATGAAGATTGTTGAGGGTCATGTAAACGGGTAAGCGGATCTTGGGAGGGGATCCGCCTTAGCTTAAGACTATTTGTATCTCTCCCTCTCTCATTTTTGAAACTTGAAAGTAAGAAAAATAATAGACAAAACCCTTGTTGATATGAGCAACAAGGGTGCTTCCCCGTGTTTTTTCCTTCCATTGTGGAGGGTTTCCACATAAACCACAATCTCCATGTGCTTGTTTTCGTCTACATGGTATCAGAGCGTTGGTTGCTGTGATCGCGTTCTTCATCAAGCACTACCCTCTCTTGTATGACTACTCGCTACAAGTGGTGCCCTGTGTGTACCTCCGTCCAGTTACTTGTATCTCTCGTATTGTTCTGCATAAAGAAGAGTTGAAATCAAAGTTTGATGTGAGTTGGGGTTGCTGTATTTTTGGGGCTGTGATGAAATCGTAATCAACTATGATAATATTAACTTGTTTTGATACGACCAATTACAGATCTACCAGAAACCGAGCGAGAATCTCTACGAGGAGTGGCTCAGTCCAATTTCTCCTGGATTAGTCCAAGGTCGAACACAAGGACACTACTGATTAAATTATTTAATTGGGTCCTAAAACATGTGGTCAAGCTATTCTAAGGGGCTATCTAGGTCAAATACGCAAACACATTACAAAGTGGATGCTTGGTTTTTTATGGATTTTAGTGCAATTATTTGATGCTACAAATTTTGACAAATGCAATAAAAGACACAAAACACATCAAACATTCAAACAATCATAATTAAGCTCCTGATTTGATGACCTATAGGTGATATTTATCCATTATCCAAAGGTCCAAAGATATCATCAATAATCTAGCATTTATTGACCTAAGTCATCAAAGCATTATTTAGTTCAAGCACTTTTCATTTCAAATCTATCTAGTCACCCTAATTCACAATTAATTAGGAAAGAATCATCACAAGATCTAGCATAAAGGTCCTGATTGTATCATTAAATTACAAACCAAATCAGGGTGTCAATTGATGCATTAGGTCAATTAATCTTGCACTTATGCGTCAATTAATCAAGTTTAAAAAACCTAGACTTCTATGAATTTCAATTCAATCGACACAAGTCAAATCAATGATTTAAACATATCACCTTAAAAGCATGACATCATCTTTCAAGCAAGACCGGTTTCACTAAATTTGGATTTACGGTTCAAATTCACTGAAATTTGAACTCAGCCATGGCCGGTCACAAGCCAACAACCAGCATAAAATAGTCGGTGACAACTTCCTAAATAGTATTTTTTTAAAAATACTATTTAGGAAGTTGTGCCATGCCAGTCGAATCTTTTCAACATGGATTTAAGCAAACATACAGATTTCGTTGGGGCATTCCCTACTTGCGACGTGTTGCATCGCCTGAATGCAATGAAAAATTGGCAAGGGCCGCTACATCGCAGCCTAGATGTAGTTCAAAATTTGTCAGGGTTCTCGCATGAGGAACACATGCGGGTAATTAAGCTAGTTCCGCTGCATCACTGCCCGGATGCAGTCCAAAATTTGCGAGGGTTCTCGCATAATGGATGCATGCGTGTAAAGAAGTTAGTCCAAAAGATATTGCAACGGAAGTTGCGGATTGGTAGTTGGAATATTGGCACTCTAACTGGAAAATTGATGGATATAGTGGATACGATGGAAAGAAGGAAGATTCATATACTATGTCTTCAAGAGACTAAATGGGTTGGAGAAAAAGTAAGGGAGATTGAGAAGACATGCTTTAAACTTTGGTATTCAGGTAAAGATAAGGGTAGAAACAATGTTGGAGTGGTTGTTCATAAGGATTTAAAGGATTGTGTGGTTGAGGTGCAAAGATTCGGGGATCAGATTATTTTACTAAAATCGGTGCTTGAAGAAGAAATTCTAAATATCATCTCAGTTTATGCACCGCAAATTGGTTTAGATGAAAGGACTAAACAAACTTTTTGGGAGGATCCGGATAAGATTTTACAAGGAATGCCACAAAGAGAGATAATTTGCATAGGTGGAGATCTTAATGGACATGTGGGAAAAGGTGCATCAAGGTATGCTAGTGTTCATGGAGGGCATGCTTTTGGGGATAGAAATAAAGAGGGAAAAGTCATTCTGGATTTCGTAGCTTCTTATGATCTTTTCATAGCAAACACTCTCTTCATGAAGAGGGAAGAGCATTTAATTACTTATAAGAGTGGGCCTACTAGAACATAGATAAATTACTTTACGTTGAGGAGAAGAGATCGGTTGTGTTGTAAAGTCTGCAAAGTAATCTCAGGAGAGAGTTTGACAACCCAACATCGCTTGTTAGTCTTGGATGTACAAATAAAAGGGCTGGTCAAGAAAAGGAGGATTCCTAAGATCACTAGAACTAGATGGTGGAATCTTCCACTGAAGCAATCGAGCTTCAGGGAGAAGGTTTTAGAAGACTTATCTTGAGATTGTAGCAGAAGTACAAACGAAATGTGTGAGTCAGTGGCATCTTGTATACGAAAGATAGCCAAAGAGATGCTAGACGAGTCAAAGGAAGGAGCTCCAGGTCAAAAGGAGGCTTGGTGGTGGAGTGAAGGAGTGCAAGAGAAGTTAAAAATTAAAAGAGCATCCTTTAAAGCTATGTCTAAGGATAGAACAGAGGAAACTGTCACAAACTACAAAATAACGAAGAAGGAAGAAAAGAAGGTTGTAAGCGAAGCTAAGTCAAAAGCTTATGAAGTTTTGTATAAAAATCTCGACTCTAAGGAGGGCCAAAAGGATATATTCAGGTTGGCTAAAGAAAGAGAAATAAAGACCAAAGACTTTTCTCAAGTAAGATGCATTAAGGACGAGGAAGGTCACGTGCTTGTTACTTAGAAGGATATAGAGACTAGATGGGAGCAGCACTTGCATAAACTTTTCAATGGGGAAGGAAATAGAGAGATCACTTTGGCAGCACTTCCATAAACTTTTCAATGGTGAAAGAAATAGAGAGATCACTTTGGGTGATCTAGCTAGTAGCGAAAGTTACTTGAATCGTGCAAGCTATAAACGTATACAAAGAAAGGAAGTAGAGGAGGCTTTGAATGTTATGAGACTTAGGAAAGGTGTGGGACCGGATGACATCCCTGTAGAAGTTTGGAGAGTTTTAGGTGAGCGCGGTTTGACTTGGCTTACAAATCTAATCAATGTTATTTGACAAAGCAAGAAATTGCCTGAAGACTGGAGGAGTATTGCAGTGCCTCTTTATAATAAAGGAGACATTCAAAATTGTTCAAATTATTGAGGTATCAAGCTGATGAGTCACACTATGAAAATTTGAGAGCGTGTGATCGAAAGAAGGTTGAGGCAAGTTTCCAACGTAAAGGAAAATCAATTTGGATTCATGCCAGGTCGCTCAACTATTGAAGCCATCCATTTGCTGAGGAGAATAATGGAGATTTATAGAGCTAAACGGAAGAACCTCCATATGATCTTTATTGATTTGGAGAAGGCTTATGATTGTGTCCCACGAGAGATATTATGGAGAGTTTTGAAGAAGAGACAAGTACCTGTCCTATACATTAACCTCTTAAAGGACATGTATTATAGGGCTTTATCTTGTGTAAGAACCTCTTCTGGGAAGACTGGCTATTTTAACATCAACATTGGTTTACATCAAGGTTCGGCTTTGAGTCCATTTCTTTTTACTTTGATTATGTACGAGTTGACAAGTCACATTCAGGATGAGTTACCTTAGTGTTTGTTATTTGCTGACGATATTGTGTTGATTGACGAGACGAGAGATGGAGTAAATGAGAAGCTTGAGGTCTGGAGGCAAGAGTTGGAGACTAAAGGATTTCGTAGAAGTAGGGCTAAGACGGAATATATGGAGTGCACCTTTGATGGAAGCAATGGTGGAGGAATCGAGGTGAAGATTGATGACGATAACATTTAAAGAGAGATTCTTTTAGATATCTGGGATCTATTTTGCAACATGATGGGGAAATTGATGGAGATGCTAGTAATAGAATAAATGCAGGTTGGCTAAAGTGGAGAGGGGCCTCTGCTGTTCTCTGTAATAAGAAAATTTCTTTAAAAACTAAAGGAAAGTTTTACAAAGCAGCTATGAGACCTGCTATGCTCTATGGATAAGAATGTTAGCCTGTGAACCATAGACATGTGCAGAGAATGACTGCAGCAGAAGTGAAAATGCTAAGGTGGATGTGTGGACACACACACGTAAAGATCGGATTCGGAATGATGCAATCAGAAAGAAAGTTGGTGTAGCTCCGATCGAGGATAAGATGCGAGAAAACCGCTTAAGATGGTTTGATCATTTGCAAAGAAGATCATCTGATGCACCGGTTAGGAGATGCGAGTGTTGGGATGTTGAGATGGCTAAGAGAGGGCGAGGACGACCCGAGAAGTATTGGAAAGAGATTATACGAAGGGATCTTAGTTTTGTGGATATAAATCGGGATTGATTAGCGATAGATCTGAATGGAGGCGAAGAATCCATGTTGCTGACCCTATTTAATTGTGGGAAAAAACTTTGTTGTTGTTGTTGTTGAATTTACAATTTACAAGATATCAACATTTAAAGACATGGACTTAATTATAGAAAAAAATATAAGAAAATATAATAAAAAGGTCAAAAAAGGATAGAAATGTAATATTTACAATTTGCTAAGGTAAATGTGCAAATTATCCATGCATGGGGGTATATATACAAATATATTAAGTTGACAGGGCTTATCTGCAAATTCTTCCGACAGCATGCGCTCTGCATGCGTTGGATGCAAATATAATTCTTCAAACTTGTGGCCTAGGTGCTGCAAATTACCCAGGCACATGATGTAGCTCATGTGAGGGCTAGGCTCGAGACGCGACTTCGGCTCGGACTACATGGCATGACATAGTGGCTTGTGGGGAGGCTTGGGCACCCGATCCTCAGGGAAGGAACCCTTTTTCGGTGGCGAAGGTAGAACTTGATCTCATCCGTTAGATCATATCTTGATGATCTGATCCAATGGTAGCTGCTCCTCAATGGTCTCCTTCCTCGACCGTTTATGGTGGCACCCCAACAGAGCTCTGACGACCTCTATTATGCTCCTCCGCACTCCTGGGTTGATCCTGATGATAGTGTAAGGATGCTGATCGGTTGGCGATGAAGTCTCAACTCGCAGCGAGGTGCTACCAACTCTGTGAGGAGGAAACGAGCTACAAAGGTGAGGAAATTCTTCCTAAGTCTTCGCTTGACACGAGGGCAGTTGTGGACCTCAAGGAACTCCGGTGAAGAACTACAACAAGGCGGCGAACTCCTTGGATAATGTCGGTGATTTCTCTCGATAACGACACTCCCTCTCTTCGTGCTTTCCATCACAAAGCAAAGGTGGAGACTACGGGTTCTCACGCATGAAGGCATATCGGGGGCAAATCATGCCGGGGGAGGAATATTCGAAGGTGCAAAGCAACGATTCCAGGTGGTGGAGCTTTGACGACTACCCGTCTCTCAAGACCGGTGGTTGGAGAGAAGTTGAGGGCAAGGTGGTATGCTCGGATAATGGAAGTCAGGTCAATAATGAGGAGGCGGAACGAGATGGAGAGGTTGACCAGAGAGACTCGGATAAATGTCAAAAGAAGAGCGGTTGCGAGGTGAGTGTCGTTTGGGAGAATACATGGATTTTCGATGCGCTAAAAGTGTGTTTTTATGTGTCCTGTGCACAAACGAAAACCGAGATATTCACATATTTTTTTATTCAACTACGAGCCAATAGATATCAAATAAAGCATAGGGTGAGTAGATGATCGATCCACAACCACTCAGACATTTTTACGCGGATTTTTATTCTATTTACAAAGGCATTTTTGATTTTATTGAACCAAACTAAATCCTATTTTTCTTTTTATTTTCAGAGCATTAAAATGCATTGATCACTAGGTTCTAGACATCATAAGGATCATGTAGAAATCGTCTGAGAATTGTTTGCTATTTTAAGTGATTTTTGGACGTACCAAGGGCATTTATGCAATTATCTAAGAAATATAGGGGCTTGAATGTAAATAAACAGGAAATAAAAGACTTGATTGTAATTAAATAAAAAGACTGGACAGAAATGAAATCCGCCAATTAAAAAATTACTTAATGGGAAAATTGTAGAAAAAGAAATAAACTTTGAGCAAATTACGAGTTAGTCCGTGGAGGATTGAAACATAATTGAAGAAACTTGAATAAAAAAGTTGCAAATGTTACAGAATATAAGAATCAGAAAATGGAGAAATTGCATAAAAGAGGATAATGTTTAACAAAATTGCAATGAGGTCCAAATAAAATAAAAAGTTAAACAAAAAGGAAATTACGAAGGGATCCTCGAGACCCCTTCTTTGTCCTGATGACAACGACGGTGGAGGCCGAGGGCTGAGGGCGGTGAGGCATTCTGCGGAGGTGCGGTGGGGCACACGGAGGAGATGTAAGGTGCGACGAGTTCCACGGTGGTGATGGCAAAGGAGAGCGGCGACTGAGCCGTGGATTATCGAGGGAGTCGGCGGTTGCATCGGCGGAGCCATGGAGGGTCGAGGGAGGCGGTGGTGGCAGCAGAGCCGCGTTGGAGATCATTCTCTTGTGATGCCCCCTGGTGTCGACGAACCTCCTCCCCTTTTATACTTGGCGTCAAGGGGAGGGGAGGCGGGGGGGGGGAGCGAAGAAGGTGAGGGGACATCGTCGTTGGTGCGGCGGGGAAGGGAAAGGTGCGACGCTCCCTTCATGTGTGTGTAGGAGGACGAAGGAGAGGAGCTGGCGTTAGCCCCTGGTGTTATCATAAAATGGGATGGGCTTTTTGCCATGTGACCTGCAAATAAAATAACAATTATTAGAAAGATTGCATGGGATTAAATTTAAAAAATATTTAGTAATTAAATACACCACATTCTAAAGACAATAAGAGGAACAACAACAACAAAGCCTTTTCCCACAATTAAGTAGGGTCGGCTACATTGATTGTTCGCCTCCATTCAGATCTATCTTGGGTCAGTCTTGAGTTTATATCCAAAAAACTGAGATCCCTTCGTATAGTCTCTTTCCAACACTTCTTGGGCCGTCCTCACCCTCTCTTAGTCGGCTCAACATACCAGCACTCGCATCTCCTAATTGGTGCAATAACTGATCTTTGCAAATAATCAAACCATCTTAACCGGTTCTCTCCATCTTATCCTTGATCGAAGCTACACCAACTTTCTTTCTGATTGCATCATTCCGAATCCGATCTTTACGTCTGTGTCCATAGGCCATTATCTGAACATGTCTATGGTTCACAGGACAACACTCAGATCCATAGAGCTACACCTTAGTATTTTCATTTCTGCTACAACCATTCTCTGCACATGTCAATGGTTCACAGGCCAACACTCAGATCCATAGAGCATAACATGTCTCACGGCTGCTTTGTAAAACTTTCCTTAATATTTAAAGGGATTTTCTTATCATAGAGAACAACAGAGATTCCTCTCCATTTTAGCTAGCCTGTATTTATTCTATTAATAACATCTCCATCAATTTCCCCATCATGTTGCAAAATAAATCCCAAATATCTAAAAGAATCCCTCTTCCGAATGTTATCATCACCAATCTTCACCTCGATTCCTTCATCATTGCTTCTATCAAAGGTGCACTCTATATATTCCTTCTTAGACCTACTTATACGAATTCCTTCAGACTCGTAAACATGTCTCCAGACCTCAAGCTTCTTATTTACTCCATCTCTAGTCTCGTCAATCAACACAATATCAATATCAAATAACATACACCAAGGTAACTCATCCTGAATGTGACTTGTCAACTCGTCCATAATCAAAGTAAAAAGAAAAGGACTCAAAGCTGAACCTTGATGTAAACCAGTGTTGATGTCAAAAATAGTCAGTCTTTCTAAAGGGGGTCCTTACACATGATAAAGTCCTATCATACATATCCTTTATGAGGTTAATGTATAGGACATGTACTTGTCTCTTCTCCAAACTCTCCACAATCTCTCATGGGACATAATCAAATAAACCTTCTTCAAATCTATAAAGATCATAAGGTGGTTCTTCCTTTTAGCTCTATAAATCTCCATTGTTCCCAACAAATGGATGGCTTCGATAGTTGAGTGACCCGACATGAGTCTGAATTGGTTTTCTTTCTTTAGGAACTTGCCTCAACTTCCTTTCGATCACACGTTCCCAAATTTTCATAATGTGACTCATCAGCTTTATTCCTTTGTAATTTGAACAATTTTGAATGTCTCCTTTGTTCTTATAGAGAGGCACCACGATGATCCTCTTCCAATCTTTAAGCATTTTTTTGCTTTGTCAAAAAACATTGAATAGATTCGTAATCCAAGTCAAACCACGCTCACCTAAAACTCTCCATACTTCTACATGGATGTCATCCGGTCCTACACCTTTCCCAGACCACATAACCTTCAATGCCTCCTCTTTTCCTTTCTTTGTATTTGTCTATAGCTTGCACGATTCAAGTAACTTTCACTACTGACTTGATCACTCAAAGTGATCTCTCTATTTCCTTCTCCAATAAAAAGTTTATGGAAGTACTACTCCCATCTGGTCTCTATATCATTCTGAGTAACAAGTACGTGACCTTTATTAGAAAATAGAGAATACGGAAATGAATGATAAACATAGCATATAAATAGAGAAAGATAAACATCAAAGAACACAAGGTTTTAACATGGAACCCTACTCCCTAAGGAGCGGGCTGAAATCATGGGAGAATACCTCAGAGGGCATATGTGTTCATTGCTTTTTCTCTCTCAATGGTTACAAGAGGTCTGGGGCTCCTTATATAGCCTCCACAGATCCTCCAAGTCCCACCACTGGTAGATGTGGGACTAAACATATGGATGGGGTAAATGGATCTCTCCAGGATCCATTTACCCTTCTACAACTCATATGGAATACAACCAAATACTCCAACACTCCCCCTCAAGCTGGAGCATGCAATGCTCAGCTTGGACCACTCCGATAATAGCTTGGACGACTCGCTTTATAGAGGCGTTCGATCTCTGAGCTTCGTGGAACCCTCCGATAACAACAATGGTAGCATTCAGGTTTCATCAGTACCGGGTTGTTTGTCGGGGCATCCCACTGCTACCGATGAGCACCCCAAGATTTACAGAATGAAGCTCTGGGCAACTAATGAAGTTAGGGCAAAGTCAAAGTTTTGGTATTTTTTGAGGAAGTTGAAGAAAGTGAAGAAAAGCAATGGTCAAGTGCTGGCTATTAATGAGATTTTCGAGATGAAGTCAACTGAAATTAAGAATTATGGAATTTGGGTAAGGTATCTGTTAGAGTATCTGGTTGTGCGCCCATTGAGTTGTAGTAGGGTAAATGGATCCTGGAGAAGATCCATTTATCCCATCCAGTGTTTAGTCCCACATCGTCCAGTGGTGGGACTTGGAGGCTCTGGGAAGGCTATATAAGGAGCCCCAGACCTCCTGTATCTTTTGAGAAATAGCAATGAAGCATATGCCCCTTTGAGGGCTTCTCCCGTGGTTTCATCCCGCTCCTCACGGAGTAGGGTTTCACGTAAAAATCTTTTGTGTTCTTCCATGTTTATTCATTCTCTATTATGCTCTGTTTATCAATCGCTTCCGCATTCTTCATATTTGATAACATGGTATCAGAGCGGGTCGATTCTTGAGGATTTCATGTTCGATGTTATTCGAGATTTAATATTTGATTCATATTATCATGTATGGTTCAAGTTTTTAGGGTTTCTTTTTGAAACCCTAATCCCCTATTCTATCAAGGTTCCAGGCGGCTGCAACACTCCATCCATGTCGTGCGGTCATGCTCCAGATTTGCTCGAAGGAGGCGGCGAAACCATCCCTCCTCTTCAACCCACAACAGGGCACCCCAAGCACGGCGCAACCCCACAACAGCCCACTCCAGGAGGCACCAATCATTCATCGATACCCAGGCGGAGCCTCCAGGCTGCCGATCCTCGCGAAAACCCCCCTCAGAACCTCTCGCGCTCGTGTCATCTCTTCTTCTCCAAGTGACACGGCACCGCATCAGCCCATCTATGCGCGCAGGAGGTATGCAAGTGCAGGCGGCGCACTCCTTCAGCGCCTCCAGGCGGCGCGCGGTCTACAGCAGTGCATCTTCCTCTACGGCACGCGCAGACAGCCACCTTCTTCCTCCCCAGAGCTCTCCTCCAGCGCCTCCAGATCTCACGGCACCGCAAGGAGCGCCCGGGCGGAGCCTCTTCTCTGCGCGCGCCCACAATCTCTCCCCGCACGCGCTCCCAGACTTCCTCTCCCTTTCAGCCCGCTTGCGGCATGGGCGGCAGATGAAGATCCCCAATGGGGGCGGCGCACGATCCGAAGATACGTGGGGCGGCGTAACCTCCAGGGAAGACCCCCCCCCCCCCCCCCCCCAGTGCAGGCGGCGCGAGATCGGATTCCAGAGGAGGCGATGCTTCTCCCATGACAGATCCTCGATGGGTTTCCCCGTGTGGGAACCCTAAAAAGATGAGGGCGGCGATCCCGTATGCCCCCCATTTGGCGGCGCACGTTTCAAATGAAAGGGTTCATGAGAACCCTAAAAAGGGGGTACCAGTGGTTGATTAAAAAAAATTATGTTATTTATGTCGGCTCCAAGTCCTAGTGCTGATTAAAAAAAAGGAGGGAGTTGTTACGAATAGTTGAAAAAAAAAGAAGAGAGTGTTGGGCCCAAGTGGGCCGAGAAAAAAATTGTGTTCCGAAAAAAAAGGAAAAGGCGCGTACATCTCTAAAGCTGTTCGCAAGTAAAAAAAATGTTTTGTGAGAGCCGTAAAAAAAAATGATTGCAACGGCTTAAAAAAATGGACGAATTAAAAAAAAAATGAAAAGCCGCAAGTTTCATGTTTACCCCTATTTATCTTGTCTTCTCCCAACTTTGTCGATGTTCATGCTCCGATAAGTATGGGGGAGTATGGTGTAGAGTCACAGGTCTTCTTCAGATGATTTTCTCCAGAACAGCCGATTTTCAGACTCTACGGTTTTTCAGTTGAAGATTTTCCATGCGCAATTCCAGACTCGAAGTTCAGATTCCGAGTTCCATTTTGATGCGCAATTTCAGACTCGACGATTGATTCCGAGTCCAGTTTCAGACACGCACGAGTTTGCGGTCATTTTCAGATGAGCATATGTTGCCATCATCAGTTCGAGGTCCCCATCATTCTTGTTGTTGTTCGGCCAGAGTTTTTCATGTGGTATCATAGGTACACCAGAGCAGTGTACCATTCTCTGGGCCAGATGGGAGAGACCCAGTTCTCCGAAGAGGAGACTATTTTCAGACTCCATTCTCCAGCGATCGTGGACTCCGACGAGGATTGCATAGCCACGGCCTTTTCAGTTCGGCCCTTTTTCAGAGATGGAGCAGTTGTCCACATCATTGTCGCGGGCCAGAGTACTCCGACGAGGAGACTCATTCCAGTTGCAGTGACTCTGACAGGCGCAGATCAGAGCACATGCTCTCCGACGAGGAGATTCAGAAGACTCACACTCCAGCCCGTTCGTCCTCCTCACCTGCACGGCATGAGAAGCAACGTCCTCGACTGCAGCAATGTGCGCGTTGGGTTGATATTGTCCGTAGTGTCCTGTAGCGTTGAGTTGAGTTTCTTTCTGTTTGTCCAAGCCGAGCATTGCATGCTCCAGCTTGAGGGGGAGTGTTGGAGTATTTGGTTGTGCGCCCATTGAGTTGTAGCAGGCAGTGTTTAGTCCCACATCGTCCAGTGGTGGGACTTGGAGACTCTGGGAAGGCTATATAAGGAGCTCCAGACCTCCTGTATCCATTAAGAAATAGCAATGAAGCATGTGCCCCTTTGAGGGCTTCTCCCGTGGTTTCATCCCGCTCCTCACGGAGTAGGGTTCCACGTAAAAATCTTTTGTGTTCTTCCATGTTTATTCATTCTCTATTATGCTCTGTTTATCAATCACTTCCGCATTCTTCATATTTGATAACAATATCAGAGTAGGACTGGTTACCACAACATGTACAAAGAGTACAGAGATACCACTCTGAATTGTGCTGTTGAGCAGATGTACAATGAAATGGCATCGCGTCATCGAGTGAGATTCCCGTGCATTCAGATCATCAAGACTGCCACTGTTCCAAATGAACTCTGCAAGAGGGAAAATACCAAGCAATTCCACAACGATAACATCAAGTTCCCATTGGTGTTCAAGAAGGTTCGGCCCCCTACTCGAAAGCTTAAGACTACCTACAATGCCACCCGTCCCAACCTCTTTATGTAAACGGTTCTTGTATTGGACTAAATTTCATGAGATGCATCGTTGGGTTGTTTTTCTATAGTGTCTTTTTTTGAGGAACGGTAGGATGGGCCTCCTTGAGAGGACCATCCAATTTCTATAGTGTCTTTTTGCCATGACTTTAAAGCTTTACTAGACAACAAAAAAGGGGGGAGTGTTGCTGGATATCACGGCTGCGAGTTCACCTGCGTGATGGGGCCACGCGCCGCCGAAGCCTGGCGCCGCTTGGAGCGCCACGCCGGCCTGGATGATCGTGTCGCCCAGAGGAGGAGCGACACCGCCTGCGATTCTCCGCAGAGGGCGAGGGCTGCTTTGGAGCAAAGCATGAGCGCCGCCTACGCTGGGGCTGATGGAGGATGCAGCCTCCGCCTGGAGGCTACTTGATTGTGCGAGAGTCACGAGTATGCGACTAAAGGGTCGCCCCCTAGGCTGCGGGCGACTCTGCCTGGAGTGATGCGGCTAGAGAGGGTGCCGCCAATATGGAGATGCGGCCTGGAGATGTGCTCGCTAGCAAGGAGATGCGCCTCGCTATGATATGAGCCTGGGCGTTGATGTAGATGGAGCTTGATGCACGACTAGGGGCCGCTGCCATCAACACCGTGCAATATCCGCGCCTTCACCTTAGGGTTCAAAACCCTTTCTTGAGTGCTCCTGTCTCTTGAAAAGATCTATGGCATCACGAGGAGATGCTCCCGTCGTTGAACAACAATAACGAGAACTAGGGTTTCAGAATGTACCCCTATACTTGAATTGAAAAAGAATGAACACTCTCCATGAACAAATCCACGTACAATAATCGAAACTCGACTAAAAAAAATAACATGATTCCTCAAGAATCGAACCCGCTCTAATACCATGTTAGAAAATAGAGAATGCGGAAACGAAGGATAAACAGAGCATAGAAATAGAGAAAGATAAACATCAAAGAACAAAGGTTTTAACGTGGAACCCTACTCCATAAGGAGCGGGATGAAACCACGGGAGAATGCCTCAGAGGGCGTATGTCTTCATTGCTTTCTCTCTCTCTCTCTCAATGGTTACAGGAGGTCTGGAGCTCCTTATATAGCCTTCACAGAGCCTCCAAGTCCCACCACTGGTAGATGTGGGACTAAACATATGGATGGAGTAAATGGATCTCTCCAGGATCTATTTATCCTCCTACAACTCATATGGCGCACAACCAAATACTCCAACAACCTTCCTCATCCTTAATGCATCTCACTTGAGAAAGGTCTTTGGTCTTTCTTTCTCTTGCTTTGGCCAATCTGAATATATCCTTCTGGCCCATCCTTAGAGTCGAGTTTTTTTTATACAAAACTTCATAAGCTTTTGACTTAGCTTTGCTTACAGCCTTATTTGCTTCCTTCTTCGCTATTTGGTAATTTGTGATAGTTTCCTCTGTTTTATCCTTAGACATAACTTTAAAGCATACTCTTTTAATTTTTAGCTTCTCTTGTACCCCATCACTCCACCACCAAGCCTTCTTTTGACCCGGAGCTCCTCCTTTTGACTCGCCTAGCATCTTTTTGGCTACCTTCGGATACAAGATACTACTGCCTCCCACATCTCGTTTGCACTTCTGTACAATCCCAAGATATGTCTTTTAAAACCTTCTCCCCGTCGATTGCTTCGTCGCAAGATTCCACCTTCTAGTTCTAGTGATCTCACATTTTCTTTACTAGCACTTTTATTTGCACATTCAAGACTAACAAGCGATGTTGGTTGTCAAACTCTCTTCTGGGATTACTTTGCAGTGTCTACAACACTATCGATCTCTTCTCCTCAACGCAAAGTAATCTATCTGTGTTCTAGTTGGTCCGATCTTATAAGTAATTAACTAATCCTCCCTCTTCTTGAAGAGAGTTTTTGTTATGAAAAGATCATATACCGTTACAAAATCTAGTTAGACTTTTCCCTCTTCATTTCTATCTCCAAAACCATGTCCTCCATGAACACTAGCATACCCTTAAGCATCTTTTCCTACATGTCCATTAAGATCACGTATGCAAACCATCTCTCTTTTGGGATTTCTTGTAAAATTTTATCCAGATCCCCCCAAAAAGCTTGTTTGGTCCTTTCATCTAAACCAATTTGCGGTGCTTAGACTGAGATGATATGTAGATTTCTTCTTCAAGCACGAATTTTAGCAAATAATCCGATCCTCAAATCTTTGCATCTCAACCACACAATCCTTCAAATTCTTATGAACAACCATTCCAACATCGTTTCTGCCCTTATCTTTATATGAGTACCAAAGCTTAAAGCATATTTTTTCAATCTCCCTTGCTTTCTCTTCAACCCATTTAGTCTGTTAAAGACATAGTATATGAATCTTCCTTTCCATCGTATCCACTATCTCCATCAATTTTCCAGTTAAAGTGTCAATATTCCAACTACCAATCCGCAACTTCCTTTGTAATCTCTTTTGGGCTAATTTCTTTACTCGCATGCATCCATTATGCGAGAACCCTTGTAAATTTTGAACTGCATCCGGATGGTGATGCAACAGAACTAGCTTATTTACTCGCATGCGTTCCTCATGCTAGAATCCTTGCAAATTTTGAGCTACATCCAGGCTGCGATGTTACGACCTTACTATTTTTCATTGCATTCGGGTGATGCAACGCATCACAAGTAGGGAATGCCCCAACGAAATCTATATGTTTGCATAAATCCATGTTGAAAAGATCAGACTGTCCTGAGACAACTTCCTAAATTTTATTTTTTTTAAAAAATAGTATTTTGGAAGTTGTCTCCGACTATTTTACGTTGGCTGTTAGTTGTCTAACGCAACCTTGCTCATTTACCTGGTCTTGAGAGCAGCCATGGATGAGTTTGAAAACAATAAGAGGAAGTAAAAAATATTGAAAATTGTCGTATTATTAATTTTTTAGATTTATTTTGCAAGGAAAATGTTTATGGAATTTCTAGATGATTTGAAATGCAATGCACATGAAAATGAGGAAATGAAAAATATGCAATAAATAAAGAAAAATACAATTGATTAAATGTGATTTTTGCTCAATAAAAGGTATAAAAACATGATAAATCGTAGATTCATCATACCCTCATACTTAACTTTTGTTACTCCCGAGCAAAACAATGATATGCAAAGAGAAATAGATAACAGTAAGAATGCTCAGAGAAGGTTTGCAACAGACACACCCACAAAGTCTTTAGCTTCTAAGACAAGTTTGAACATATAACAAACAAAGATTAAGTTGACCTTTGGATTAATAATATATTCGGGCTCCTATTAGACTCGAGTATTCGATTCAACAGTCCTCAAGTTCTATCAATTCTAGTCGGTTCCTTCATTAGGTCAAGTCAGATCATCCTGATCAATTGATATTCTCTTTAACCTTGAGTTGAATTTGAACTGTGTGTGAAAGTTATAGCTTTTCCCAACTTACGAGACAAGTATACCGTACAACCTTAAGCATGTTATTAGGAAATTCACAAAATATAAAGCATCTATTCTCTCTAAGTATATGCTTATTCTCATTTCTCTTAAATTTGTTAGAAAAGAAAATGGGTGCAAATTGTAGAGAACTTGGATTTTCTGGGGTTTTCCGCAGACCGCTTTGGTCCCTTGCTCTCTTTTTTTTCTTCTTCTTGCAGAGTATAACTCTGAGTCTCTTTGGCCTCTTTTAAACTGGTAGCAATATTGGTATGCTATTTGGCTTAGTTGTAGAGCTGGGTTATTTGAGTAGATTTTTCTTTGGTAGATCTTTGTTTTGCATTTGTATTTTGTAATAGGCATCCCTTATTTTGCCTTCTTTTTGGTAGGATTTAGTGGCATTGGGTATCAAGAGTGTACATGTATAAAATGTGACTTTCAGATACATGTATAATGCAAGTTTGCTGACAGACCTAAACTTATAGAAAATAAGTGGAACCTGGACTTAGATCATTGAATTTTGTTTACCCGAGATTTGGAGTTACTCCCTTCCCTTGCTAGAGATCGAAACAATCCCTTGTACAAGCAAACCAAGTTGAACTAAGGTGTAATGTGTAATTTATTCAATAATCAATCAAGAGTATAAGAGTGCTAAAGCTGTCAAGATGATCTATTTAGACACAGATTTTGGTCACCGCATAAAACTCGTGGAACTCAAGGAATCAAGTTTAAAATAGACCTGAAGAAGCTGAATACTCAATCCTAAAGAAATCCTCTGAAATTAAGTGGATTAAGGTCTTCTTGATGTAAGTCTGAAACTTGTAAAAAGCATAATAAATACCAAAAAATTAGAAGAAAATATTTTTAAAAATTTGAAAAATTTT
The DNA here is from genome assembly GCA_037367405.1 of Ottelia alismoides. Lineage (NCBI taxonomy): Eukaryota > Viridiplantae > Streptophyta > Magnoliopsida > Alismatales > Hydrocharitaceae > Ottelia > Ottelia alismoides. The sequence continues at coordinate 114,285 of JAZKJV010001300.1, forward strand.
GCTAAAAAATTTTGAAAGAGTTTTTTTGGGAATTTCACAATTTTATGAGATATTGGGTATATGCATATATTTTTTGTATTTTTGTGAAACATACAAAGCAAATTTTTTTGGAAATGTAAAAAATAATTTTTTTGAACAAATGCAATGAACATAAGAATTTTTTGGGTTTTTTAAATGTAAAAAAGGAATGCATGAAATGCAATGAAAAAAGTGATAAAAATGACATGCATGAAATGTGATGCACCCCCCATGCTTAGACTGAACCATGTTCCTATACAACAACAACAAAGCCTTTTCCCACAATTAAGTAGGGTCTGCTACATGGATACTTCGTCTCCATTCAGACTATCTTGGATAAATCTCGGGCTTATATCCAAAAAACTACGATCCCTTCGTATAGCCTCTTTCCAACACTTCTTGGGCTGTCCTCGCCCTTTCTTAGACGATTCAACATCCCAATACTCGCGGTTGGGTGCAGGTGTCCCACAGGAAGCCAGAGAGGAGATGCTTCTGCTGTGGGTTGCGGGGGCATTTGGCGTCGGTCTGCGTTGCTCGGCCGAGGTGCTTTGCCTGCGGGGGTTTAGGCCACCAAATGGCCTCCTGCGGGTTACGCTATCAGCATGGAAAGGTTTCTGCACCAGCTCGTGGGGGTGCGTTCAAGGTTGGGGAGTCGTCATCGCGCGGGGCTTTTTTCGGCCAGGGAGGGCGCTCGTTCGCACATGTGGTGGCAAGTGGTCCATGTTCTGCTCCGGTTGCCAGCGTTCCTGATTTCGAAAGGGTGGTGGCTACTCCGGCTCCGCCCGTGATCTCTTCCGTGAGGCCGGCTATACTTTCGGGGCCGCATGAAAGGTTTTCCAAGGGGGAGGAGTTCAACCATGCAGTCATCGGGATGAGTTTGCGAAAGTTCTTGGCGGTGGACGTCGTGAGGAGTCATCTGCATGGGTTCCTTGGCTCGCAGTTTGTGGGGGACGTCATCGCCATAGATTCTAATCGTTGTTGTGCACGGGGTCTGTCAGCTGTTTAACGAGGTCGGTTACTTCGGAATGAAGCGGCGGTTGGTTTGGTTTGGAGGGACCTGCGGTTTGCGGACGGGGCGTGTTCGAGCGTCGAGGTTTGCGTGGCTGAGGTCCGTGGAGTTCTGTTCCTTCCCAAGTCAATGCATTGTCTCAATCGGACTCTACGGCGTTGGGGAGAGGTCCTCGCGGTCATCGATAATGGGTTGACGCCGGGCTCGGAGCATGATATCACTCGGGTCCTCACGGAATGCAATAATAATTTTCTCGATGGTGCGATGGGCCGCGTTTTCTCCGAGAGTATGAAGGTCGACCGCATCAGATGTCGGGTGGAGATGTCGATAGTCGACCCGCCACTGCCACCGGTGGTGCGGGGGGAGGGGTGGAGATGGCTTCGTCGGATCCTGGGAGGGGGAAGGGCGTCGCCTCGTCTTTTGGGGGACAGGTGGCCATGCATGGTGATGCTTCATGGGACTCGTCCCACGGTAATGATTTCGTACGTCCCTTCAGTTTTGCCCCTTGGTCGCTGTGCATGGATTCTTTAGTTGCCTGTTTGTCTGGTGACGTGGCGGGAAGGACTCCAGGGGTCACTGAGTCCCTTCGCTTTTGGACTCGGGCGCCGGGTCTCGGCATTCGGATACGACATTGGGATCCTTGTGCGGTTCGGCCATTTAATGGGCTCTCGTGCTGTCTTTCTTTCGGATCTTTTGCGGTTGGGCTTTTGGACCCGGCTCTGCTTCTTTTCTCATCCTCTTCGATGGTCTTCTCTGATCGGTTGGATAGCTTGGCTCCCTCGGCTGGGAGCGGGGGGGGGGGGGGGGCTTCGGTGGCACAGGATTCGCCCTCATTCACGTCGGTCGCGGAGGGATGGGTTCTCGGTGACCCGGCTTTGGTCTTGCTGGAGGGCACTTCGTCGTCAGCGCTGGTTCACGGTTCTTCGGGACAGACCTCGTTGACTCTGACTGAGGTTGCTGAGGCTGAAGCGGCTGGGGGGATACCTGACAGGAGATCTGCTGAAAGATACAGGAGGAGGAACAGAGCGCGATCGTCGGCCATCGAAACACAGGGGTGCTCGTCTTTGAAGGATGCAGTTGCGGCGGCGGCTGGTGTGATCCGAGCTGGGGGGTATCTGGAAGGTTCCTCATGAAGGTGCTGTCGTGGAATGTGCGAGGGTTGGGGAAGGCGGCCAAAAGGAGAACCATGGGGTCGAGGTTCACGGATTGGGGGTGTGACGTCGTCATGTTACAAGAAACAAAGCTCTAGGATGTGGGTGACGTTCTTTGGAGGTCGTTTGGTGCAGGGGCTTGGATGAGGTCAGGGCTCTGGATGCGGTGGGATCGGCGGGCGGTCTGCTCATCGCTTGGAGATCTGCGGCTTTTACGTTCAGCTCGGTCTTCTGAGGGAGGCTTGCTATATCAGTTCTTTTGATGTGTGTGGATTCTTCTTTCTCGTTTGTTTTCTCTTGTATCTACGGGCCCTGCTGCAATATTAAGAGAAAGGAGCTTTGGGAGGATTTGCGTGAGGCTGGTCAATGGTTTGTGGGGATCCCTTGGCTGGTTGGGGGTGACTTCAATGTTACCCTGCGCTCGTCAGATAGGCCACGATCCAGGGGTGGTCAGGACCCTGGCTCATCGGATTTTGCGGAGCTCATGGACTCTTTGGCTCTCGAGGACTTGGGAGCGGGCGATATCACGTACACATGGAGGAATTCGAATTCCTGGTCCTGTATTGACAGATTCTTGGCATCATTGGAGCTGTTGGATGGCTTCCCTCTTTCTTTTGTGTCCTCCAGGCCTCGGTGCATGTCTGACCACAATCCTATCTTGTGTGACTCTGTTGATGTGTCCATGTCGAGGGGTTTTTTCAGGTATGAGAGATGCTGGCTGCTGGAGGACAATTTCAGGAGTCTTGTTGCTGATCAATGGGCCCAGAAGCAGTTGGGGGGTTCAGCGGTGTCGAGGTTTGCTCGCAAGCTCGACTCTTTGCGTAAGAGGCTGGCTATCTTTAAAAAGGAGTTGAGGGCGGCGAGAGTTGGGGCCAGGAAGGAGGCAGAGGGGGTGGTCAGCGCGTTTGATGTGTTGGAGGGGTTAGGGAGCTTCAACCGGAGGAGCTGGTCGCGCGGTCGACCGCTCAGAAGAAGGTGGCGGAGGAAGATTTGAAGCGGGACACGGAATGGCGCCAGAGGTCGAGGGTGTCCTGGCTGAAGGAGGGGGATGCCAACATGGTGTAATTCCATCGTGTGGCCAGTAGGAGGCATCGATCTAACGCCCTTCGCTCGGTCACGATTAATGGTGGGCGCGTGGAGGGGGACGAAGCGATGGGGCGGGCGATCGTGGATTATTTCAAGGAGTTCTCGGGGAGGCGTGTCCCGAGGGTGTGGAAGTGGGCGGGGATTAGGGCTCCGCCGCTGTCGCCTTCGCTTTGTGAGGATCTGACGAGGGAGGTTACGCTGGAGGAGGTAAAGGCGACCGTGTGGGATCTTAACGCGGATGGATCTCCGGGTCCTGACGGCTTTCCGGTGGCTTTATACAAGGACTTTTGAGATTTGGTGGGCACGGAGGTGTTGGAGGTGATCTCCGAGTTCTGTGATGGTAATGTAGGCTTTGATAGGATTAATAGGGCTCTCATTGTGTTGCTTCCGAAGTCCCCCTCGGCCGATCGTATTGATGATTTCCGCCCAATTGCTATATCGAATGCTCTATACTTGATCGTGGCGAAGGTGTTCGCTCTTAGACTGGCCCGTATGCTTGACACTGTTATCTCGCCTATGCAGACGGCTTTTGTTCGAGGTAGGCAGATTGCGGATTGTATCACTATGGCCTCGGAGATGGTTGCGAAGTGGGCCAGGGAGGGGAGTCGTGGTGTGCTGTGGAAAGTTGACTTTGCGAAAGCATATGACTGCCTTTATTGGAGATTCATCTGGTCGGTTCTGCAGAGGAGGGGCTTCCCGGAGGTCTGGTTTTCTTAGATGCGTTGTTGCGTCACTACGGCTTCCTTCTCGGTCATGGTTAATGGGCGCCTTGAGGGGTGCTCTTTCCAGCCTAGGAGGGGGGTCCGGCAGGGCTGCCCCTTGCTCCTCTTCTTTTCGTCGTGGCCGCGGATGTCCTTGCTAGGATGGCTTGTCGGGTAATCGATTGTGGGCTCTCGAAGGGGTTCTCATGTGGCGGGGTGGTGGTCCCCTTGCTCCAATATGCCGATGACACCGTATTTTTCATTGAGGGGGGCCCTGCGGAGGTCTCGGCTATGTCGGCGACGCTTGAGGTGTTCAGTGAGATGTCGGGTCTGTTCAAAAATGTTGCCAAGTTGAAGGTGGTTCTGTTTGGTCTTACTGTGGAGGAGGTGGACGAGTGCGGTTCGATATTGGGTTCGCAGCCTTGCGCGCCCTGCCTATTGATTATTTGGGGATGCCGCTGGTCTCGGGGAGGGCGCGAGTGGGAGATTGGTCCAAGGTGGTGGAGAAGGTTGAGAAGAGGCTGGCCGGTTGGAGATCTGCCTTGCTTTCGAAGGGGGGCCGCGTCGTCCTCCTCAAGGCGGTGCTTTCGTCAATTCCGGTATATTTCTTATCTAACCGTCGGTTGCCGGTGGGGATCTGCGGTTGTCTCGAGAAGATCATGTGGAGGTTTTTGTGGGGGAAAAAATGGGGAGTCTTCAGGTGGGATACACTTGGTGGGGTGGGATAAGGTGACGAGGCGGAAGAGCGATGGGGGTCTGGGCGTCCGGAAGTTGGACCATGTTAATGAGGCCCTCCTCCTTAAGTGGGCCAGCAGGTTATGGGGTCCTGATGAAGATTTATGTTGTGAGGTCTTGTGGAAGATTCATGGTGTTAGCGAGGCGCTTCCGATTTCAGCTGCTCGGTTGGGGCCTCAGACGCCTTTCTGGAGAGGGGTGCTTGAAGTTTTCTCTAAGTTTTCGTCACTCTTTGATCCGGTGCTTGGTGATGGTCGTACTTTCAGATTCTGGATGGACGTTTGGACGGGGGAAGAGCCTCTTTGTTCGAGGTTCCCTCGGTTGTTCGCTTTGGCGGTTGATGGACGTGCTTGCGTGGCCTCTTGCTGGTCGGAGGCTGGTTGGTTCCCTCTCTTCCGTGATAACCTCTCGGATCAGAGTCTCCACGATTATCTCCTTCTGTTGGACACCATCAAGGGGGCCGGTCGTCCCTCGGACGGGAGGGATCACTGGTCCTGGAGAGGGGGTCCCTTCTCGGCCAGGAAGGCGTATGTAGAGGTTTCTACTTCCTCTCGTCCCCGGCTGGAGGTGGTAGTACGGGATTGCGGTTTTTTTGGGGCTTGAGGCTGCCTGAGAGGGTGGGCTTCTTCCTTTGGTTGTTTCGTAGGCAGAGATTGATGACGAGGCATCGTTGCGCGAGGCTGTTTGACACTATCTCTGATAGATGTGTTTTATGCAATAGTGCCGTGGGAACTTTGGAGCATCTATTCTTCGCTTGCCCGGCGGTGATGGGTGTTTGGGAGGAGGCGGCTGATGCTTGGGTATGCGCCACGGATTTGGCTTCATTATGGGACTCGATGGTGGCAAACAAGAGTAGGGGGCGTAGGGAGCTGCTGCGGCCGTTGGTGAGAGTTTGGGCAATTTAGCTTACCCGAAATGAAGCTATCTTTGCGGGGCAGCGTTTTTACAAAGAGAATGTGCTTTTACACTGTACCCGTTTAGTTGATGACTGGTTGTTGGTTTAGTATCCTGTTTGGTATCGCGGTGGATACCTTGTAAACTTCCTTTTTTTCTTTGTTTCTTTTTAAATAAAGCAGGGGCGAGCACCACTGAGTGTATCCCCATATTTTCTGGACTTAAAAAAAAATACTCATATCTCCTAACTGGTACATCAGCTAACCTTCTTTGCAAATGACCAAAGCATCTTAAGTGGTTTTCTCGCATCTTATCCTCGTTCGGAGCTACACCAACTTTCTTTCTGATTGCATCGTTCTGCATCCGATCTTTATATATGTGTCCACACATCTACCTTAGCATTTTCATTTCTGCTACAACCATTCTCTGCACATGTAACATTCAGATCCATGGAGCATATCATGTCTCACGGCTGCTTTGTTAAACATTCTTTTAATTTTTAAGGGAATTTTCTTATCACAGAGAACAACAGAGACTCCTCTCCACTTTAGCCGGCCTGCATTTGTTCTATTAGTAACATCTCCATCAATTTCTTCATCATGTTACAAAATAGATCTCAGATATCTAAAAAAATCTCTCTTTCGAATGATATCGTCACCAATCTTCACCTCGATTCCTTCACTATTGCTTCCATCAAAGATGCTCTCCATATATTACATCTTAGCCGTCTCGTCAATCAACACAATATCATCAGCAAATAACATACACCAAGGTAAGTCATCCTGAATGTGACTTTTCAACTCGTCCATAATCAAAGTAAAAAGATATGGACTCAAAGCTGAACCTTGATGTAAATTAATGATGATGTCAAAATAGTCAATCTTTCCAGATGGGGTCCTTATAGAGGATAAAGCACTGTCATACATATCCTTTATGAGATTAATGTATTGGACAAGTACTTGTCTCTTCTCTAAAACTCTCCACAATATCTCTTGTGAGACAGAATCATAAGCCTTCTCCAAATCAATAAAGAACATGTGGAGGTTCTTCCTTTTAGCTCTATAAATCAGGGATTGCCATATCGTGATATGTCGTCGATATATCGGCGATATATCGGTATCGACATGTCACCGATATATCGCCGATATGGACGATATCGGGTATCGACAGGAGAAAATGCCTAATGGATACCGGGTTTCGGCGATATGCGTCGATATATCGCCGATATATCAGCGATATATCGGTATCGACATTGTATCGAAACGATATCGATATCGATATTTCCTTCCTTGCTATAAATCTCCATTGTTCTCCTCAACAAATGGATGGCTTCAATAGTTGAGCGACCTGACATGAATCCGAATTGATTTTCTTTTACTTTGGAAACTTGCAAATACAGGAAGAGAGAGGCTCAAACTCTCGACCTCAGGATCACTCTAAGCAATGAGACCTACGTACCAGCCATCTATGCCACCATTCCTCGGTGATGGTGGAACATGATGGTGCAAGATGATTGCTGTTTTTTTATTTTTCAATGGTGATAATAAAATGGGAAAAAATGGGACAACATGATTGAAGATGGTGCAAGATGCAACAATTTAATGATGCTTTTTTATTTTCCAATTGATTTTTGTCATTTTTGTGAGGTTTCTTCCCATACTTATGTTAAACTACAATTATGAGAAATGAAGTTAAAAAATGCAAGCTAGAGAAAATACTTGAAAGATAATCGTGGGGTTTGTCCAACGATGTGTCGGTTTTAACGACCCCAATCAGGCTCCAGGATTAGGAATACCATGTGTCTCGAGTATGTGCAACATCCTTGTTTAGAAAACCGTGATGATGCACATAACTTGGCTCAATGGACAAGGTGGAAATGTAGTTACCTTTGTGAAGCTTGTATTTGATGGGTGGGGCCATCGACCTGATGTTCGGGTGAATGTTCGATTCTGTTGGTATGATAAATGAAATAGTCGATTCAAGTGAAGATGTGAGTGGAAAGGGTGGAGTTTATTTCGATAACAATGTCTCTAATCGGTAGGTGGGTCCAAGATGATCCAAAGTTACAAAATTTGTGTACATCGCATAAAATTGGTTATCAGTGGAATCCTTCTCCTTGAACACAACGAATGATTCATTGATATTTTCACCCATAGTACCAATAGTTTCTACCTCGACGGCCACCTTGGTGTCACAAAGGTCAGAGATTTGATCATGACATTGAACTATCTCTATGAAGTGAGTGTTAACTTGAAAGTCCAAGGGCGGGAAGGTGGGTTCATGCATACTTGGATTTAACAGCTGCTCATGCTCATTATCAGTATGCAAATCATCCATATCATTTGAAGCTACTATTTTTTCCTGATGCCTCTTTTTCAATCGACCAAGAAGATGGTTCCTGTGATAACCGAATCATTGTAGTAGTTGGTCGTTCATCATCGATTTTCTTAAGGAGCTCTTCATTTTCAACCCAAAAATTACCAAGAGACAAAGAGTCATCTTGATTGAAATTCCGAATTCGAGGTAATATCAGGAGATGCACTTCGAGAGTTAAAGGGCAAGCCAGGAGGGTCATCTTCCATAGAGGTCATGGGATTGGAGTGAGAAATTATATGTTTGTCCTGGAAAGTCATCAGGGATGACTTCGATATCTGGTCGGGGGTAAGAGTCAACACATGTTGTGGTAACTCAATTTCAAATGTCCTCTCTTGCTCAAAATTATCATCATGTTCATAATTAAGTTTAAATTCATTATCATATTCATCTTTATGTTCATCATCATTCTCATGTTGATACTCCAATTCAAAATCATTCTCAAATTTGTTATCAATACCAATGTTGCTTTTGTTTTCAAATTTAACCCTAGATTCTTCATCATCATATTCATCCTCATGTTTCTTCTCAGATTTTAAATTATCATAAGATTCATATTCAACCTCATCATCAAATCCATCCTCATTGTTTTTTGATTTCATTATTGAATTCTTCTAACAAATCATCAACATTATTCGAATTAATGCCCATTTCATTATCAGAATCAAAGTCATCATTATCCTCACATTCATTCTCAACGTTATCCATTTTATCATCCACATCATATTCATATTCAGAACTCATTCTTCAAGAACATGAATTTGAAGTTAAAATTTTGGTAGACAACTCAGATATTTCAATCACTATTCCATCGGATGGAGGAAGGGTCATGATATGGGTCTCATCATTAGATTCATTATTATCACCATTTATTTCAACCTCTAGATTGACATCATGGTCAATGATTATTTCAGGCCCTTTCATCATCAGAACTTCCATTGCCAAGATCGTTATTCTTGATTAACGATTCGTGTTTGACACGTTGTTCGATAGAAACTTCAATTAAAATTGGGTTCAAATATTATGGCAAAGTAATTACCTTGGTGACATAAAAATCATTTTGCTCGGGGTCATGTTGAGCTAGAGGATGGAAGAATCTATATCCTGAATCATTCCCTTAAAAGATATTCATTATGATTCTCAAGTTGATGCGGTTCTCGAAATTTTCGTATTTGCTCCATCTCATTAATTTTTTCATCCAAAACCTCCTCATTTTGTCCTCGATTGTTTTCCTCACACTTAGATTGATATATGGTTGTGTTTTCCAATTCATCCCAAGCTGAGTCAACTTCGAGAATTCCTTGATCAGAAATCTGCATATTATCAACCATCGTATTTGAAACCATGAGTGGATTGACAAATAGTTATTCACGGATTTCAGCGAATTGGCGGACATTCTGCTCATGTTGTCTTTTTATATCTATCTCAAAGTTTTTCATTGAGTTCAAGAGGGTATTAAAGCCCACAAGGATTGTTTTGTCAACTTGGTTGGCAAGAGGTTGAGGTAGAGAATGGGTGCAATAAGTTAATGATGTATACTCATACCAAGATTCGAATTGGTCATACATCCCTGAGCTATACGATTCAACACTTGGATTGGAGAATGGTTGGTACTTAGATTGATCGGGTTGACTTCCCTAAGTGGGGTTGTGATATCTTTGGAATTTGATGGTTGGTACTTAGATTGATCGGGTTGACTTCCCTAAGTGGGGTTGTGATATCTTTGGAATTTGATTGTGAACTGGCATAGTTCGGATAGAAATCTCCCTCATAAGATGATTGATACTGTGAAGAGTAGTCTAGATATTGCAGTGCATAAGTATTTGACAAATTCTTCACGCATGCATAGATTTGTTTATTAGGATTCATTATTGGAGAAGAAAAAAAATGCAAACACAAAGCAAGATTAGTTCACCAATACACGTGAGTTGCTGCAGAAGCAGTTATCTTTTCATTTTTTTAAGTACTTGTTCACAAAAATTCAAGCACACAAAAAGATTGACCTAAACTCTAGTTGTAGATTTGAGGACCGTCCCAAATTTCTACGCTTAGTTGCATCCACTTTCAGCCAGTATGGGTGCAAGTAGACGGACCGTAGAAGGGCTACCCATAATTCTTGAGGACGGTGCCAAATGCGGTGTCCTTTGATCACCTATTCCGCTAAGATTTCCTTCACCGAAAAGTGGCAAAACGTTTTAAATTTAGTAGTAAAAATCTATATAGGATTTTTGATTGACCTAAGGTTGTTTGTTTGCGCACATGAATTTGTGTACAATGTGCAATACTTCAAGCACTTCAGGCCGCTTTCGTCCGAGCCACGCGGTGACTTTCCGGACTTATCTGATTTAATCCGAGCAAGAATTGTGGCTATGTTTAATTGGTGAGCAGAAGGAGAGAGATCCCCATAGATGAATGCAATATAGGAAGTTGATTTTATGATTTTCAAGAATTTTTTTATACTCATAAATGTAAGTGCCTAGAAACGCCTAAGTAATTGAAAGGATCTTACAGTGTGTGACTTGTTGGATCCAGAATTTGAGCCTAGATAGAACGAGAGAGAGAGAGAGATCCGTTCTTTTTGTAGTTTTTTTCCCAAACCAAAAACAACAGAAACTAATTTACAAAAAATAAAATAAAAAAAATCAAAATGCTAAAATAAAATTGCGTTAAGTTGCTAGATCCCCGATAACGACGCCAAAATGAAGATGCGGATTTTCTATGCGCTAAAAGTGTGTTTTTGTGTGTTGTTGTGTGAACACGCGAAAACCTTGATATTCATATATTTTTTATTCAACTACATGCCAACATATATCAAATAAAGCACATGGCAAGTAGAGGATCGATCCACAAGGACTCGAATATTTTTCCGCGGATTTTTCTTCTATTTACAAGGGCATTTTTGAATTTATTGAACCAAACTAAATCCTATTTTTTATTTTATTTTCAGAGCCTTAAAATGCGTTGAAACACTGTCATCACAAGGATCGTACAAAAAAATTCTGGGATTTTTTTGCTAGTTTTGATGTTTTTTGGAAGTGCTAGGTGCCTTTGTGTAATTATCTAAGAAATATAGGAGTTTGAATGTAAATAAATAAAAAATATAAATAAAAAATAAAAGGCTGGATTACAATTAAATAAAAAGGTCATACAGTAAAAAAAGAAATTACTTTGGGCAAATTGCGAGTTAGCCCATTGAGGATTGAAACGTAATTAAAAGAAACTTGAATAAAAAGTTGCAAATATCGCTTGATATAAAAATCATAAAATGGAGAAATTGCATAAAAGAGGACAATGTTTATCAAAATTGCAATGAGGTCTAAAAAAAACTTACCACTTGCCCTTCCCTGATTTTGGGGTCTGCATCGGTTGCTTTCCTTCCCGAGTGGAGTTCATAGAGAGACCTGCTCCGCGGGAAAGTCGTGAGAGATTATGAATTAGATAGTCAAAAACCCGTCTAGTAGTACCATATTCTAGGGGAATTCAAATCCCCACATGCCGAAGACTAGCTAGGATTGAATGAGGCACCACTATTTCTACCCCTTGAGGAGAGTGAATGTCTATTTGTCTGTCCTTCTGATGCTTGTTTGACCTTGACTGAGAAAGTCAAAACAAAAAAGAAATTACGAAGGGTTCCTGGGACCCCTTCTTCGTACTAACGATGGCAACGAAGGAGGTCGAGGGTTGAGAGGCGCGGTGGGGCGCGTGAAGGAGCGACGAGGTGGGATGAGTGCTGCTGTGGCAGTGGTGGGGGAGAGCGGCGACGAAGCTGTGGAGGGTTGAGGGAGACAGTGATGGCGGCGGAGCCACGATGGAAGTCGTTCTCCTGTGATACCCCTAGCATCGACGACACTCCTCCCTTTTATACTTGGTATCGAGGGGAGGGGAGGAGAGGGGGTGGAGCGAAGAAGGGGAAGGGGCGTCGCCGTTGGTGTGGTGGGGAAAAGAAAGGGGCAACACCCCGTTCGTGTGTGCGCAATGGGACGAAGGAGAGGGGCTGGCGTCAGCCCCTCCTTGGTGCTGGCATCGACATCCTTAATAATTTTTTTTTATAAAATGGGATGGGCTTTTGGCCCATGTGATGTGCAAATAAAATAATAAAAATTAGAAATATTGTATGGGATTATTTTTTAAAAAAAGGTTAGTAATTAAATACATCACATTCTAAAGACAATAAGAGGAAGTAAAAAATATTGAAAATTGACTTTTTATAATTTTTTTGATTTATTTTGCAAGGAAAATGATTATAGAATTTTTAGATGATTTGGAATGCACTGCACATGAAAATCATGAAATGAAAATTATGCAATAAATGAAGAAAAATGTAATTTATTAAACATGTTTTTTCTCATTTAAAGTTATAAAAACATGATAAATCGTATATTCATTAGAGAAGTTGGACGGAGGTTGAAGATGCGTATCGATCGTTGAATCTGAGGATCCAACGATTGAGGAGCGGGGAGTTAGTAATGGGTTGTGATGAAATCCATGAGAGGGATCTAATGGCTATCCACAAGGCAGGAACGAATGGTCAGGATCTGATCCATCAGACGGATCCAATGGTGGAGAAATAAGGCGGGGGCTAATGAAGGCTCGGGCCAGGTGGGAGGTAGAGGGGGCGTCACATGGTCCAATAGGAAAAAGGAAAAAGAATAATATAAAGAAAAATCTAAAAGAAATATTTACAAGCTTCAAATGAAATAGTGTAAAATATGAAAGTTGTAGAACTTTTCAAGATCTACAAGTTTCATATTGAATACAAAGCAAAGATATGAAATATATACGTAGTAAACTTTTTTTCAGTATTTTTAAGGATTTAAAAATACTTATTTTAATTTCTTCTGTTATTTTTTGGTATTTTGATTTATAAATAAATACAAAGCAAATGTATACAATGTTGAACTAATTTTTATGGTATTTTTAATATTAAGAAAATACAAGAAATAATGAAATACAAGGGATGCTCTCTATGTACACATAAGGCTAGTTAATTACAAGGTGTAGGATTTTTTTATTATTAAATTAATCAAGTATTTTATTGAATAAACAAAGAAAAAGGGATAATAATCAGACGATAAATCGTGGATTTATCAGGTTGATTGCTGCTATTTGGAGCTATTTGCTGCTTGTCTTTGGAGACCATTTGCTGCGATTTGGGGCTATTTACTGCTCTATTTTTTGAGGCTGATTGCTGCGTATTTTGGGTTGTTTGTTGCTATGAATCTTGTGCTGAGAGTGGTGCTATGGTTTGTACAACATTACCATCATTTACTTGAGTATTGATGGTTGAAGCTGCTTGTTTTTCTGTGATTCTTCTGTGCTGCCGCTGCTGCGATTTACCTGTGTCTTAGTGCGGGGCTGCTTCTTGCAGTGCTGCTGCCTAGGGCACCTCTTGGAAGACCTCTTCCATGTTAGAGCTGAGATATTATGTTGTTTGTTGATTGGGATATCAATGTGGAGCTAAAGACCCCTGTGTGTACTTTCTTTGTTAATTATGGTTGGACTGGAGCGTGAACTCCATTGTGGATGACATTTGTTTCCATTTCTCCTACACCAGTTGGGCCTCTCTTCTTGTTGAGTTGCAAAGTTCTGCTATTATTGGTTCTCTTTGGACGAAACTGATATTGGAGGGATCAGAGGTTGCTTCTTGGCTTGTTGGTTTGTTCATTCCTTGGTTGCATTGCTGCGGTGTTCAGAGGCTGGTTTGGTTGAGATTTCAAGGTTGTGTTAGTGTGTTCTTTCCTTCATGACCGATGCTCCAAAACAAGAGTGGATATTTGATAGTGGTGCCACTTATCATACGATGGATGATTCAAAACTCTTTAGAGCCTATAAATTGACCTCTGACAAAGATCACGTAGCCCTTGTTGATGGATCTCATGCCACTGTTGCAGGAAAAGGAAACGTTTCCCTTCTTGATAAATTTGCTATTCATAATGCACTTCATGTTCTTGACATGCCTCTAAATCTCTTGTCTGTTAGTAAGATAACAAGAGAATTGAACTATGAACTTGTCTTCTCGTCTGATCATTGTATGCTTCAAGACTTGATGACATGAAAAATAATTGGGATCGGTTTTGTTTCTGACGGTTTGTATCATCTACCAATTAAAGTGGTAGCTGCTTTGATGGCTGTGATTCAAGGAAGAAAGAGCAAGAATGAGTGTAAGTTTCAAGTCTTGCAATGTCACGAACGCCTTGGTCATCTTCCTTTTGGTTATCTTAAAGAGTTGTTTCTTCTATTATTTGAAGACTTGAGCTCTATGGACTTAGTGTGTTACGTTGTTTGAAGGCCAAGTATACTCGTGCTACTTATTCCCTATCCGAGGGCAAGACGAGTGAGTTGTTTGAGCTTGTTCACTTTGATTTTTGAGGTCCCTCTAACATTCCCACTCATAATGGCTACAAAATCTTCCTTACATTTATTGACGACTACTCTAGAAGCATGTTTGTCTATTTACTTCGTGATTGTGGGGAAGTAATCATCATTATAAAGTTCTTCAGTCTTATTGAGACACAATAGGGGAAAGTTATCAAACATTTTAGATCTGATAATGCTCATGAGTATTTGTCTAGGGAGATGCATGAGCTATTCAATGCTAAATGAACTATTCACGAGACTTCTTGCAGTTACGCCCGTCAATAGAATAGTGTAGCAGAACGAAAGAACATGCATCTTCTTGAAGTTAGCAGAGCGATCCTATTTCAAAGAAACCTCCCTAAACGATTTTGGGTATGCGATTCTCACTAGTGTCTTCCTTATAAACATGATGCTCTCAAGACGGCTGAAAAATAGAGACTCCCTTTGCGTTTGTTTATCCCGAGAGTAAGCTGCTTGCTCTTCCTCTTTAGACTTTTGAGTGTGTGTGTTATTTCCACAACTTTGCATCAAATGCAAAGAAACTCGATGCCCATTGAATCAAAGATATTTTTATTTTTTGAGATATTCCCCTACTCAGAAAGGTTACAAATGGTTCAACCCTAAAGATGGAAAAATGCATGTGACCAAAGATATCACGTTTATAGAACATGATTCTTATTTGTCTCAATGTTATAGATAGATATGTTGGTCATTCCAAACTCAGTAAAAATTACAAGTGCTTTATAACCTCTCTGTCTGCGTCTGTTATTCCTAGGAATGTTGCAGAAGCATTTGCTGATACCCGATAGATTTATGCTATGGATGAAGAAATGAGAGCTCTTAGAAAAACTATACTTGGAATATTACTGACATCCTTGAAGGGGTGCATATGGTTGGTTCGAAGTAGGTGTACACCATAAATTACAAGTCAGATGGCCAAGTGGAGAGATAGAAAACCAAGCTTGTGGCCCAGGGGTTTAGTAAAAACATGGTGTTGATTACTTGGAAACTTTTTCCCATGTGGCAAAAATGAACACAATGTGTGTTATTTCACCTGTTGTTGTTGAAGAATGGAAACTTCATTAGATGGACGTAAAAAATATCTTTTTGAATGGAGATCTTCAAGAAGAAGTTTACATACATATGCCACGTTGATACGAAAAGATAGGAGATTGCTGTAGGTTAAAGAAAACCTTATATGATATGAAACAATCACCCAGGACTTGGTTTGAGAAGCTTAGAATTGTGGTGATCAAGTTAGGCTATCACCAAGGAAATGTGGATCACACTTTCTTTGTCAAGAAGAGAACGAATAAAGTTGCTCTTCTTCTCGTCTATGTTGACGACATAATCATTAATGGGGATGACGAAGAGGAAATTATAAGATTGAAAGGAGAACTTGTTGCTGCTTTTGACTTGAAAGATCTTGATAATTTGAAGTACTTCTTAGGGATTGAAATGGCAAGGTCAAAGAATGAACTTGTTTTGTGTCAAAGAAAGTACATATTGGATCTCTTAATGGAAACTACAAGGTTGGGATGTAAACCTGCCACCACTCCTTTTGAGGAAAATCATAAGTTGGACATCAAGGATATGAAGCAACTAAATGAAGATCTAAAGAATCAATACTCAAGACTTGTGGGGAAGCTCATTTACCTCACTCTTACCAGAGCGGACATCACATATGTTGTAAATATGGTGAGCCAATTTATGCATGCACCAACTTATCTGCACATGAAAGCAATGGATCACATTTTCTGCTATATAAATAGGAATCCTGGAAGATGACCTCTCTTTACGAAAAATAATAAGCCTTAGGTTGAATGTTACACCGATTCCGATTGAGTTGGTTATGTTGATACGAGGAGATCTACTACAGGATATTGTGTGTATCTGGACGACAACCTTGTAATTTGGAGTAAATGACAATCTATCTATGCAAGGTCAAGTGCTGATGCTGAGTACCGATTGGTAGCAATGGATATCATAGAATGCTATGGCTTAAGATCATCTTGACAAATATGAGGGCAGATCTTGATATGCTTATGAAATTATTTTGTGACAACAAGTCTACCATAAATCTCTCCAACAATCCTGGGTTGTATGACATGACAAAACATGTTGAAATTGATTGTCATTTCATCCGAGGTAATTTTGATTCCAAGGAATTTGTGCTGCCATATCTAAAAATAGAAAAACAAGTTGTTGATGTTTTCACCAAGGGGTTGTCAAGTGTCAAGTTTGAGAAGAATGCTGGCAAGTTGGGCATGTTTGATCTTTATGCCAAACACGAGGAGTGTTGAGGATCATGTAAACGAGTAAGCGGATCTTGGAAGGGGACCTACCTTACCTTACCTTAAGACTATTTGTATCTCTCCCTCTCTCATTTTTGAAAGTAAGAAAAAGAATAGACAAAACCGTTGTTGTTGTAAGCAACAAGGATACTTATTCCTCATGGTTTTTCCCTTCCATCATGGAGGGTTTCTACATGGCTTTTCCCTTATGTGGTTTTTGAAATTAAGAACAATCACTCGGGTTTAAATCTCCCTTTGTTGGGGTTGTGTTAGGTAGTTGACAACTGATGTAAATAGTCGAATCTCTCAACATGGATTTGAGCAAGAATCCATGTAGCCGACCCTATTGAAAGTGGGAGAAGGCTTTGCCATTTATTTTTAATAGTGAATATTGTCGCCACATCACACCACTATTGGCTCGTCACTCATCCATTGATGCACCCATAACACATCTGCACCGCTGATCGTATTATGTTGGCATTGACGACTGTTGCCATGCCATCGAGGTGGATTCTCCTGATTACACAAACATGAGCCAAGCTTGGAGAACATGAATAAAATAGTGAAACATATGTTAACATTGAAGGGAGTATAAAATATTGAAACAAATGCAAACATTAAAAAGGGCTATCTATGGAATAACTTGCTTTTATATCATATTGAAAACTAAAATGAAAGATAAGCACAACAAACACCATATCAAAACAGTGGTTTACATGGTTTGAGATGGTCGCGATGATCGTCATACTGTATAGGAGAAGTGACCTACACTGTTAATAGATTTATTCTTCTCATTGACATATAAATGAGAAGCCATTCTGGATTTTGTAACTGTTTATGATCTTTTCATAGCAAACACTCTATTCAAGCAGAGGGAAGGGTATTTAATTACTTATAAGAGTGGCCCGACTAGAACACAAATAGATTACTTTGTGTTGAGGTGAAGAGATCGATTGTGC
Organism: Ottelia alismoides; assembly: GCA_037367405.1. Taxonomy (NCBI): domain Eukaryota; kingdom Viridiplantae; phylum Streptophyta; class Magnoliopsida; order Alismatales; family Hydrocharitaceae; genus Ottelia; species Ottelia alismoides. The sequence goes on from JAZKJV010001300.1 coordinate 131,862, forward strand.
TGCAAAGAGTACAAAGTAATCACAGGAGAGAGTTTGATCACCTACCATTTCTTGTTATCCATGTATGTGCAAATAAAAGTGCTGGTAAAGAAAAGGATGGTTTCCAAGATCACTAGAACTAGATGGTGGAATCTTCAATTGAAGCAATCAAGCTTCAGGGAGAAGGTTTTAGAAGACTTATCTTGGGATTGTAACGGAAGTGCAAACGAGACGTGGGAGGCGGTGGCATCTTGTATCCGAAGGATAGCCAAAGAGATGCTAGACGAGTCAAAGGGAGGAGCTCCAGGTCAAAAGGAGGCTTGGTGGTGGAGTGGAAGGGGTACACGAGAAACTCAAAATTAAAAGAGCATGCTTTAAAGTTATATCTAAAGATAGAACATATGAATTTGTCATCAACCACAAAATAACGAAGAAGGAAGCAAAGAAGGCTGCAAGTGAAGCTAAGCCAAAAGCTTATAAAGTTTTATACAAAAATCTCGACTCTAAGGAGGGCCAAACGGATATCTTCAGGTTGTCTAAAGCAAGAGAAAGAAAGACCAAAGACCTTTCTAAAGTGAGATGCATTAAAGATGAGGAGGGCCACATGCTTGTTACTCAGAAGGATATAGAGACTAAATGGAATTAGTACTTCCATAAGCTTTTCATTGAGAATGGAAATAGAGAGACCACTTTGGGAGATTTAGCTAGTATTGAAAGTTATTTGAATCATGCGAGCTATAGACAAATACAGAGGAAGGAAGTAGATGCGACTTTGATGGTTATGAGACATGGGAAAGTTGCAGGACATGATAACATCCCTATAGAAGTTGGAGAATTTAGGTGAGCATGGTTTTACTTGGCTTACAAATTTATTCAATGTTATTTGGCGAAGCAAGAAAATGCCTGAAGATTGGAGGAGAAGCATCGTGATGCCTCTTTATAAAAATAAAAGAAACATTCAAAATTGTTCAAATTACAGAGGTATCATGCTGATGAGTCACACTATGAAAATTTGGGAACATGTGATCGGAAGAAGGTTGATGCAAGTTTCTAAAGTAAAAGAAAGTCAATTCAGATTCTTGCCAGGCCGCTTAACTATTGAATTCATCCATTCGCCGAGGAGAATAATGGAGATTTATAAAGCTAAAAGGAAGAACCTCCATATGATTTTTATTGATTTGGAGAAGGCTTATGATTCTGTCCCACAGGAGATATTGTGGAGAGTTTTGAAGAAGAGACACGTATCTGTCCTATACATTAATCTCATAAAAGATATGTATGATAGGGCTTCATCTTGTATAAGGATACAATCTGGGAAGACTGACTATTCAGACATCAACATTGGTCTTCATCAATGTTCAACTTTAAGTCCATTTCTTTTTACTTTGTTTATGGACGAATTGACATGTCACATTCAGGATGATATACCTTAGTGTATGCTATTTGTTGATGATATTATGTTTATTGATGGGACTAGAGATGGAATAAATGAGAAGCTTGATATCTTGAGACATGAGAGACTAAATGATTTCGTATAAGTAGGGTTAAGACTGAATATATGGAGTGCACTTTTGATGGAAGCAATTGTGAAGGAATCGAGATGAAGATTGGTGACTATAACATTCAGAAGAGTGATTATTTTAGATATCCGGGATCTATTTTGCAAGATGATGGGGAAATTGATGGAGATGTTACTAATAGAATAAATGCAGGTTGGCTAAAGTGGAGATGTGCCTCTACTGTTCTCTGTGATAAGAAAATTCCCTTGAAAATCAAAGGAAAGTTTTACAAAGTAGTCATGAGACTGGATATACTCTATGGATCTGAATGTTCGCATGTGAACCATAGACACGTGCATAAAATGACAGTAGTAGAATTGATAATGTTAAGATGGATGTGTAGACACACATGTAAAGTTCGGATTCGGAATGATGCAATGAGAAGGAAAGTTGGTGTAGCTCCGATCGAGTATACGACGCGAGAAAATCACTTAAGGTGGTTTGACTATTTGCAAAGGAGGTCAGGTGATGCACAGGTAAGGAGATGTGAGTTTTGGGATATTGAGCTAGCTAAGAGAGGGTGAGGAAGGTCCAAGAAGTGTTGGAATGAGACTATACAAACGGATCTTAATTTTTTGGATCTAAACTCGAGAATGACCCCAGATAGATCTGAATGGAGGTAAAGATTTCATGTAGCTGACCCTACTTAATGTGGGAAAATGCTTTGTTGTTATATTGTCATGTAAAGTACAAGGACCCTATGTATAGGCCCACTCACACCCAACTCTCACAGATTAGAGGATGTGGGACCAAACTCATATTTCCATACTACCCAGTTGATGGATCTTCCACAAAATAATATCGCCCACAACTCAACCTTTCACTATTCTCAAGAATTCAAACTCATGTTTATACTCACATTCGATAATTTAGTTTTTTAATCTAGTCCTGTATCAACTGGTCACCTTCACTGGCGTCACAATATCCTTTGATGAAGAATTTGGATTAAGGTTGGGGATGGGCGATTGCGAGGGCGATTGTGAGGGCGAAAGCGACCAAGGCGGCAGACGGCTTGTGGCGGCTCGGCGATCTGCAAGTCGCGTTTCGGCGTTGCGGAAGCCTGCTGCATCGCTTCGGGCTCCTCCTTTCGGCAGTGGGTGCTTCCGGTGTGGAGGCTTGGACCACTGGGCGAGGGCTTGTAGGGACTCCCTTCGATGCTTTACGTGTCGCCGATTTAGGCATTCTTGGCGGAGCTGTCCAGGGAGAGGGTCATGGCCGGAGATGCTGATAGCTGAGGGAGCTGGGGCCGGGGCGCTATTCATGGCGACTTCAGATATGGGGCGCGTCTCCTGGGGAAACTTCAAAGGGGATGTCGCGACGCTTACTCCTTGGAGGGCCGTCGCGAGGGGGCTCCTCCACTCCGAGGCTCGAGCGCTGTTGCGGGGCTCGGCGGAGAGGGCACTGCAGATGAAGTGGCGCGTTCCTACGGACGCTGACGTCGTAGTCAAGCCAGGGCGGGTGTCAAGGGTCATCGTGAGGGGGGTCCCCTTGCGGGCCAGATCACGCGGGGTCATTTCTCGTCTGCTGGCGGGCGTGGTGGAAATCCTGGATGTCGAGGGCTCGGGATGCGCCCTGGGGCAGGGTTTGGACATAGTTCTTCGGGTCCGGCCGGTGGAGGCTGACGTTCTTGGCTGGTGGGAGGGATCTCTGGATGGCAAGCGGTTGTTAATCGAGTTTTTGGACGCTGGAGTCGGGAAGGCTAAGGCGCCTCATCAACGTTGGCAGTGAGATGTTCCGGTGATTCCGGTGGATCCTCTGGTTGGCGGCAACGGTAAAGCGACTGGTGGCTAGGTGATGGGCGGGCCAGTTCGGCTCTCGGAGATCTCGCAGATTGCGTTGGGTGCTGCGATTCCGGTTGGTGCGCAACCCCCAATGGAATCGATCCGATTCGGCACGATATCCGGGGCTCGAAGGATTGAGGCGGGATTTGCATAATCTGCCTTGGCATGTTGCGGAAGGTGCGGCGGTGGTTCCTGAGGGTGGTGGGGCCCTCTTCGGTGGGGACCCGAAACTTGTGGTGATGCGGGTCGGAGTAGGTGGGGCTGTGTCGGGTTCTCGGGTTGGGAGGGAGGATCCGGCTGGCGCTTGCAGGCGTGCTTCGTGGGCGGGCTGTTTTGCTGGTTCAGGTTCTACGACCCACCTGGTGGGTCCGGACCCGGATGCCTTTCCTTCCTCGATGGGTGGCAGTTGGTTTCGCCGCAGGGGGTCAACATGGCTTCGGATTTGCTGGGCGGGTGTGGCGAGCTCCCCGCTACGGCGTCACGTCTCGCTTGGCTGGGTGCTTTGGGCGGTGAGAGGGGCAGAACGCGACTGGGGATCTCGGTTGGGGGCGGGTCTGCTGGATGTGGGGCAGAGGTGGTGTTGCTGACTGTGGAGGTGGGCCTTGCGGCTGAAGTGGGGGTGCTTGAGTGTTCTCCGGGCGCAGGGGCAGAGATCTCTGAAGTTGTGGTCGTGGGGGGCTCTCGGAGGGCGGTGCGGGGTTCAGCGGCTGGAGATGGAGGGGGGGGGGCTGGGCCTGGCTTCCCTGGAGGGGGCTGGGGGCAGGGGAGTGCGTCAGGGGCGATTTGGGGTGGCCTATGGTAGGGGAAGTGCGGGGCGGAAGGGTCTGGGAGGGGGGAGAGGGCTGTGCTCCGGGCAGCCTTGGCTGTCGACTCGCCGCTAAAGGCCGACTCTCCGTGTTCTCCGACCGATGTGCCCGTGCGAGACAGGTTCGCTGCGTTGGATAGAGGATTGGTTCGAAGGTTGGGGGTCATTCCCCCGCACAAGAAGGCGGTCCCGGGGTCCCAAATTTTCACACTAGTCATCATTCATGTATCATTCCCAATGATAAGGATATCATCTACGTAAAGCACGATGAACACAATGACGCCCCACTAAGCTTCTTGTACACACAAGGTTTCATCAGGATTTTGCACAAAAACATAACTCTTTATGGTTTTGTCAAATCTGATGTTCCAGCTACAAAAAGCTTGTTTTATCCCATAGATAGATTTCTTTAGCTTGCATACTTTGCCATCCTCAACTATGAAGCCCTAGGGCTGCTACATATAGATATCCTCCTCGACGTATCCGTTGAGGAAAGCTTTCTTGACGTCCATCTGCCAGATGTCGTAGTCAAGAGATGCAGTTATAGCTAGCAGTGTCCTGATGGACTTAAGCATAGCCACAGGAGAGAACGTCTCATCGTAGTCGATGCCTTCTCTCTGTGTGTAACCCTTGGCCACGAGCCGTGCTTTGAAAGTCTCTACTTTCCCATCAGGTCCCCTTTTTCTCTTGAAGATCCATTTACACCCAATGGGTTTCACCCCTTTAAGTAGATCGTCTAGGGTCCATACACCATTCTTATGCATGGAGTCAATTTCTAACTTCATTGCTAGCATCCATCTATCCATGTCGTGATCCGCGAGTGCTTCATCGAATGAAGAAGGATCATTGTCAATCTCACCTGATACATGGAATCCATACCTTTCAGGTGGTGCAACCACTCTCGAACTCCTTCGAAGAGGTATGGGTGTTTCATCTTTACTTATCTCTTCAGTTTCTAGTTCAGGAATCTCATAATCCTCAGGGGATTCAATGAGTTCCTCTACTTCATTTTTGTCTTGACCTTTAAGGAAATCATCCTCCAGAAATTTCACATCTCTAGAGACAAAAACTTTTTGTGTCTCAAGGTCATAGAGCTGGTATCCAATACCAACTTTAACATACCCAATGAAGTAACACTCACAAGTGTGAGATTCTAGCATACTTCCGTCCACGTTCTTCGCATGGACCAAGCAACCCCAAACCCTCAAGTGTTTAACACTAGACTTGGTACTATACCAAAGCTCATGAGGAGTATTGGGTACATATTTGCTAGGAATCTTATTCAGGATATATATTGCAGTCTCTACTGCATATCCCCAGAAACTAAGAGGTAAACGTGCTTTGCTCATCATTGAACGGACCATGTCCATGATGGTCCTGTTGCATCTTTCAGCAACACCATTAAGTTGGGAGGTTCCAGGGGGAGTAAGATTGGAGACAATCCCATTATCTTTAAGATATTCCTTGAATTCATCTGAGAAGTACTCATCACCTCGGTCAGATCGAATCCGTTTAATCTTCCTATCAGTTTGGTTCTCAACCAAAGTCTTAAACTCTTTGAACTTTTCAAAGGTTTCATATTTATGATGCAGTAAGAAGATAAACCCGTATCACGAATGGTCATCAATAAACGTCAAATAATATCGATATCCATTTCGAGTCGTGGTACTGAAGGGACCACATACATCAATATGTATTAGGTCAAGAATACTTTCGCATATTATAACCTTGTTACGGAAAGGCATCCTGGTCATTTACCTCGAATACAATGTTCACAGGTAGGTAAAGATTGAACCTGTTGAAAATCCAAAGGTCCATACTTTGTCAATCTATTGATCCTATCAACAGATAAATGACCAAGCCATTGATGCCAAATCATATTCGAATGATTTCCATTCTCCCTGGATCTTTTAGGGTTTTTATTATTAGTGGTAGTGACATTCATGATACATTCATCAATGCACAATTCATACAGTCCACCAGAAGTCAGAACACCATCCGCAATAAATTTATCATATTGATTAATGACTAACTTATTACAGAAAAGGAAGGAATATCCATTTCTAACAAGTTTAGATACAGATATCAAGTTCCTACCGACTTCAGGTACATAAAGACACTATTTAAGTACTAAGACTCGACCACTAGATAATGATAGTCGGAAGGTCCCGATGACGACTGCTGCAACACTTGCCTAAGATCCCATCTGGATGACTATCTCCCCTTGCTCAAGATTCCTAGTTTCTTGAAACAAATGCGACGAATTGCATACATGAACAAAAGCACCAGAATCTACAACCCAACTTCCTTCTCATCCAATGAGAAAACTAGTTTCAATGATGAAAGTAGATTTCATACCTCTTGGGCTTTACCTTTGTCAACTGACTTCAGGTATTCTGGGCAACTACGCTGTTAGTGCCCCGGCTTCTTGCAGTGGTGACAGACATCGGTCTTCTTCGATGTCATTAGCGTGGAGGCACTAGAAGATGAACCAACTCCTTGATTCTTCTTCTTTCTCTTCTGGGGTGGGCCCTTCCGAGAACCTTGCTTCCGACCGCGCTTTCCTTTCACTTATGCAACCATTGCACTAGCAGAGGGGTCGTCCTTCTTCATTACGTCTTCTGCAGACTTTAATGTAGCTAACAACCCAACATTAGTGAAATCACCTTTGCTCATGTGATATGAAATGACAAAGTTGTTGAAATACTTAGGGAGCAATAGGAGAATGAAATCAACCTGCATTTCAGAATCCATATAGGCTCCGAGGGTTTCCAATTCAGAGAGGTACCCAAACACTTTGAGTACGTGTTCTCTAATAGAGGTCCCTTCATGCATCTTGCAGCGATTAAGCTCTTTCATCACATTATAGCGATGTGTGAAGTTTATGTCACCGAACATTTCTTTCAGATTCAACATGATTTCTTGGCAATGGTTCATTTCCACATGCCGCTTCTGAAGCACATTGGATAATGAGCTAAGAATATAACATCTTGCCAAGTTATGATCTTCATCATATTTCTCATTAGAAGATTTATCTTCTGAAGTCTTAGGGTATGCTATCTTGTCCTTGGATAACACATATGAGATGCACTCCGCAGAAAGGACAAGATCCAAATTTCGGATATAATCTGAATAATTTGGTCCGGTCAACTGATTGACCTCCGGGAGCCTGCTCAGTGGGTTCATGGACTTCATTTTCTGAAATTAAGAATGCACTATATTATAGCATATAAATAATTATATATTCATCTTTAAAAATTTGATTAAGGCATTTTAAATCAAATTTGTCTTGCTATGTCAACTTTGAAAGATTATTCCCTTATTGTCTTTCAAAGTAAGAGATATACTTACCGCTATATCTCAAGCAAGATCTAGGATCTCCTCTCTATCTTTATCACATACCAATAATATGAGAGCTTGTGACTTGAATAAAAAGAAGCGGGAATACATTCCGCCTTGCAAGTCCAACTTGCGTTTCCCAATTCGATCTTTAACACCCGGTCCCACCACCCCTAAGATGATGTTGACCCGTTGTTAATTGAACCAACCATCAACAAGCTTAATACTCGCTACACACAATCCAATATCGCCCCAATAATATGAGGACTCGATATTGGGGTCACTACGTATACGACCTTACTCTTTCGAGAAGCAAAGAACCCGATCCAAATAAATCATATACAGGATCTGTCACTTCGGACATGCGTCTCCTATATACAACATCTGGCGACGGAATCCTTTGCCTTGACGGGAGACCATGGATGTCACATATGTGATCCTCCACCTCATATTCAAATTATAATAATTAATCACCGCGAATAATATTCACATAATTAATTCTTCCAAGGGAAATACACATCTATTCATAATAGAGTGCTTGGATATAATCAATTTAATTACATTAAATTAATTATCAATCCAATTTTCAATCAACAAACTTGATTATTTTTTGAAAAGTAGGTATAATCTCAAAGTACGTATTATTCGAATTTTAATAATTAGAAAAATATACCTTGATTTCTCCAGCATTATCGAGTCGCTCCCCGTTGTCATGGACAGTACCGACAGGAGTGGGACGGACCACAACCGGTGCGACCCGCTACCACAACGCTCCTCGACTAGACACCATATCCACCTCAGGAAAGGATAATGGCAAATAGATCATTGTGTACTTTGAGATGCTCATCGGTTTTTCAACCGAAATTTTACCCTATAATATCCATCAAAACTATTTTGATAATATTATAAGGAGATTTGCTAAACAAATCCCCAATCCTATTCAAGCAAGAGGATTTTGCATGTAAAAGTTGTCCTACAACTATTGTAGGATAAAATAGAGGCTTGCATGAAAAAACAATGTTTGTTGATGATTTCATATCAACCAATTATGATTAAGGTCAACTATCTTATCATTATGGTTATTGAAATGTCATTCAAGGAATTGATTATCTTCTTTAAATATTGCACAAATATTTATCAATAATCATTTCAGAAAATTAACAACTAATTTTCATCAACTTATTTGAATGACTATAACAAGGTTCATGATCAAGTTTGTCAATTTTCAGCAGTGACCCCTACTCACTAACATCAACATATCATGATCAATTTAAATCAAAATTGCGCAAAATCAGTTTTTTAATATTGCTAATTTAATTTATTACAGAACTCAAGTGAAACTCACGCATTTCTAGATGCATCAAAATAGTAATTAACTCATTAATCATGTTTAGATTCGCAGTTCCCGTAACAGTGAGTACATGTTTATTCAAAGGGCCATATCTTGAGCAAATGGAATTACATAAACTCAGATCTTATGGTTTCTTTATTTAATGAGGAACTAAATCCAATTGAATATTTCGTGTTTAAATAATTTAAACAGTGTCGAAAAAATCCAATCAAACGAAGGTGCGAAAATTGAAATGCGATAAAACTTTCGCAACTCTTTCAAACCCAAGTCGTCATAAGTTTACGGATGGTATGCAAAACCTTTCCGACCTAAGGCTCTGATACCACTTGAAAGTTATGAGGAATCCTCAAGCGCATCACGGAAGCGTGAAGATCGCATCTTATGAGATCGGGGCGGATAGTCGCACTAGTCGCTGGGTGCAACGGAATTTAAAAATAAAATTTAAATCGTGAGATGAAATCACATGATCACAAGAACGTTTCTTGGATCATTTCATCTAACCACAGAGTATTAGAAATACCTCTTGAAGCGTGGTTGCGATCACTAGATCTCTAAAGCAAGAGATCCTCCTGACTCAAGTCTGATCTACGAAGATGGCACTTGCAGGTGCAATGATGAGATGCGTGCTTCCCGCAATCCTCGATGAAGATCCAAGCCTTGAATTTACTGATTTCGTCCAACAAAATCCGATGTCTCCTTTTAGAGCAAGAAGCCCTAGAGAAGATGGAGAAACACGAGCAATCGAAGCAACAGCATGACAGTGTAGATGCGATTGCTATTCCCTCACGATCACAAGGTAGACGACCACCTTTAGAGAGAGAGAGATGGTGAGTATGAGAGATGAGAGAGAGAGAGAGAGAGTATATATGTACAATGTATGTATCTCAAAGGGGCTGGGGTTTCCCTCTTTATATAGTAGTTTGGGAGTCCATGGATCATAATCCATGGCATACACAGAATCAATGGTTAGATTGATATGTGTTTTTAATCAACGGCCATGATCAATGTTGTTCAAAAACAACAACATATTAATTTATATTAAATTAAATATATATTGCATTATCATCAATATAATTTGATTCAATAAAATCAATTATCACAAGATAATAAGATAAAAATTAAAAGAGATGATAATTCACCCCTAAAAATATGGGGCGTCACCCATGACTAATTCATGGGTGACGCCACCTCATATTTTGATGGATTATCTCCTCTTTTTTTTATCTCATTATCTCTTAATTATTTGAAACAATATTTATTGCAAAAGTATCCACTAAATTAATTCCAAATTAATTAGTGAACAGTTCAATCGTGCCATTGAAAATATGTGAATCATATTCACAATCCAAACTAAATTGGAAATTACATTTCCAATTAACTGCTTAATGTGAATCCAATTCACATTAATAATTAATAAATGCTATTTACAAAGGTGCTCTCTCTCTCTAATATATTATAAATCATATTTATAATATATACACAGATATTATGGATAGCATGGATAGTACTATCCACAATCTGCATTTCCTTGATAATTAAATATCATTTAATTATCGTCTTGGATAATCATTCTCATAATATGAATTCTATTCATATTATTCTTGATAATTAAATCCTATTTAATTATCAACATCTTGTTGCTTGAATACATAATTCATCAAAGGAATTATTCTTGATCTCCTTCAAGAATAATGTGCTTTCTCCGCAGATACTTGGAGATAAGGACAAGACGATTGTATTGTTCCTTGTATAGTGACTTCGATGTTGAGATCTCATCTCAAATCCAAATATCAATGACCTCCCATAGATGCTTTATTAAATCAAGTCCGTATACTTAATCTTCTCATTGCATATGAATCTTATTCAGATAAATGTCCAACACTTGGACTAAGATTAAGTTACTTCTCTACTGAAAGGAGTCACTAAAATACAAACATGTTTCATCACTCCCTCGGAATGGAAAAGTCATGGTTATACAATCGTTTATGATCACATCACCCTCAGGTATTCCCAATACATGTACATCCTGCATACTAGAAGACCTATGATCAACCTGAAGATTAAGATCAATTTTATATTGTCTTCTTCAGGGTTTGATCACCAAGTTTCTCAATCTTGGTCATAGGGAATCGATATGGACCATATGCTTTCCGAAAGCATATATCATACCTTCAAATTCTTGTCATGCTTCCAAAGCACGACGACCATGCATGGAATTTGATCGGTCCCAATACCTCATGTGTGAGCTCATGTCTTATGGTTTACAAGGGAACCTGTATTATCCCTTTGAGAGATCGTATTACTCATATGCCCTTACATGAACACCAGCTCGCCGGTGTATAGACCATGGTTAGGTCATCAACCTATTGGTCTGCCAAATGTACATACTCAGACATAGAGTAACACATATGTCTCTGGTCAGAGGATGTGTGCCTATGCTGTGACAACATTCAACATAGGACTTAGGTTATCTTGATTTTGTTAAGTCAACAGTTTGTCCTAACTAATCTGATACCTAACTAATCTGATACCTCCGAATCACTATTCACATGCAGAGGACCTGCATCAAGAGGTTGGTCAGATATCAACCTTTGTGAGAAGGGATTGCCATCTTCTAGTCAGGCTAGAGATCTTCTCTTAATAATCTTTTGACGGTGCTTGATGAGTCCTCTATCTAACTCTTTAGATATTCATCCAAACACTAGCCTCTATGATTCATTTAATGAATCAAACACTATATGATCATCAAGATGGCAATGGTACATAACCCTAATTTTACATAGGGACCTTATAGTGCATTCATTCATTTAATTTCAGAAAGGGAGTGAAACATCAATACCTTTATTGATACAACATATATTTATAATAACATTTATTGTAAGAATGGTTCGCCCGGGGTCACGTGTCCAACAGATAGATCTCAATGGAGGCGAAGAATCCATGTAGCCGGCCCTACTTAATTGTGGGAAAAGGCTTTGTTGTTGTTAATGTTGTTGTACTTTTTACAAATAAATAAATAAATTATTTATTAATTTACAAAAATAATTTACGTATTTAAGGACATTTTTATTTAATTTAACGAATTATTTTTTAGGTTAAATAAATAGGGATATTTACAATATATCTAATTGATACATATGTTATATATACATGATTTTATTTTTTGTTAATTTTGATTTTGTAAATTTTTTGTACTTTATATACATCAAATACAATATATACAAATTTTTAAAAATACAAGAGCATAAATAAATATAATAAATAGAATAGAGTACAAAATAGGCACATTATACAATATCACTCCAAAAAGTCACTTTTCACATCTTAACTCTTATTTTAATGAAACCACTTTCATTTTAATTCTTATTTAATTTTTAACAAAATGAAAGTGAGTTTAATTTATTTTTTGTGGAGAATATATTGATATGACAAGTTGGGCTTTATTGCTTTTTCAAAGTGATGTTATTTTTAATATATACAATTATTCTTATTGCAATTATTTTTTATATTTATAACTTATATTTATGTACAAGATCAAAGCAGAACATATTTTTATTTGCAATGAATTTGGTGGTAAATAAAATGGATTAAGAAAATATACGTAACATATAGTGATGCACAAGTGATGAATATATATGAATGATAGTGATTTATCTTGATTTTTTTGGATAAAGGATTTATCTCCCCCTACTTTATTCCATGTAGATTAGGACAATCTTTGACCTACTCTTGGGGTTAGAGTCAGCCTGTATTTATTTCATTCATAAAATCTTCATGTTTTACTTATTTTCCATTATTTATTCATTTATTTTTTAGGTTACTAACAATATGATAAATATAAAATATAATGAGGATTGATAAAAGGAGAGATTTATTGATATTTACTAGTGTTTTATAGAGGAATTTTATGTTAAAATAATTGAATAAAGACGACGAAATGTAGATTCATCAATACTTCGACGTGAATTATTTTTTCTTTAATTTTTGCCCATCGATTTTTTTAGAGTTTTTGATTTTTATAGTTTTTTACTATTTACAATAGCATCTACACAAGAACTATTTCCTCTTGAACCAGAAGACTATCCCTCTTTTGAAGTATTATTGTAACCCTCTGCCTTCTGTCCTTGAACATTGTCGCTACTAGATCGAATTGGGGCTCTATGGCTACAAATTGTGACTTCGATGTTTCCATTCGCTTGTGTATCACGCCGGCGAATCCAACCCTCCATAACATTAACTGATTTTAGTAAAGTGTAAGGTGTTGATGTGCAAGTTAGGTCACTATCGACAAGAGTCGGGCATGTGTTTCAAAGTTCAACTTAGGCAATCAAGATGACATCCGAACCTAGTATTGTTGTCTCAAAGAATTAAGTCTAGCAGAACTGAAGTGCTTCAATTCCAGTTCCTCTAAGTTTCTTGCGATTAAGTGGATTAAGATCCAACCAAGTTCTAATCTTTAGATTTTATTTAGACCGGTTCAATTATAAATATTAATCCGAAAAATGCAAATGTAATGTAATGAAAAAAATCTTTTTGTACAGTAATTGTATGATTTTGTAAAGTAATGCAAATAAATTGATCTAAAGAATTTTCCAATTACCTTTTTTTATACCAAGTGAGAAAATGGGAAGGAAGTCGAAAAAGCCAATGCACGATAGAATCAATAATGCATGCAAAGTATAAAGCGTGTACCTATTGCTAGCAGTGTACATGCAAAATTATCCACACATGAAATAAAGATGAAAAGAAAATCTAACATAAATGAATGAACAAGAATCATCCTAGCACAAACTTCTATTATGAAGAAAGAACCCGTTATTTGTCTAAGTCCAAACCATGCACTACTCCAAAGGAACATGAATTTTGTTAGGGCTTTGGATCTATTATTTACCCGAGTCAACCAAGATAATAAAAATATACAACAAAGTGGCTCAAGCACTTGGAAACCATATGAAAATAATAAAAATAGAAGCGACGAAAACAAAAATCTGGCGAGGTCCCCAAGTACATCGGCTCTTGGTAAAACACACCCCACAATCATAAGGGTATATAATTTGCCTATAAACAGAAAAGGAGGCAAATGCCAAGAAGAATTATTACAAATTATTTACAAAAATAAAATTGAAATAAAAAGAATAAAAAATAAAAAATATGCTAAAAATGTGGTTGTTGTTCTACTCCTCCTGCTCCTTTGCGTTATCCCGCCAGTCAATGAAGAAACGAATGGCCTTCGCTTCGCTCAGGAGCGTCAACGCTCCTAAGAAATCTGCCCTCGCTCGTCATACCCTTACAGAAAAGAGGAGACAAAAGAATGTTAGAAATAATTTATAAAAAATAAGCAAATAAAATGAAGCAGAAATAAAGTGAAAATAAAAGATAAGCTAAAATGAAACAAAATATAATGATGCTATTTGTTGAGATGCTACTCCTTGATGTTGCCAGGGATTACAATGACGTAGGCATTCGCAATCTCCCACTGATATGACGTGCTTCCCCTATGGAGGATGATTAATATCACCTCTCTAATCTCCAAATCTCAGCCTCGGGTGAAATTTCGAATGGAAAATAGACCATGGAGGCGCCAAAGATCTAGATGGGTATTTATAAGGCTAAAATGCAACCAAATTTCAAATGCATGAAGCACGCGAATCAAGGCTCGGATTATAAAATTATTTATCCGGTGAGATTGAATGTTATTTGGGTAATAGAAATGCAAAAGGAACCCGTTGTTATTGGTTGGTTGATCATCAATGAAAAAATGGAGAAGACGATCGGTCAAGCAACTTATTTGGGCATGCTAGAACAAATGAGTTGACCAGGGTCAACAGACCCATGTCCGACCATTGGCAAGCCATTAACGCTAAAAGACAACCAGATATAGATAAAAGGGTATATAAAATGAAATAAAAGTGTCAAATAAATAGGAATAATGTTAATAAATAAATAAATTTAATTATGGTGAATTTTAATAAATTAAATAATAAAGAAATTTAAAAATAAATATTGCATTTATTCATAGATAAATATACCTATATTTACAACACGTGAATTTTTAATAATTTATTTTTTACAAATAAATATATAATTTAATAATTGATTAATATCCAAAATAATTTAAGTATTTTAAGGATATTTTTTTATTTTTATGAATTAATTTATTAGGTTAAATAAATAGGTATATTTACAATATAGGTAAGTGATAAGTATGTTATATTTACATGATTTTATTTTTAGTTAATTTTGATTTTGTAATTTTTTGTACTTTAGATACATCAAAGACAATATATATAAATATCTAAAAATACAGTATACACAAAAATACAAGATCATAAATAAATACAATAAATAGAATAGAGTACAATATGGGCACATGATACAATAATACTCCAAAAAGTCACTTTTTAAATCTCAATTTTGATTTTAATGAAACTACTTTTTTAAAGCTTATTTAATCTCGAACAAAATGAAAGTGAGTTTAATATTTTCAATTTTTATGGAGAATATATTGTTATGACATGTTGGGCTTTGCTGTTTTTTCAAATTGATGTTATTTTTAATATATACAATGGTTCTTTTTGCAATTATTTTTTACATTTATAACTTATTTTTATGAACAAGATCCAAGAATATAACATTTTTATTTGAAATGAATTTGGTGATAAATAAAATAGAGTAAGAGAATATACAGAACATACAATGATGTACAAGTAATGAATATACATGAATGAAGTTGATTTGTCTTGATTTTTCTGGATAAAGGCCTTATCTCTCCCTACGTTATTCCATGTCGATTAGGACAAGCCTTGACCTACTCTTAGAGTTAGAGTCTACTTGTATTTATTTCATTCATATAGTCTTCATGTTTTATTTATTTTTCCTTTAGTTATTCATTTCTTTATTTTAGGTTAAAAATAATTATAAATTTACCATATAAACAGAAGAATGAGGATTTAAAAGGTGAGATTTATTGATATTTACTAGTGTTTTATAAAAGGATTTTAAGCTATAATAAATGGATAAAGATGACGAAATGCAAATTCATCAATACCCCAACGTGAATTGATTTTTTCTTTAATTTTTTGCCTGTCCATTTTTTGGAGTTTTTTACTTTTGTATTTTTTAATACTATTTACAACATGATCTACACAAGGAATCTTTCCTCTTGAACTAGTAGACCATCCCTTTCTTGTAACCTTCTGCCTTTTGTCCTTGGACCTTGTTGCTACTAGATCGGGTTGGGGCACAATGGCTACAGATTGTGACTTCATATGTTTCCATTCAATTGTGTATCATGCCGGTAAATACAGCCCTCCATCACTTTAACTTAGTTGAGTAAAGTGTGAGGTGCACTTGTGCAAGTTAGGTCACTATTGACAAGAGTCTATTATGTGTTTCAAAATATTCTACTTAGGAAATCAATATTACATCTGAACCTAGTATTCTGGTCTCAGAATTAAGTCTAGAAGACCTGAAGTGCCTCAATTCTAGTTCCTCTAAGGTTCTTGTGATTAAGTAGATTAAGGGCCAACCAAGATTTAATCATCAGATTTTATTTAGACTAGTTCAACTATCAATATCAATCCAAAAAATGCAAAAGTAATGCAATGAAAAAAAATCCTTTTGTAAAGTAATTATCTGATTTTGAACATTTTATGGATTTTGGTAAACATTTTTGCATTGAGAAAGTCAGATTGGGATTGTGTAGTGCGCAGGTTGGAACAGCGCCTCGAGGGCTAGAAGTAGGGACGCAAACGGATGCGGTTATATTCGTATTCGTTCGTATCCGCATTCGTTTTTAAGAGGATATGGATCTTGTTTTTCTAAAACAGGCCAATACGAATATTGGAAACGAATTTTTTACGGATACGAATCCGAATCCGAATCCTTAGTTAGCGAACATGAATACGAATATGAATACGAAAAAGATAACGAATAAGATTACGAATATGAATATTCGATACTTAATAGGTTATTTTTATTTAACTTATTTACCTAATACCTAGGGTTTCTTCTCAAAATTTTTCAACATCCCACGGAAGTCCCACCCCCCACGCCCGACCTTCTCTCCTCTCCTAGTCCAGACCGTCGCGCGCCACCCTTCCGACCCCCTCTGCCTCCAGCCCGGCTACCGCCCCCATGCCGCCCTCTTGCGCCCCCTCCGCCCCCTTCTGCCGCAGCCCCTTGCGCCCCTTCCACTGCAGCCTCTTCCGCCCCTCCGCCCTCCTTCCGGCCCCCTGCCGCCCCCTCTGCCCCCCCTTCCGCCGCAGCCCCTTCCGCCCCCTCCACCCCCTCCGCCCCCTTCCGTCGCAGGCCCGCAACCCCTTCCACCCCCTCCGCCCCCTTCCGCCCAGCCCGACGCTGCCCCTGCCGCCCTGCCCCTGCGGCCCGCACGCTTCCGTCCCCTTCCTGTCCTGCCCCTGTCGGCTGCCGTCCATTCCGCTCCGACGGTTCCGCCCCCTTGCGTTGCGCCACTGCCACCCTCCACCTCCATTTGCAACCGATCTGGTAAAATTCATATTCTTGTAATGTTTTTTTTGTGTATGGATTGTTTTGTTAGAAAAAATTAGAATATGGTTGATCTTATTAGAAGATTTGTATGGAATGTATGGAATGTTTTTGTGTATGGAACTTATTAAAAAATGCTTGCTTGATTGTTAACTTCAATGTTTGCAGAAAAATAATGAATACCGACCCATCTATTGAGAATGAGAGTACTAACTTGGAAGTTTGGAAGTTAAATTTCAGATTCAAGTCATAATATGGAAGTAATGCGGAAGTGATTGCCAAATAATCAGGTACGCTTCTATATATAATTTTTTATTGTAATATTCGTTTGATATTCGTATTCGTTCGTAAAAGATTCGTATCCGTATCCGTATTCGTATTTTGAGGATATGGATCTTGATTTTTTACATTCATATAACATTCGTATTCGTATTCGTAATATAAAATGAATATGGTTATGGTATGACCTGAATTCACATTCGTATTCGTTCGTTTGCATCCCTAGCTGGAAGACAACCACTCTTTCCGAGGGTGGGAAGTTAACCATTATGAAGCATGTTTTATCCGCCATTTCGGTGTTCTTCTACTCCACGAGACTAATGCCTGTTGGGGTGAGAAGAAGGGTCGAGGCCCTGATAAAACACTTCTTCTGGTCCGATGGCAAGCAAGCTGGGAAGGGGTTCCACTTAGTCGCTTGGAAGGATGTTACGATGCCTGTATCCGGGGGGGGGGGCTTGGGATTAGAGATGTGGAGCTGGTGAACAAAGCTTTACTTTCGAAGTGGGTGGTGCGACTGTGGGGCAAGTTCGATTCTTTAGTCTTACGCCTGCTGAGATTGATATATGGCGTCGCGGGGGAGTTGGTGGCTCAGAGGAAGCGTCTTGAGTCTCCCATGTGGTCGGGCATCCGTGCTGTGCTTCCTGGGCTTGCGCACTTCCTCCGTCCGAGTTTGGGGAATGGTCTCCGCTTTCGCTTCTGGCAGGACGATTGGACTGGGGAGGGGGTGCTGGTCGCCCGTTTCCCTAGGCTGGCGCCTTTTGCTGCAGAAATTGGGGCGCGTGTGGCCGAGGTGTCGATTTCAGGATCATGGACTCCGAGTTTTCTTTCCGATCTCCCTGATCAGAGGGTGGAGGATTTTCTGCAGCTTCTTTCTGAGCTTCCCTCAGTTGCGGACCTGTCTGGTGGACTTGACCACTTTTTTTGGGCTGATTGTAAGTTCTCGGTGAAGCTGGCGTATCGGAGTTTGAGAGCTGGTACAATAGTGATTGATGATGATCTTCGCGCGGACATGAAAATTATTTGGGCGGCAAAGATTCCTACAAGGATCAAAGTATTCCTTTGGTGTCTTAGGAGATCTCAGACGATGTCCTTTATTTAATTAAAATTGCGACAACTCAAATAAACGTAAATAAAGTTAACGAATAAAATTTAAATAAATGCAGCCCTATATTTCCATTTCACGCTGCATCAACTCTCCTCCGCTTGAAAAATTCGTCTCCCGACGAATTGCTGGATCTGCAGGCTTGGAGGTTGATAACTTCGAATCAACGTTCTCGGTCGTCCCATGGAAAAATTGGTGTGGCGCGAATGGCGGAATCCATGCGTGTGGGATGCGAGTGTTGGCGACGTAGACTTCGTGGCGGAAGAGTAGGTGTGGCGCATAGGCGGGCTTCCATCCGGGTTTCATCCCTTTGACATGGTGCTCGAAGAACTGATGGGGGCATCTTCATAACGATCAACTCGGCCTTTGGAGAGCCCATAGTAAAGTAATATCACAAGGAGATTAGAGGAGGAGATGTGTCCATTGAATGAAGCCATAGGACCTTTAAATAGGTGAAACCCATGATCCTAATCCTAATTGGATAAGGAAGCCACCCAAATTTCTTCCTTTCAGCCCTTCTTTTTAAATATCCCTGCTCTAGGGTGGTGGAATGCAATTTTCTTACCCCTTCAATCACATTATCTCCTCTTAAAGGTCCACTATCTTTACCCTTTATGCAAAAGGCCTTAAAATTAGGTATGCCTTCGCAACTTTTCGAAATTTCTCCCAAATCCCTATTTCCACGGGATTGGTTCCTGGGGAAGGGCCCAAAAATCCGAAGGTTGCGTTCTCCCTTTCCCTGATGTGGGCGGCGCCGAACCCTTAATTTAGGGTTCCGATGATGTTGGCGGCTCGAGGCCGCGTCAGGGAAGCATCGCAGGACCATGTATGGGTGGTGGCGCACGGTTCTCCGATGGTGGCTGCGTGCGGTGACGTAGGGACCGCGAAGGGGTGATCTGCGGAGGGTTGCTGGCGGCATTGGGTGGGATTGTGGGCTGCGGGGAAGGGTCTGCGGGGGGGGGGAGCGATGGTGTTGGAAAGAGGTGGAGTGGGGCAGGGAAAGGTGACAGTGGGGCGGGGGTGGGTTGCTGGGATTGGGGCCTGTGTAACGATGGGTGCGGGGTTGGGGAAGGGAGGGGATTTTGGTAGCGGTGCAGGATGGGGCGCGGGGGTTGGGGGCTTTGCCGCGGTGTTGAGGGCAACGGGAAAGGGTGCTGGGGGTGTGAGGGCTGTGGTGGGAGGGGTTGGCGACTGGGATGGGACTGATTGCGACGGCTGTGGGTCGGTGGATGGTGCTGTGGGTATCACTGGAGGGTGTAGGAGAGCAGCGGGTGGGGCTGGTTGCGCGGGGTTGGTGCCGGGGGGTGGCGGAGGTGGGGGTGGGGCAGGGGGGGTTCGTGATAGGGCAGCGGGCGGGTTGTAGAGCGATTTTTGCGGGGTTTTTGAGTCGGAAATCACCTGGACAGCAAGCAGGTTGGCACTTTTTTTCTTCTGGAATGACCTGGACAGCGATCGAATCCTCCTCAACAGCGAGGTTTTCTTCGTCAATAATCTGGACAACGGCTTTGGTAGTGGAAGACTTTGATAGGGCGGCGCACATAGCCTTGAATTCAGCCACTAAATCTCGACATTTGGACTGGCAAATTTGGAAATCACGCCGTGCATCCACGTCCTTGTTGTAGGCTTCTTCGGCTTGTCGTTTCCGCTCCGACGAATAATAGTGTTTTGTCGCATGTCGACGCGAATGTCTGGACGGATCGCCAGATCGTGAGGACGATCTGCAGGCCATGCTCTGATACCAATTGATGCAGAATGGATTTGCGTTGACGAAAAAAAATATTCCTTTTGTTGGTGGATTTTCGGTAGAAGAAATGGGAGGGATTGAGAAGAAGAAAGCTCGTCGGAGAACGAGAGATTTTGAGGAAGAAGAAGTGCGTAGATCGCGTGGGAGAAAGGAGAAGGGAAAGGAGAGAGAGAGAGAGATAAATCTCAAATTTTCTATATCATCTGAACTGTCTAAAACAATAGCCTCTCATCCCTTTATATAGGAGGGGTGCGGTTACAAAAATAGAAATTCAAATTCAAATTAAAACTAATTATCCTAATTTGACTCTAACCGACTAATCGACTAATTTAAAATTCAAATCTTTAACTAATTAATTGAGATATCAGGCGATCTCGTTTATTTAATTAAAATTGCGACAACTCAAATAAACGTAAATAAAATTAACGGATAAAATTTAAATAAATGCAGCCCTATATTTCCATTTCACGCTGCATCATCCCTTCTGGAGGTCCATCCATTCGGTGGGGCTTGGGTCCTCTGGGGATGTGTCCAGACCCTTAGCCGTTCTCTGGGCTATCTAGCTTGGCAGGAATGGCCGTGTTTTCAAGGGGCAACGGTTTTATTAGGAAAATGTAATTGCACATGTAATGCCCTCTACAATTTCTGGATCTCTAACTGATGTACCTTTGGTTTCTTAATGAATTTTGGTGTGGTGATTCCCGCCTTGGGAGGGCTTCTCCTTCTTTTCTAGTCAAAAAAAAAACTGGCGACCTTCACTGCCCATAGGCTCGTGACATTAATCCAACCCGTTGACTATGTCAATCCCTATTTTCCCATTCCATTTTTCTAAGGAGTGCCGTTTGACCCTCCCACTTCCATTTTCTTCTCCTGCTCCCTTAACGACCAGCCACTCAATTAAAAACCCAGTCACTCAATTGAACCCTTTCTAGTTTCAAGAACTTCAAATATTATTTGATTCTGAAGGTAAATTCATTTGTCTTGAATTCAACTTGAAGTTCGAACTTGAATTTCCATCAAGGAATAAAATTTGAATCTTGGTGCTTTAGATCAATAATTTTGGCGTAATTACTTCTAATTCTGGTGCAAGTTGTAGTCTTGGTTTTAATTAAGTGAATAAATTTTTTTAGCGCAGTTGCACTGGCAGTTGTTTCTAATTTTGATACACGGTTGCGTAAACTTCTGAAGGAGCTGAACGTCATTGATATGTAAGTTATCCTTTGTTTTCTGCTCTATGAGCGTATTTCCATCATCGATATGTAAGTTATTACTTGTTTTGGCTCTGAAATACACTGTTTATGGAGCTCGGGTTACAGGTGGGATAGAGTTGCTCATCTTCTGTTGTATTCTTGTAATGTTAAATTGTTTTTTAAAACTAGTTGGTCTTTACTAAGAATTCAATAACTGCATGTAGACTATCTCATCTTGCATGGGAGAATTATGTGCAGCTATTTGAAAGTAGGCATATTGTTGTTGAGCAGCAGCTAAACCTGCTGGAGGGATGTATGCTATTAATTGTAGGGCAGTCAGTTGTAGCTAGGCACAGTGGATGGCTCAAGTAAAAAATGAGGTTAAGATGGACGTGGATAGGAGATGGCACAAAAAAGACAGATCTGATGCAATTTGACTGGAGATAAAATGAGAGAGAGAGGATCAAGGGTTTTGAGTATTTACAGAGAGTATGGTTTAAGAAATGTGCCTCGAGGTGCCAAGGCGTACGCCTCGAGGTAGTTTTCCAAGAAAAATGCCTCGAGGCTATTGTGCAGCTCATGCGAGGCACACGACTTGGCTACTTGGGGTGCTCCTCGAGGTGGTTAGACACTCATGAGGCTGCCATGATGGTTATGCACTTAAATAATTATTATGCATTGATATTTTATGATATCTTAAGTATTATATTATGCATATATTCATATATATTTGCATATTTAGACTTTTTCAGTCCAATAATACATTCATAAAAAATAATAGGAATACTACACCTATTAAAAAAAGTAGCATTAGCATTATCATTAACAATAATACAAATTGAATGAAATCAGAACAACATATAAAAAATCAACCCTATGTAGATGTTTATAGTAATCAATAACATTTTCATCAACAATAACACAAAAATGAATATAATAAACTATTGATATGCCTTGAATCCTAACCATTTGCTTATGTTGAATCCAGTTGACGAATCGTATTCTGCACCCTCCCAAGAAGGGCGAGCGAAGCCTGCTACTGTATCGTACCCTACCAGTACATGGGTGTTGCTGCTCGATCAATGAGCTTGGGGGTTGGGGGAGCATTCGTGGGCCCCCCTTACGGGATTGCATGGGGCATCACCTCCATCTCAAAGCAATTTTTAATTTTAGTATTTGGTTCCATTAAAATATAAACTAAATATACAACATGATAGCATGCACTAAATACACAACATAAACATGGGATACAACAGAATCACACAAAACATAAGAGTAGCAATAAGCTACTAACCATGGTATACTAATGGTGCATGGAATCCAAAATTAGGGCAAAATTAGGGTTTTCTGGTCCGTTTAGTTTTATCAATTAGGATTTTTTTATTCATTTAATCAAAGTCGATGATTTAATTAAGATTAGGTCTATTTTATTTATGTCCAGTTGAGTCCATTGCAATTTTAATTTTTATTTAAATAACGAGATTGTATGTGATATTCAATTAATTAATTATTAGGGCCAGTTAGTTGGTTGAGTCAAGTTGGGAAGAAATTAGGATTTTACTTGATTTTGTGGATAAAGAATTGAGAATAAACAGGAGTACTTTATTCAAGGGGTATGGGGTTTGTGTATAGCATAAACTGTAGAACCAAAAAAGATAATGACACAAGATAACTAAGAGATAATGAAAGAACTCAATGAAGAGATGAAGAAATAATAAAATCAAACAACTCTTATACTCCCCCTCAAGTTGGAGCATATCAATCATGCCCAACTTGAAAATCAACCAAGAGACACGCTTCTTTAACGGGGCATTCGTGAATATATCTGCAAGATGATAACATGTGGAAATATGAGTAGTGATCTTCTCTCCTCGTACCTCATCACGAATGAAATGATAACCCACTTCAATGTACTTAATCTACTCATGAATACAAAATTGGTGGAAATATATGTGGCAAACTTGTAGTCACAGTACAAAGGTACGTGAGCAGTAGCAGGGAGTACAAGCTCATGTAGAAAGGAGACAAGACATGTAATTTCACAATTGGCTTGAGCTGTTACAACGTATTTAGCTGATGTATTCAATCTAGAAACCATTCTCTACTTCTTTCTTCTTATGTAACAAGATTGCCACTAACGAACATGGCATAACTTGCGTTAGATCGTTTATCCTCTTGAGAACTAGCATATCAACATCATAAGTAGTGATGTCAGTTCGGCCGTTAATCCCATAGAAGAGGCCTTTTCTTGGAGATTTCTTCAGATATTGAAGGATCAAGGGAACATCCTACTAATGGCCGTAGTGAGGCCTCTATGTGCTGGCTACATTTGCTCACAACATATGATATATCTAGCTTAATAATAGTAAGGTAGATCAGTTTTCTCAACCTATCTTGTGTAGTATCGTCATGCTAAGGATAAGTAGATATAATGTGTTTTTTCGCAATTCTGCTGGGATACCAGATGGTTTGCATCTAAGTAAACCAACCTCTGTAAGAACGTCAAGAAAATACTTCCGCTGAGATAGATGTAATTCTCCTACAGTACGTGTCACCTCAATGCCAAGGAAGTATCTGAGCTGACCAAGATCCTTGATGACAAATACCTTCTTGATGAAGGCCTTGATCTCTAAAATGGCTACTTTTTCATCATCAATAATCACCATGTCATCAGCCTAGACTGACAATATTACAGTGTTAAAAGTCCTGGTCTGACGAACACATAGTAATTGGATGTCATCCTGTTGAAACCAAGGGAACTGATATCAGCATTCGCCGGGCCCAAGCCCCACATTGATTGGGCGATCCAAGCCTAAGCCCGACCCATTTTTTATGCGTCAAGCTTGGGCCTGTTTGGTCCATATAAATCCTCTTATCGCAGCAAAATGTCCCAAAAAATAATATAGATATGTATGGAAGTAATTACAACATAGCAAGATAGAACATTTGTCAAATTTGAAACACAATTGACGACTTCATATTTATTCTACAACCACTGCAAACTTGTTCCATCTTACACCACAACCCATATTGTCAATTTAAATTTATTTGAGTCAATCATTTGAGTTAATCTTGAGTTAATATAGCTACATAAGTATTTGAAGGTGGATCTTTCACCTTCCTCTCTCCTTACATATCCTGCTCTCCCCTTTCTTCTCTTGGTGGGTGTCCACGAGGGTCATGGATTGCTCGATATCCGTGGTTGCTTTGCATCGGAGATATAATACAATCTCAGCTTTGTCGAGGTTAATTGAGATACCCATGTGCGACTCAGCACGCGCATCGTTGGTTTGGAGGATCTCCGTTGTTCCTTTATTGTCATCGTGTTGCCCTGAAATAGCTTCATGGTTATCCCTCACTCTTCGGCCAATTTTTTGATGATGGCATGTAACTTCTTGTTGATCTCGCTCGCGTCGAACAACTTCTGCATTTGCAGAGCAGACTTTTTGCCCTGCATTTAACATCGCTCAATGTTGACCCGATCATAGGTCTCTCTGATGGAGATTTCTACGACCAGATCCCTCATCGCCACATCGTTGATGGGCACCGCATCTCCAACATGAAATGCAATTTGTGGTGGGATTGTTCAGTACAGTGGCAATCCTATTGGTCAGACTATTGGAAATTGGACGAATTTGCAATAAGCGACGAGCTCTCGACCCCTTGGCATTTCTCTCTAGCTCCAGTCTGGCATTGAGCTCGCATTCCACTGCCATCATCTTGTCCACCTTCTGATTCATGTCCAAGACTTGAGCTTCTCGAACATCTGCATGACCTTCGATATGTCCGGAAATGCACCACTCTCGATCTCCTCGATGCTGATCATTATCTCTGCACATATCTCCCGATCGAATCTATGGACTTATATTTTTTTTCGTAGCGCACATGTCTATACGATCTCCACGAGATCCTTGAGCTCCAGGGAACCGAGGAGCTCCCAGCAGAAGGACGAGAGGAGAGTCTTAGGGAGAGTTGTGGCGTAGAAGAGGAGGATGATGCTGGCATTGGCACATGGCTGGATGAGACTCTCTCCTATAGGGGGAGGGTCTGGAGAACTATGTCGATTGTGTCGAGGGGATCATTGACTTAGTGCTCAATGGAGTAGCGAGGGCAGGTGAGCTGAGGTAGCTTAAGTGAATGTGGCACCTTGAATGTGAGGGCATGGTATTTACGTGAATGCATGGTAACGACACTTGAGGACAAAGGAGGTGGTCTGATGGATACTTACTACGTTGAATGGGCAGGGGATAGGGTAGGTGGAAGGAAGGATATGATATTGAATAAAAGTTGGGGCGGGCACCAACGAGTGTATCCCCCTCGTTTCAGGATTTCAAAAAAAAATCTCTTTGTTAATTTGATCGACTTGAAGGTGGTGAATTTAAAAGTCAAATGAACAGGAGTTAACCACAAGGTTTTTGGTGTAAGATTTAGTCATTTTGTAGGCTAGAATAAATATGTACTCAGGAGAGCGAGCGGGTAATTTACAACCTTTATAGGATTCGTGGTGTAAAAATCCCCATTAAACATCGGAAGATATGCATTATATATTGTCATAGGCCAATTTTTTGTAGTTCGGCCGAACAGTCGTAGAAAATGGGGAATATGCAGTATAGGCTGCATTCAAACTGTGACGTGGCACATTTGGCCGGATATACCACATAGTCTAGTGTGGATTTTAGAAGCAGTTCATATGGACCTTAGTCTTTAACTTGAGAACGTATTTACCCTACTACTAGTATTTACTGTTGTAATTAAGAAAATCTGTGCTTACATTGAAGGTGATGTAGTCGTTTTTCATAACAAAATTATGTTAAGACGTATTATATTTTATTTTTGAATCTTGTAAAACTTTGCTTCGTTAAAGTTGGAGCTATTAAATTAACATTTATTTTAAATTTAAAAATGTAAAATGGCACATCCTTGCATACTCCCTTGCATACTCCCTTGCATAGCTTAGTCATTACATGGAGATCCACCTGAATGAACGCGCTTAGACGATGCGAAACCTTCAATCGATTCAGTAATTAATCCTAGCATAAAATTAGGGGTTTTGAGTGAATTTTTATTTCCATAGGACCAAAATAAAAAAAAAGCATTGTATACAGTAGGACTTCAAATAAAATGTCAATCATAGACACTTTTATATGGAGCCTTGGTTCATCATCCAATGTGTCGAAGCCGTTATTTTTCAAGGGGTCTTGTTAATATTTATCCACGGGATTATATTCTTGCAAGAAGGCCATGTAGCAAACAATACAAATGATGCTTGAATGCAATCATTACCATGGTTCACGAAATCGGTCTGTGCGGCCGCATATGCGGCCGCATATGCGTGTGCGGGCCTTAAGGCGCACCGCATTCCTGAAGCCCCGTATTATGCGGGTCTACCGCATATGCGGCCCGCATATGCGGGATGTGCGGCCACATATGCGGACCAAGCGCCGCATCGGATCCCATTTGCCCCAACGCGATTACCCGATACCCCCATTTGCCCTAACCCTCCTACCCCGATACCCCGATATTTGTGTTAAATTTCAGTTTTCTTTTGGAAACTTAAATATTTTGGTGATTGTTGTCAATTATTATGTCTGCTAACTTTTCTATTGAAGTATTAATATTTGTTGATAGAGACTGTTTTGAGCTATATATGAAAGTCATTTTCTTAGAACTTCTATTGGACCACAATTATACATAATTTTTGTTCAGTTGTAGTCACTTTTGCATATATTTATTTATTTTTAAATAAAAAATTAGAAAACCGTGTAGAACCGCATATACCCCGCATATGCCCCCGCATACCGCTTAATCGCTATTCAGTGACCTGACCGAACGCATACACATACCGCTTTCCTGAACCTTGATCATTACAATGTATATATGTAGGATATAATGATGATGCTTAAATGGATCGATCAACACATTAATAATCACATTTTTTTGGCATTTATGTGGTTCTTTTCTACATTTTGCCATGTTTTTGGAAACATATGCATCGGAATATATTTCCTGATTTCTATTTTCCCCTTCATATTGAACCACAATTATCTGTTGGCTATTGCTATACCTTATGTTTTCCTTTATTCCATTCCAAGGTTCGATGCTATTATCGTGTCTTCAGAAGTTGGGTTTGAGAAGCCTGATCCCGGGATCTTCAGGGCTGCATTGGGTAGGATTTTATAATTGAAGGCTGTTTTTGACGCGAAACGATTTGTATCTGATTTGTATAATTAGGATCCCATTTGGATGAAAATGAAAGTGGTTTCTATCTAATCTTGAACATGTGATTGCTATTTATTCACACATTATATTGATATTTATGTGCATATTTGATTATTGTACAGAACAACTTCACATTGATGCAAGCAGAGCAGTTCATGTTGGAGATGACGAGAAAGCAGATAAAGTGGGTGCCAATGCTGTTGGAATAGACTGCTGGTGAGGCTCTAGTGAGATGATGCCCACTTTCGTGATATTGTATTCATATTTTCTTTATTTACTCTTCTGAAAATTCGTGGATCATCAGTGCATATTCATTAAAGCCCACAGTAATTATATTAGGATTAATAGTTTGAATTATCTTGCAGGCTTTGGGGAACTGATGTGCAGTCATTTGCTGAAATTCAAGACAGAATGTTTCCATCCACTTCTCGCAGTTGACATCGTGGTTTCAAGTGCTCTTCACTGCTAGTTTGTTATGAAATAAATAGCAAGTTACCTTTTTTTTATTCTCGATACCAGTTTTGTGATAACGTTTCTGCTTCATTAATAGAATCTCTCAATTTATTTGTCTAGCATCTTCACAAATTATAATGAAAGATATTTACATTGTCTGCCCAATCAGTCATTGAAAGATCAATGGAATTGACAGCTATATGGGCACAAAATATCAGGAGATCTGGAAACAAGCTGTCATACATTTGATTACGTGCATCCATCAATCTCAGCATTATATGTATATATCTGGAACGTTGATATGGTCTTTAACTTGCTCAGAAATGATCTACTTGCCTTTCTAGTTGTTGATATACCTTGGATCCTACGCTATATTGAAGAACCCCGTATGCACCCCTCTTGCCAAGACGGGGTCTCGCTGCTCGGGGGGGGGGGGGGTGGGGGCTCCCCTGCAATGGAG
Organism: Ottelia alismoides; assembly: GCA_037367405.1. Classification (NCBI taxonomy): domain Eukaryota; kingdom Viridiplantae; phylum Streptophyta; class Magnoliopsida; order Alismatales; family Hydrocharitaceae; genus Ottelia; species Ottelia alismoides. The sequence goes on from JAZKJV010001300.1 coordinate 160,628, forward strand.
TAGGTGCAGCACCCTCAACAAAAGTTTTTGTGAGCAGTTATTGTTGGGAAAACTAAATTACTTGTTTACTCATGAGACCCAGGGCCATCTTATATAGGAGAAAAACCTTGGGTAAAAATCAAGAGAGGTTCATAAAGAAAATAAAACAAGAAATAACACCAAAGATGTACAGTAATCTCAACACTCCCCCTCAAGCTGGAGCATATATGTTTATCATGCTCAGTTTGAAACATCTTTGGAAAGGGTCTCTAGTAAGAGCTTTGGTGAATATATCAGTAGTCTAATCTCCAGTAGGAACATGAGAGGTGGATATGAGACCCTTTTGGATCATGTCTCTGGTATAGTCACAATCCACCTCTATATGCTTTGTACGCTCATGGAATGCTGGATTATTTGCAATAAAAAGTGCTGCCTGGTTGTCACATAGAAGCTGCATAGGAAGAGGTACATCAACTGCAAGATCTGTTAAAACCGACCTCACCCACATCATCTCTGTGCTTCCTTGAGCCATGGCCCTGTATTCTGATTCTGCACTATATCTAGCAACTACTGTCTGTTTTTTACTTTTCCATGACACGAGTGAGCCGCTAACAAATATAGCATAGTCAGAAGTAGACTTCCTGTCCCTAAGGCATCTTATATAATTTATGTCTGCACATGCGATTACATCAATAGAAGTTCTTCTGTTAAATATAAGACCACTTCATGGTGAAGACTTCAAAAATCTCAAAATCATATATACAACATCCATATGAACCTTCCTAGGCTGTTCCATGAACTGTTCACTTTGCTCGCATCAAAGGATATATCTGGCCTGGTGATAGTAGCATATAGAAGCTTCCCAACCAGCTCTCTGTATCTCGTATAATCTCCTCAGTATCATCATCATATAGTCTCATACTTGGATCCATAGAAGTAGTAGCATGTTTGCACCCTGTCATGCTTGTCTCTAGAAGAAGATCAGTAACAAACTTCCTCTGGGTCATCACAAGACTACGTTGGTTACGAACTACTGACCTAGGAACTCCTTGACTACCTGAATGTCCTGCTCATCATCACCCGTGACAATAATATCATCAACATAGACGAGAATAGTAACAATACCTCTTTGTGTCTTCCAGACAAAAAGTAAGTAATTCGCAGTGGACCGGGAAAACCCCTGATGCTCTATTCAATTTTGAAAGCGTCTGGTACCAAGCTCTGGGACTTTGTTTTAGGCCGTAGATCACTTTGTGGACCCTACACACTTTCTGAGACTCCCCCTCAGCAGTAAACCATGGTGGCTGCTGCGTATAAACCGCCTCATGTTGATCTCCATAAAGAAATGCATTCTTCACATCAAGTTGGTAAAGAGACCAATCCCGTGAAACAACTGATAGGATAATGCATAATGTTGAGTGTCTGGTCATTGGAGAGAAGTTATCCTGATAATCCACTCCATAAGTCAGGGTGAATCCACGTGCTGCAAGCCTTGCCTTGTAGCAATCCTCACTGCCATCCGTTTGCTGCTTCACCATAAATATTCATTTGGACCCCACAACAGATGCACCCGGAGGGGCAGAAAAAACAACACTCCAGGTACCACGAGACTACAAAACGACCATCTCCTCTTCCATGGCAAGTCACCAATTGCTATCATGTCTGGCCTCCTGATATGTTTGTGGTATAGTAATAGCTAAGAGGCCCATAACAAACTTCCTTTATTCCTTTGAAAGAGGGCCCAATGAAACATGCGCAGCTAGAGTGTACGTAACACAATTGCGATGGTGCTTCCTTAAGGCAATATGTACATCGAGGTCATCAACGTCTCTGTTTTCTGCTATCAGATTCTCATGTGTAGTATCTTGTGGTTCAAGCATAGCACCAGTGCCACCAGTAGAAACAATGTGCTCACTACATACCTGGGGTGTGCTGGATGACTGGGAAGGTGCAGGAGCAGAGGGGCGAGTAGAGGACCTGCAAATGTAAAAACGAGGACATCCCCAAAGTCAGCATTAGAAAACCTGTAACCTGTAGGAGAAAAATACATAATATACTAAAAAAATGTGACATCGACACTCCCAACAGGATCAAAACATATGTACTCTTTTTGGTCACGAGAATAGCCAATGAACACACATTTGACAGCTCTAGGGGAGAGCTTGTCACGACCTGGAGTAAAATTATGGACAAAAGCCACAAATCCAAAGACTCTGGGGGTAAGTGAGAATAAATCCTTCTTGAGAAACGCAATCAAGAAAGGAACTTTTTCTCCAAGCGTAATAGATGACATGCAATAAGAACCACCTCACCCCAGAAGAATGAGGAGCTCAACTCTGAATCAAAAGAGTCCTCGTGATATCCAAAAGATGACAGTGTTTGCGTTCAACAATACCGTTCTGTTGTGAAGTATAAGCACACGAAATTTGTTGAACAACATTAATAAATATGAGGAAGTCTGATAACCGTAAAGTAGAAAACTCCAAGGCATTGTCAGTGCGAATAAATTTTACATTAGCAGAGAAATATTTTTATTCTCAATAAAGAAAGATTTGATAATAGGACCTGCTTCTGACTTAGTCTTCATCAGAAATACCCAAGATTTCTAAATCATATACAACGACCATATAAAATTGATGTCCCTGATGATCAGGAACACGACTAGGACCCTCGATATCAAAGTGAACCAACTCAAACAACTGACCACTGTGACGACTCCGACGATTCGGAAAAAGTGAACAATGGTGCTTTCTAAGCTGACACGCCTCACACTTTAAGCTAGTACGAGCAGAGATATGTGGGAGGACATGACACAACTTCTGCAGAGGAAGATGTCCAAAGTGAAGATGCCACAGAAACGGGGAGACAAATCCAAATGGGATAGTAGCAACCCCTACACATGGAGGCTGGACAAGTCTGTAAAGTCCCCTCTGCTCACGACCACATCTAATCACCCTGCCCATGAGTATGTCTTGAAACACAAGAGAAGAAGGGTCAAATATGACACGACCATGTAAATCTTTTGTAATATGACTAACAGACAAATGATTCATCTGAAATGCTGGAGCATATAAGACATTTTGCAGACGCATCGAGGGAGCTAGAACAATCTTCCCCTGCCCAACAATGGGTAAACGAACCCCATTGGCAATCACCACTGATCTACCCGGAGGGATAGACTTGTAAGAGGTAAAATGTGCTCGATCGCCACACATATGATGAGATGCTCCAGAGTCCATGATCCAGTCAAACAAATCTGAACTGCTTCTACTGGTAAGGGCATAAGCAATACATGACAAGCTTGAAGAGGTCCTAACAATGTGTGCGACATCTGAAGAACTTGCGGGCGAAGTAGTGGGAGTAGTCATCATCTTTCGTAACCTGGAAACAATATCATCAAAGCGTGCAACATGAGCCAGAGAAGGTATAGAAGTTGTCTCTGTCTACTCAACAACTCGGGTGGAGACCGGATACCCATGCTTCTGATAGCACGTTTCCTCAGAAAGACAAGGACGGTGATAATGTGAACACGGACCTCGCTGATGACCTGTTCCTCGACCACGTGGTCCTCGGCCACGGAACTGCGAAGTACCCTCTCTGCCACGAGAGGCTGCCATAGCAGAAGGATTCTGAGCCATAATAGTAGGGGCTGTAGTAATTCTGCTCAGCCTCTTGTAAACCTCCTCCATCGGAGGTATCATCTCTCCAGTAAGAAATTAAGTACGTGCTGCATTGTACTCAGAGTCCAGAGATGACAAAAATACTCCTGTCATAGTTGCATTTCGATACGCCTGTTGTTGCTCAGTGCTCGTAGTAATAGGCATGAAGCTATGCAGACTCTCAAACATGCCTCTAAGATCCGAGAAGTGTGCATAAAGAGGTCGACCATTTTGTTTGGTCGAATAAATATCAAACTGCAACTGTGAAATTTTGCTTTCATTTTTCACCTGCCCATACGTGGCTGTTAAGATATCCCACACGACCTTTGCTGTGGGTTGATTGACAATATCATTGGCAATCTCTGTGGTAAGCGTCCTAGAGAGCCAAATGCGAGCATAGGCATCATCTTGCTTCCAAGAAGCATTAGGCCCAGTCTTGTCCTCCAGCTTTGGATCTGTCAAAATGTGCTCCTTGTTATGGCATTACATCAGGGTGCGAAACTCTGCATGGACTACAACTCATAGTTGGTCCCATCCATCTTCACGATGGGAGCCGGGCCCTTGAAGGTATCTGATGAAAAGACGTCACCCTCGTTCTCTGATATGGTAGTAAGAACATCGAAATCCGGAACAAAACTGAGGGGTAGACCATTATAAATGAGTCTACGTAATTACATATAGAGGATTGGTTGTATTTGTAGACTCATACAACCATCCTCATCTCTTGTTATTGTAGGCTAGGCCGTACGGGTGTAAAGGGCAATCATGCACATAGATGCATGCAGATGCACTAAAGATGCACGTCAAAAGCACGCTGGTGCGCGTAGGATGCACGGAGTTGTGTGTGGGTGCACGTAGATGTACGCTGATGCGGGAGGCACTGATGCGTGAGGTGCAAGGTGCGATGCGTATGCGCAGTGGCGCACGAGTATGGGGGTGGGGCGACACACAATGGAGGGTTGCAAGAAGCTCACGTCGCACATGTTAGTCTCAAAATAAAAGTTGAGATTTACCTCTGCGACAACTGGTATCAGAGCGAGAAATGGTGACAACACCGGAGGTCGCATTACTTCCTTGGAGGGAATCGTGATGGAGATCCAGTCACAACTGGGTACTCATGCCCAACGTGTGGCTCATTTGGAGGACGATGCAGGCATGGGAGCGCCAGATGTCATCGGCAAGAGTCAACTCTCGGCTGATGTAGTGAAAGCACTCGGGGAGAAGTAAGAGGGGCTCGTGTCCCTGATGCAAGATCTACTTGAGGAACTCTCCATCGTCAAGAAGGCGATCGTTAATAGGAGCTGCTCCAACGACGTGAGAAGACCAAAGGTCCCAGAGCCTAAGTTGATTTCAGGTGCATAGAGTGCCAAAGACTTGGAAAATTACTTGTGGGATATGGAGGTATACTTCAAAGATGTAGAGACTGCTGAGACGGAGAAGGTATCCTTGGCGGCAATATACCTATCTGAACATGCAAACTATGGAGGAGAAGCTGTTCATTCGAAGGACGACTAGACATCTCGTTTTGGAATGAGTTGGTGAAGGAGCTGAAGGAGCAGTTCCTACCCACCAACACTGCTTCGGTAGCGAGGGAGGCGCTCCAAAGGCTAAAGCAGACGGTAACCGTATGGGAGTACGTACGACAATTCTCATCGTTACTGTTGGATATTAAAGATATGTCTGAAGAAGACAAACTCTTTAACTTGATGGCGAGTCTCCAAAATTGGGCTCAGACGGAGCTTAGGAGGCAAACGGTGAAGGACCTTCAGACAATCATCGCTACTGCGGATGCATTAGTCGACTACAAAGTCCAACCCACCACTGAGAAGAAGGATACCGAGAAGACCAAGAGCAAGGGTAAGTTCAAGAAGTTCGGCAAGGTCGAAACTTCAAGGGAGGCAATAAAATCCTCTAAGAAGGCCGAGCAACCTAAGGAGAAAGGTTGCTTCATCTGTGATGGGCCACATCGGACGCGAGAGTGCCCGAAGCGAGAGAAGCTGAATTCCATGACTATGGAAGAGAACTCGGACGAAGAGGCACACATGACGAACCTCAAGTTGCGCAACATTCGCTTGTGTCCGCTGAAGTCGGGCAAAGAGGTGAAAATGGAGGTGGAGCGCGAGGATCCGAAGTTGGTATACCTCGATGTCATGGTACACAAGAAGACCCTTTCGGCCATGATCGACACTGAAGCGACACACAATTTCCTCTCCAGCAAAGAGTTTGGGAGCTTGGGTGTTCCCTTGGAGAAGAGCTAGTACCGCGTGAAGCTTACCAAATCCAAGTCGCTGCAGATCGAAGGTATGGCAAACTACATTGTTCAGTTGGGCGAATGGCAGGAAACTGTACGCTTCCTCATGGTGCCTCTCAATGACTTCCAAGTCATTCTGGAAGTCGAGTTTTTGAAGAAGGTCAAGGAGTCTGCAATGCCTTATCTGGGAGGAGTCTTCTTCACGGCTATTAATAGCCCCTGCTTCATCAGGGCTACCGAGAAGAAAGGAGAGGGTGGAGCCATATCTGCGATGCAAGTCTGCAACGGGTTAAAGAAAGGGGAGACAACGTACTTAGCTACGGTACGTGTCAAGGAACATGATGAGGAGACTCAACCATGCCCCAAGACAGTGAAGAAGATACTGTGCGAGTTCAAGGATGTGATGCCAAAAGAGGTGCCCAAGGCGCTTCCACCGAAACAAGACGTGAATCACGCCATCGAGTTACTGCCAGGTACGATATCCCCTGCACTTGCACCCTACAAAATGCCTCGTGCACACCTGGAGGAGTTGCGGAGACAATTCAAGGAATTGGTGGACGCTGGTCTTATGCATCCAAGCAAAGCCCCCTATGGAGTACCGATGCTATTCCAAAAGGAGAAACATATGAGTATGCAGATGTGCACTGAACAAGGTAACAGTGAAGAACAAGTACTTCGTCCCTAATGTTGAGGATCTGTTCGATCGCTTGGGCCAAGCCAAGTACTTTTCAAAGATGGATCAATCAAGGAGGGAGACGAGCTAAAGACCGTGTGTGTTACGCGTTACAAGTCTTTGAGTTCCTTGTAATACCATTTGGGTTAACTAATACCCTGACAACTTTCTGTGCTTTAATGAAAGATGCCTTCCGCGAGTATATCGACTCGTTTGTTGTAATGTAATTGGATGGCATAATAGTGTAAAACATGACCCTAGAAGAGCATGCCAAGTATCTGCGGGATGGTGCTTGAGAATATAAGGCAGAACCGGTTGTACTTGAAGCTGGAGAAGTGCGTCTTTGGTCAGGAGACCATCTCCTTTCTTGGGCATATCGTAGGCGGAGGCACGATACGCATGGAACTAAGGAAGACTCATGCAATAGAAGAGTGGGCAATCCTCACAAAGGCGACAGAGTTATGATCCTTCCTCGGATTGGTGAACTACTACAGGAAGTTCATCAAGGGATACTCCAAGAAGGCGACGCCTCAAACAGACCTGCTTCAGAAGGATCAATCTTAGAGATAGACGCGTGAATACTAGGAGGCATTACAGAAGCTGAAGAGGGCGATGATGGAAGAACCAATTCTGCGACTTCCAGACTTTGAGAAGTCATTCGAAGTCCACATCAACGCGTCTGATTATGCATTTGGAGGTGTACTGGTGCAAGATAGGCATCCCGTGGCGAAGCCGCAAGTTGAATCCAACATAGAGGAGGTAATTTGTGCATGAGAAGGAAGTGACTGCAATGGTCCATTATATGTGAACATGACGCCACTACCTTCTCGGATCAAAGTTCGTTGTGCAGACGAACAATGTGACAACAAGTTGCTTTGCCACACAAAAGAAGCTGACTCCCAAGCAAGCGCAATGACAAGACTTCCTTGTCGAATTCGACTTCGAGTTTCGTTACAAGCGTAGCAGACCAACCAGATAGTAGAAACTCTCTCAAGGAAGAACGAATCAGAAGAGCCGAAGTTCGCGAGGGTTGTATAAATCACCTGTGTGTTTGGAGACATGCTAGAGCGTGCATCCGAGTACAGATACATGAGGATCCGGTTACTTCACGCTTGGTGCAATGCGTGAACGATGGAGAAGTCCGAAGATTCTGGATAGAGGAAGGCGCCCTCTATGCGAAGAGCATGAGGGCCTATGTTCCCTCGAGCGACGACTTGAGGAAAATGCTGCTGAAGGAAGGCACATGACGCACAATGGACTGGTCACTTAAGGGTGGAGCGCACGCTGGCACTCTTCTCCTCAAGCTACTTCTAGCCGAAGATGAAGGAAGATGTTGAAGTCTATGTGCCCACTTGTATGCCAACAAGACAAGATAGGGAGGGAGAAGATGACATGACTGCTGGAGCTCCTACCCATTCCTTCACGTCCGTAGGAGAGCGTCTACATGGACTTCATCACTGGGTTTCTGAAGGTGAACATGAATAATATGGTGATGGTGGTAGTTGACCGCTTCTCAAAATACATGATCTTCGTACCAGCGCCCCAGGAGTACACGACAGAGACCACGACGAAGCTATTCTTGCAGAACGTGGTGAAGCACTGGAACATACCACTGGACATCGTGAATGATCGCGATACTCGATTCACAGGTCGATTCTGACGACCTTATTTGAGATGCTGGGATCCGATTTCAAATTCTCTACCAAAAATCCGTAGACGGATGGACAGATGGAGTGGATCAATACCTTGCTGGAAGAGTACCTTAGGCATTACGTGACGACCGATCAACATAATTGGGTGAGCTTACTGGATACTGTCCAATTCTGTTATAACCTACAACAGACCTCCACCACAAGCCAGGGTCCGTTCGAGATTGTGATGGGTAAGCAACCCGTGACACCGCACGAAGTGGCTAAGTTGAATAGCCAAGGACCGTGCCCCGCCGCACATCGGTTTGCAATGGAGAGGCAGGATCGGTGGGAGGAAGCGAAGGATGCATTCGCTCATGCTCAACCCAGGATGAAGAAGGCGACTGATAAAAGCCGTAGGCCGGTCGAGTTCTAGGTTGGGGAAAAGGTGCTGCTGAAGCTTATGCCATAGATTTGGAAGAAAATCTTAAAGAAGACTGTACACAAAGGGTTGATTCCCCGTTACGACAGACACTTTTGAGATAGTTCGACGTGTGGGACCGCTCGCTTATGAACTACATCTTCTAAAGAAACTGAAGCTGTATCATGTGTTCCATGTTAGCTTCCTTATATAGTACCATGAGGACAGAGAAGATAATACCAGGAGGGCATCGAAACATGCCCCTCCTAACGTCCGGGTTCAGTATACGAAGGTTGCTGATAAGATTCTTGACAGACACGTGGAGGGCCAGAGTAAGAAGAACCTGAGGATATTCTTCGTTGTCAAATGGAAGGGACTTCTAGAGGAAGAGGCAAGCTGGGAACGCGATACAACCCTAACACTTTGAGGACCTCATCGAGAATTTATTGAAGATGCAGGATAACGGACGTCTGATGGATTAGGTGGGGGAGGTATGTAACACCCCCAAATCTCGAGATTCGGGAATAACATGCAATAACGGTGTTGCATGCCCATGTGGTTCGATGTACACACTAGGAAGTTTTGGAGGACTTCACCTTAGCTTACGGACAACTAAGAATGTGGTTTACCGCACGAAGGTCGAAGATTGCGGGTTCCCTTAGCACAACACAAGTGTTCAACGACACTTGATGGAACTTAAGTTGCAACATCCTACATAGGAGTGTGCGGCCTACTGATGACGTGGCGTGATGACATGGCTTGCTGATGAGGCATACGACATGGCATGCTGACGGAGCGGGCGACATGGCGTCGTCGATTGTAGAAGATTAAAGGATTGCACGGAAGATGAAGAGCTAAGGCATGTGAAGAGTTCTCTCGAAAGACGAAGGGTCTCCGTAGAAGACAATGATTCCTTGCATTCATTGTACATGTACTAATGGTGTCCCTTCGTATACCCTCGACTTGTGTATATAAGGAGGGGTAGAGCTCATTTGTAAACAACGTACTCAGAGTGAGTTTCTTGCTAATACAAAGAGGGTTCAGTGCCATTGCTCTTGTGTCATTGTGCTTGAGTGCTTGTGTTCGAGTATTCTAGCGGCGTGGTTACTTGACGTGCTAGTGTACGTTTATTAAAGCAGAAGGCTGGTTAGCTTGCGAGAAGCTAACATCGCACATGTTAGTCTCAAAAATCAAAGTTGAGATTTACCCTTGTGACACCTACCGTGGTAGCATTCCTATGTCTTCTGCTGCTCTGGAGTTGTCGTTAGAGGCATGACACTGTGGAGCTTCTCAAACATCCCACACAAGGATGTATACAGTGAATGCAGAGGACGTCCGTTCTGCTTGATAGTGAATATGTCATGCTGGAGTTGAAGGATCTTCGTCTCGTTCCTCGCTTGAGAAAATGTTGCTGCGAGGATATCCCACAACTCCTTAGTAGTAGGCTAATGTAATACATCATTGGCGGTCTCGATTTTCAATGTACCAAAGAGCCAAACTTTAGCATAAGCGTCATCCGCCTCTCACGGGGCATTTACCCCAGTCTTCTTCATCGGCTCCTCCTCCGTCAGAATATGCTTCTTACCATTTGACTTCATCAGACTCATGACCTGCATAGCCCAGACTCATAATTTGTCCTGTCCATTTTGACAATAGGCACTAGACATCTGAATGCGCATGTGTCGGGTACATCGACTTTGTTCTCAGTCATATTGCCGGATGAAGAAGACTAGGGTTTTGTAGACCAAAGATTGATTGTCAACACAAACGTATGTTTATTTGAGTGCATATGTAGACTTACGCACCCAAATCCATCGTCCAAATGAAGAGACCGACTCGCAAGGGGCGCAGGTGGCGCACACAAGACGGCAATGCACACATGCACAGGAGGTGGCATACGCGCGCGCGGGAGGCGACACACACACGTGTAGGAGGTGGTGCATGCACACGCAAGAGGCGGTACACACACACGCAAGTGGCGGTGCACGCGCAGTTAGACCTGGCCAACGGGCTGGGGGCCTGCCTGCCCAGCTCGTCCAGCCCGCTCATGGGCCGGGCTTGGGCTTCAAGATTTAAGCATGGGCCGGCCCGGCCCGGAAAAAATAAAAAATATATAAATATATGTCAAATTATATATGTATTAATATGATATGCTTTAAGTTTTTCATTTGTGACACTAGTTTTAAATAAAAATTCAATAGTTTACATGTCAAGTAACATGTAAACTGCTACGTATATTAGTTATATAAAGTATAGTTGGTATTAATAAAATCATTTATATGTATTAAATACCATTAAAAATCAATGAAAAGGGACCAAAATGGGCCATGGGCCGGCTTTGGACAGAGGTTTTTTAACCTCAGCCCGTTCGGCCCGGCCCATGGGCCGGCCCGGCCCGCAATTTGGCCAGGTCTACGTGCAGGCGACGGTGCACGCGCGCAGGCTGGCGGCAACGACGTGGAGAGGAGGTTGCGTGCGTTGGCGACGATGCGTGGGCGGTGGCGCAGGGTGGGGGCTGCGGTGTACGGAGGGATAGGGTTGAAAAGTAGGGTTAGGGTTTTTGGTTTGAGAGCTCCGGTCTAGGACCGTCGTTCTGATACCATGTTGGAGAAAAATATGAGAGTTGTTTAGACATAAAAAAATAAAATAACTGGAAAGATACATAGGAATATAGAAATATCTCAATAGAGCTGGAGCAATTGACGACAACTTTCTTACATGGTAAACTCGAAGAAAACATTTTATGAGCCAGTCAGAGAGATTCACATCTCAGGGCAAGGAAGACCATGTGTGCAGATTGAAGAAGTTTTTGTATGAACTTAAGCAGTTGCACAGGCAATGGTACGAGAAGTTTGACGACTTCGTGATTGCTCATTGGTTCTACAGGAGCCCATACGGTTGTTGTATTTACTACAACAAGGTAGAGGATGGCTCCTTCATCTATCTGTTTTTTTACATCGACGACATGATGATTATCGTCAAGAAGAAGATTACTATAGATGATCTAAAGAAGCTCCTTAGTTCAACGTTTGACATGAAGGACCTTGGTGCAACGAAGAAGTTGTTATGTGGCTTGCTCTTCGATTTGTTCCTTGATTCCAACAAGCGGACGAGAATATGGCGTGTCAATCGAAGGTGGATGTGGGCCAGAGGTGTAAGAATGCGGGGTAGGTAAAAAGTACGAAGAAATGGAGAAGTCCGTCGGAGTTCTGACTTCGCGGTCGGCGTGTGGGTATGAGGAGGAATAAGAGGGTGGAGATGGTCGAAGAAGAGTGACCTGGTTACGATGACCAATATTCTGACATCTTTGTAGAGGAATGGGAGAATAAAGCAGATCAAGGAAGAAAGCGTGTAAGTGCACCGAATAACACACAAAACAGACAAACACAGGAGCAAACCCTCGTATCATTAGAGATCGTATAGAAGGGAATCTTTCTTATCCTAGAAGAACTACATTGTTAAAGCTCTAATGAGAATTGGGATGTCTACAACTAAGCCTTTAGGTACTCCATCCGCTATGAATATTAATCTCAATTTCTTTCACACCTTAGTCAGACAAAGAATGAAAACATGCCACATGTTCCCGATACCAGCGCAGTTGAGAGTTTTATGTATGCCATGGTATGCACAATACCTGACATCCTCATGCTATGAACGTTGTTAGTAGATTCATGGGCAACCCATGGAAGGAGCATTGGCAGGCAATCTGTCACGACTCTAATTCCGAGCCGTCGGATCTTCCCATAACTGGATCTGGTTAAATGTACTAAGCCTTCTCCCACTATAAGTATGGTTGGCTACATGGATACTTGCTCAAATCCATGTTGAAAGATTCAACTATTTTTTACGCTGGCCGTTGACTACCTAACACAAATAAAATAATTTGTTCAGCAATCACAACTAATATTCAGAAACAAACTGCAAATAAAATACTCAAAAGAAAGTATTTTAAAACTTTTTTCCATTCAGAAAATAAAGTTTACATGATACATTATCCCCATGGCCTCAAATTTCAGCAAAATTCGGTCGAATTTTTGTCGAATATAGATATGCAGTCGAAATCGAAATTTGACCGAAATGACCGAAATGACCGAAATATGGGGGTCCTAGTACAAAAAATGACCGAAATGACCGAAATTTCGGTCGAAATTCCATCGAAATTTTGTTTTGGTCAGTACCGAAATGGTGACCGAAACCGACATTTAAGGCCTTGATTATCCCAATATAACCATTTACATGTACATCAGGTAGAAGGAAATACACAAAAAGATTACCAACTACCTTATAGAGTAAAGCTACCGTAGCTGGCAGGATGGTTAAAGTTTTTGTGATGGTTCACCGATACCTGTTGGATTTTCCTTAAATCATATGATAACAATTAGTGAATGCTAAGTAACGAAGAAAAGAAAAAGTGAACAAATTATGTAATTTTGCAAAACTTGTTGTCATTAAAAGTTACATTCCTTCTCATTAATTTAAGTCCTATTCCTTTCGATTCCCCTTCAGGGATTAGTCCAGGGAATTACCTCACCACTATATGGACTCCGAAGTTGTGAACAATTCGGAATTGGAGATTGCGTTGATCTGGTAAGCTTATGTCGCCGCACGTCGCCTCAACCAATCCTCCAATACTACCATAACAATTTCCTTTTCTTTTATTAATCAGGGTCTCAAACCCTCAACCTGACAAAGAAAGAAGCACACCGTCCTCGAGGACCCTGTTGCTTAAAACCTCAGGCTAACCTTTAATTACATACCCTAGCAGCTTTAAATACACGTTATCGTGACCCAACCGCTATTGAACTACCCGTGCCTCTACATGGCACGATCACATCTTCCGTCGTTCAATCCGAATATATTGGCACCCGGTACCACGCATTACAAATCAGTCATTTCGTGCGCACTTTACAGAACAGGGCAACCGTGTACCACTTAGATAGGGCAAAGCCAATACAGGCTCCTTCCGACAAACCTATAGGTTGCATGTCCGACCTGTAGTTAACTCACAGTCATTTTTAACGTAAACATGATCCTTTTTAGGATCCAAACCAACAAAACGTCAATTCCCATGATGTATTTCCTCAATTCAGCTTTAGATTTGCATAAGAATAAAATATTGAGTATAGACTTACACATATATTAATTCATATATTTATATACTCATATTTATGCTCATTTTAACTTTTAAACCATACCTTTCCATGCGATGTTTAGACCTTATTTTAGTTGAAATCACAAAGCAAATTTTCATATTTTCTCCTAAAATAGCGAAATTATGGTTCTTCATAGCGAAAACATAAAATCAGAAATTTCAATGATCTCATATGAAACCCCAACAGTAAAAGGAAGGATTTCGTTACCTAATCTTGGTCTCTCACACGTATACAATGCTTTATCGTGAATCTTTTTCAAAAAGAAAGATTTATAGCTCCTGAAACGATCGAATTTCATTTCCGTATCAAAAACGCTAAGAACGTGCCAAAAATACGAAGAAGGAACGAAGAACATGAAGAACGCGAAGAACGTGACAAACATAATTTCTCTTAAAATTTCGGCAGAGCTTCCCCTTATACAGGGTGATATTTCTAAGAAAATTTCGACAAAGTTTTCCCTTATTCTGGGACATTTTTAGAAAAATTTCGGCAGAATTTCCCCTTATATCGAGACATATTTAAAAGAAAAATGAAAAGAGTTTCCTTTATAAAATCACCGAGGAGAAAACAACGAGATTGAAAGGATAAAATCAAACAAGAGATGAAGAATCGGTAGACACCACGCATCTTAGGTGAGTGAAGGTGTGACGAATCACATGGTTTACTAACGTGCATAGCCACCCCCACCTAAGTAGGGTATTACACAGATTTTTCCATCAAAGTAACTATAGAAGTGGAAAATAAATAATAGAATCATAAAAAATGGAGAATCGGTAGACACCACGCATCTTAGGTGAGTGAAGGTGTGACGAATCACAGGGTTCACTGACGTGCATAGCCGTCCGCACCTAAGTATGGTATTACACAGATTTCTCCTCGAACCACAGTAGAAAATGAATCGGAAAGATGAATTGAAAACCAAACTGGAAAAAGGACATTAATCGAAACAAAGCCAACTAGAAGAGGATCGTACCTTTCTCGTCCTTATTCTTCCGACAGCGCTTCGCTAGCACTCCTTCCCCACCTCCCACTCCTCCCGACCTTTCTACCCTAGCCATTGGGGTGGTGGTGGTAGTGGAAATCGTAGAAAATGAATGGGTAGTGGGGGCTATTTATAGGCTCCAGAAAACCGCTAACCATGCTTAGTAAACCGGGTTTAGACCTTAATCACGGTTAGCGGCCCATGATTTTGGCCCATGGTTTTGGCTAAAACATATCCGAAACTTAAGGCTTATGTTAGAACAATCCAGAAGTTTCTAGATTCGCTAATGATGTTTAATTAGCGCTAATCGCGATTAACTTTTACTAATCACGATTTAACCTTCGTGGCTTACGCTTAAACTTTTGCTAAACATTGATTAGTATTTGCTAATGGTCCCAATCCATCATTAGTTTCTTTAACCGTGTTTAATTTAGTGTTAATGACGATCATTACGGGTTAATGACGTCTTAAACCTCTTTACTTTCCTTTCTTCCGAAAATCATTACAATTCTAACCGAAGTACGATTCATACAAAACAAATTCCGTGGGTTTCCTCTTGACGAGCTGAATCTTATGATATAGGATCCGGAAGAGACCAAGTTTAAGGCTTTACACGATCAAGCGGATTTTCTGCTATATGAGAGAAACATCAGACATTGGCCTCATCTAAAGAAGTGATTCTGAGTGTTTGGATATTCAGATTCAGATTATACTGTAGATGTGGATGGTAGTAGATCAATGACATGCTACATCTTCGCTTTGGGGAATTCAATCATCAGTTGGAAGGATACCTTAAACCATCAATTATCTTACCTACGGCAGAAGCATAGTACATGGCTTTGGCAAGGAATGCAAAGGAAGGTGTTTGGATGAAGGGCTTTGTTAGAGATCTCGATCTATAATGGTATTAGGATATAATATATTGTGACACTCTCAATGTAATATGCTTGTTAGAGGAGTCAAATTCCTAAGTAGTACCTGGGAATTACTTAAATACCCAGGTTCTACATAATGTTTTTTTTACTCAAAAACTACAGAGGTGTCACATGTTGAACATGTGACACCCCTTAAGTTTTTTTTATCCAGGAACTACGTATGTGTCGCATTCGCCTCGTCTATCATGTGGATTTGAGAGGGCCCTGGGACATCTTCCTCGAAGGTTGGCATCGACGGCGGCGTTAGTGTGCAGTAAGTTGGTTGTGTCTGGCTGGTGTCCAATCCATGCCTCAACGGTGCCTGAGGCGTTGGCAAGTCCTCCCGTGGTCGCTCGGTGGCAGGTGTGAAGAAGTCTCTTTGCGCAAGGTTCTCATCTTCCGCAGCGGCTTCTTCATAGTCCATGGGTTCCGCCACTTGTTCACGTGCCCTACCTCGACCTCTTCCTCTTCCCCGTCCTCTTGCCCTTCCTCGCCTTGCCTCCACCCTAGCCATATCAGCACGCTCGTCATGTAACGTGACCGCATCTGCAAATTGTAATGACAGCCACTCCGTCATTTCCGCCTTCGCTTGTGTCGCAATCTCGCGGCATTCCTCGTGTCCAATGTCGTACACACGGCTCCACTTGGCGAGCTGCATCCAAGGAAAAAACGTAGATGTAAATTTGTAGCAGTTTTCTTAATTAATTTACCACAAACTTATAGTTGGAGCACTTACGTTGCTTGCCAGAGTTGCACCTAAACGTCCGACAAATCTTCGAGTTATGGTCCGATACCATTGCTTGTATGCGGGCGTCGCGAATATCCCTCTGGACCGATTGATACGAACAATTCTATCTTCCCGCTCATCCTAGCGGGCAATATGCAAGCTGTATTTTGACCTCCAATCTACATGCACTTTCCCCCTCAAATTGATTGCATGGAGTTACTCAAAAGTGAAGCAATGACTTGGAATATCTTGAAGGCCCCCAAATTGTCTCAAGAAACGGTCTGGGTAGTAATACTCCACAATGTGGAAGTATATCAACGGCACTTCCGCTCTCCTAATGCGTTCGCCTTCAAGAGAGTTGGCTGGGAGATGGGCGCGGATCTCATCGGTATATGGAGTCCAAAAAACCTGCGAAAATTGTATTACGATTAGTATTTTTTTTGTTGATATAGGAAAAATTTGTGAATGTAAAATTACCTGCTCGGGTGATTGCATGTCAAAAGCATCCCTGTAAGGTCTGACCACGTGTGTAGACTGTCTACGATGGGCAAACGCCGTTGCCCAACGGACTCCTAACGGGCGCCCGTACCATTCTCTGTCGTCCCTCACAATTGGAGCAATGTGGGGGAAATGCTCCCATGCTCATAGCTGAAGGAGTATGACCGAGCCTCCAATCTCTTCGGTCGCCATATCTGCTGCTAAACACAGATGTTTGTATAGATATGCAAGTACTGCAGATCCCCAGCTCAGTGTCCCAGAGTACTCGAAATCATGCTATATTCAATATCAATTTCAGTCCCTGGATTAGCAGCCTTCATTGCATGCAAAAGAAAAGGCATTTCAGCATATGACTTCTTCCAGTCACCAAATACGATTCCGATGGCCTTCCTTCGAGCATCCCAAGCCCTTTTCTTTGTAACCCAGTAGTTGTACATCTCGTGGATGTGAGCTCTACAACTTGATACACGAACATTGGGGTCATCCCTAACAAGAGTTAGCAATGATCTGGACATGAATTTGTAGTCCAACTGAGGGTGATCCTGATTAACTGTTGGGTTTATGCAAGTGTGTGCCCCAACAACCTTGGAGATCACCCACAGTCCATCAAATTTTCTGAAATGTCCTCGTAAATACCAAACACAACCATTCGATCTCTGCGTACAAAAAACCGACCATATCAAGCTGGTGGATTCCTTGACAATGAAGTCATAATGTGATAGAATGTGGAACTTCTTCACAGCGTAAACCAAATCCTCCCTACATTTGAACGTCCTACCCTTGCGGATTTCGTCAGCGACACCATCAAGTCTAGACTTGCTTCGAATGTCGTCTTCATATGTTGAATGAGTATTTTACCCTCTAACCCCAAAAAAGGGTATACGGGGTGTAATAGTATGCGTGCTTTGTTCATCAGCTGGGATCTCCTCGTCCATCAGATCATCTTCGACATCTTCGCTACCTTCTTCCAGGTCATCATTGGTCCCCTAAGGGATGAAATCCTGATCCATCCGGTTAACCTCTCGCAGCAACGGCTCACTCAAGCTCAAATTCTGATCCGTGCTTGGCTGCGTTACAGGCGCATCCGTATCAAAGTAGGGTTCCATGGTTGGGACATTTCTTACTTGCGTGCTGCGGACAACTGCTGCTTGTGTGCTCGGGACTCCAGACGGTCCCTTGTTAGTCATAACAGTGGGGACTTCGCTCACAGATACATCTTCAACATAAATATCGGTAGGCATTGATTTCCCAATGGTCCGAGCGTACACAAGAACTGCCTGCACATCATCATCATCGACAATAGATGAAAATGACGGTTCCTCCCCTGGGCCTCGAGGGATGCGATGTAATAATCGGATTTTTTGACTGTCAACATCCAAGTTGAACTTACGGTAAACCAAGTTCAACATCTCATCGAACGTCATATTAGGAGTCAACACAAAACCCCTTACGTTGGTTGACGATCCGCACATGAGTGTACCACTCAAATGACACATACAATACAACTGCTCCATTCTAACCTAATACGTGACACAACGTACAAGCAAACGTCATACATTCGAGAAATGAAAATAATATGCATATGATACAAACAATAACTAAAGAAAACGTTTTACCAAGTCCAATTGTTCGCAACAAGGGATTAGCCCTGTTGAGACGCCGGGGCGGCTAGGACGGTGCCAATCAGTGAAACCACGGAAAAGGAGTGTTCCGTGGGGCTAGGAGTGACCAAAACGGGCGTTTTTGAGAGAGGAGGAGATCACAAGACGCGAGTGGCGAAGTGGGCGTCGGGGGCGGCACGGGTGCAGGAGAACGAAAGGGCTGGGAAATGGCAAGGCCGCTGGGCGTGGGCCTTATTTAGGCTCAATATCGCATATTGAATATGCGTTATCTATAGCGCATACCCAAAATGCGACACATACGTAGTTCCTGGGTAAAAAAAACTTAAGGGGTGTCGCATGTTGAACATGCGACACCTCTGTAGTTTTTGAATAAAAAAAACAATTCGTAGAACCTGGGTATTTAAGTAATACCCAGGTACTACTTAGGAATTTGACTCCTTGTTAGAGTTCTGTTTATATTATCTTATTTCATTATAACCACTCTGGGGTATTTATATATTTTCCTGATTATGAGCACTCTAGGGTTTCGTCCTATATAAGGACCCCTAAACCTCCTGAATAAATCATCTCATTGTGTTCTTTCATCTTTTCCACATGGTATCAGAGCAACGGTCTTCGACCGACATTCTAACCTAGATAATGTCGCCACCACCAGTCCAGGATCGTTGCACGGACTCCTCTCCCGGCCAGGGCTTCGCGTAAGGCCCCTTAGGCCCTCTACCTCATGCGTAGCGCGTCACTAGCTCTCCTGAGCCCCCCTACTTGCTGCAGATGCACCTTTAGTGTTTGGCGGAGCCACTATGGCCACCTGCTCACCGCCAGCGGCTACTTAGGGCCCCCTGCTCGTCATCGACGCTTGGCAGAGCCCCTACGCCCCCTACTTGCGCCGGCGACCATCTGCGACCCCCCTGCTCGTTGTCAATGCCTAGCGGAGCCCCCTGCTTGTCACTAGCGGCCCTTCGACTGGCTCCAACAACACTACTGGGCAAGGTTCAGGAAAGCAGTATGCGTATGCATTCGAACATGTCACTGAATAGCTATTAAGCGGTATGCGGGGGCATATTCAGGGTATATGTGGTTCCACACGGTTTTCTATTTTTTATTTTAAAATAAATAAATATCTGCAAAAGAGACTACAATTAAACTAAATTTATGAATAAATGTGGTCCAACGGAATATCTAATAAAAATTACTTTTATTAGAGCTCAAAATAGTACAACTAAATATCAAAATCATCAAAGCTAGTATTGCAGTATATAAAACCAAAATAATGCAATTAAAATTCAAAATCAATGAAAAATTAAATAAAACTAAATTCAATACAAACAATTTGAACTTTAAAAGTATAAAACAAAAGTAATCAAAATAATAAGCTATACATTACAAATTGAAATTCAAACCTACTCAAATCAATCTAAACAGATCAAGAACTGAAATTGAAAGCAATTGAAACTGAGACCTCTATAATAAATAAAAATAAATAGACCTCAAACCTCATTAGTAAAAAAATCATCGCAGATATTTTCTTAAAGAAGAGTAGGGGTTCAGGCTTATTCTAACTCCTATTGTATCCAGATCTTAAGCTCCGGATACGATTACACAGCTGGAGCTTAAGCGGGTGCATGGAGTGCATATGCGGGTGGACAGCCCGCATATGCGATCTGCATATGCGCAAAGGGTGCATAAAGGGGGGCTTCACGTAATCGGTGAGCTGAGGAGGCCGATCAGGCATATGCAATCGCATATGCGGCCGTACGGACCGCTTTCATGAACATTGCTGTCAGTCCCTCTCGGCCACTCTGCTATACCGTTAGGCCCTCCCGAACTTTGACCAGTACTTTTGACCTTCATCATCTCTGCCCTAGTCTTCTGAAATAATGACCCAAGTCGCCCTCTTGCTTGATTAAGACAACATATATCTTCTAGGCTACTTTTTCTTGACCTGCTTGATCACCATGACGTCCACCGAGACCAAACCCGTGTACCCGACTTCTTCTATTACGGTACATGGACCATTTATCAAATTGAAATTCTCAGAGAACTATGTGTTGTGGTCTCGATCCTTCAAGGTGTTCGATGGTTAGTGCAAGAACTATGTTCTTACCAAGTATTCGTTTAAGGAGATGGACAAGAACTATGACACCTAGTATGCTGACAACTGCCAGGTTATCACTTTGATGACCAACAACATCGTAACAAATATTATGACAAATCTCCTCTACAAGGATACTGCAAAGGTGGTGTGGGAGAATATTGAGCGTATATACTCTTAGAAGACAACTAAGTTGTCTCGACTCTCCGATATAGACACACATATCTGATCCGCTACTCAAGGAGATTCAAGTCTTGTCAAGTACTGCAGGCTGCTCACTAGACTGTTTAAGGAGCTCCTCATTTTTCAACCAGCATGTTGTGATCAACAGGTGGGAGAGCGTGGTGAATGACAGTTGTATCGATTTCTTTCTGAACTGCATCCACGATACACGTTTGTGAAAGATCAATTTCTGAGGGCTGATACACTTCCCACCATTAAGAGCATCTTTGGTTGCCTACAAGAACTTGAGACACATGTTGAGCATCCTCCCATCATACCATTTGTGGAGACTACAACCCACTATGCATCTTTAGGAAACAGAGGACGAAAGAGTTACCAGGGAGGGAAAGGCCATGATTTTAATCGTGGTAGTAGCCATGACTCAGGATGTGGCAGTAACTTTGGTCGTGGACGTGATTCTACCACTGCTCGTCATCTAGCGTGCATATACTGTGGATGCTAGAACTATCTGTCTGAACAGTACAGGGCGAAGTTTGGCATACAATCTAATGCCAACAGTGCCTATGAAATAACTTCATATGAGGCAGCCTATGATACCACTGAGGACATGCCCGATCAACACTCTGGTGGAGCACATGCACCTTTTATGGTTTCTGAATATGTTTGTTTGAGACAGCTACTACGGAACTCCAGCCACTTCACCAGTGACAGTACTACTTCTGCTCCCATTACTAGTATGGTCACTACCTCAGGTACAATAGCCAACTTTGTCTCTGCCTCTAGCCTTGCTTGGATTATTGACTTAGGAGCATCTACATGTCTGTCTTGCTCTGTGAAGACCGTTCGGGTTGCCAATGTGGCCCATTCCCCTGTTACTACTGTTGACACTTCAGAGTTTTCCTCCAAACTCCAACTGATTGGAGTTCATTGTGCTCCTGCTTTCTCGGGTAGTATATTATCTGTTCGGAAGCTATATACTGAGCTTAATTGTAAACTTTTTTTGATAAGTTATGTTGTTATTTTCAGGACATCCAGACGAGGTAGATTTTTGGTTGGAGACATGAGAAAACGACCTTTATTATCTCAACATTCCATCTGATTCTAGTTTTTATGGCGCAACATCTATCTCCAACGATCCCTTTCTTTGGCACCTTCACCTTGGTAACCCTTTTGCTAAGGCCGTCTCCATGATGTTCCCTGAACTCTCTACGCTCAAACCGTTTGAATGCGAGGTATGCCAGTTCGGGAAAAATCATCGAGCATCTTTTCCTGCATGTACTGAGCCCCGTTATAGAGTTTTATTTTCTTTAGTCCATTGCGACATATGGGGGCCTGTCTAGTCCGTACTCTGAGTGAACATAAGTATTTTGTTATTTTTGTTGATGATTACAATTATTCCTCTTGGGTCTATTTGTTAAAGGAACGTTCAAAGATTAATAATAATGTCAAGAATTTCTT
The DNA here is from genome assembly GCA_037367405.1 of Ottelia alismoides. Lineage (NCBI taxonomy): Eukaryota > Viridiplantae > Streptophyta > Magnoliopsida > Alismatales > Hydrocharitaceae > Ottelia > Ottelia alismoides. The sequence continues at coordinate 182,868 of JAZKJV010001300.1, forward strand.
TCAGTATATCAAAATATTTTCTCCCATGGTATTCAAATATTTCGTTTTGATAATGTTTTAGAATTCCTAAACATGACTTGACAACCTTCTTTGCTTCTCATGGTACTATCCATCAAAATTCCTGTCCATATACCTTTCAACAGATTGAGGCAGCGGAACGAAAACACAGGCATCTTCTTAACATTGCTCACTCCCTTCTTACTCAGATGAAAGTTTCTAAAACCTACTAGGGAGATGTGGTTCTTATTGTTGTCCATCTTATCAAAAGGGTTCCTTTTACATCTCTGAATGGGTCTACCTCTTTTAGGTTACTATATCCTAATGAGTCACCCTTTCCTCTACCTATGAGAATTTTTGGTTTGTATAACATTTGTCCAAAATTTTACATTACTGACAAACTATCTCCTCGTACGATCAAATGTGTCTTTCTTGGTTATTCTTGTACACAGAAGGATTACAGGTGCTATGACCCTGTTGGGCATCGATACTACATCTCTACGTATGTGACCTTTTTTGAACAGACTAGCTTTACTTAGTCGGTCACGGATATACCTTTGGATCTTCCTCCTCCACCCATTGTATAGAAGTGCAAGCATATTTCTACAATTGCTCCTGTTCCTTTACATGTTCCTTTGTTGCAGGATGACATGCCATTTTCAAGTGCCCCCACCACTACTGTCTCGGATAATCCTCAGGGCTTCCCATCGCTCTTCATAGAACTAAGATGCAATGCACTTTTCATCCCATGTCTCATTTCACTTCTACTGCTAGCTTATCATGCTCTTAGCTAGCATGCTCTGACATAAAATATGCATATGCTCTCATGATTATTTTTGTTCCCAGACACCATCTTAGTGCCTTGTAGGATTATGGCTGGTAACAGACAATGAATGAGAAGATGGATGCTCTTACTTCTAGAGGGACATGGGGTCTTGTACGATGTCCCAAGAGGACTAGACCTGTGGCTTGCAGACGGGCCTTCATGACTAAACAGTCACCATACGAGTCCATTGACAGATTGAAAGCAAGGCTTGTGGCTAAAGGCTTTACACAAACACATGCAGCTGCGATTGATTACTTCGAAACATTTTCTCTTATACGAACTATTCTTTCCGTGTCAGCAAACAAGGGATGGCCTATCTTTCAGCTTGATGTGAAGAATGCTTTCCTGTATGGCGATTTTGAGGAGGAAGTTTATATGATGCCGCCTCATGGTTATGAAGCGAAGGGAGTGTGTGTATGTCGACTTCACAAGGCAATCTACAACCTAAAGCAGAGCCCAAGGACATGATTTGACAAACTTACTACTGAGATCATCACTCTTGGCTTCCAGATAACAACATATGACTACCCTATCTTTGTCCGAAGATGACCAATTGTTACTGTCATACTTGCTATTTACGTTGATGATGTGGTTGTCACATGCGATGATGATGGTATACTAAAAACGAATGCTTTCCTTCAGAAGGCCTTCATCACCAAGTACCTTGGCATAGATGTCTTACACACTACATAGGGACTTCATCTCTCGTGGAGGAGGTATTGCCTAAACATCCTGATCGAGGTTAGATTACTTGGATGTAAGCCTTCTGGTATTCCTGCAGACTCGAGGAAACACTCCACTTCCACTGATCCTGTCTTCGAAGAAATACACGGTACATAAGCTAATAGACAAACTTCTTTACCTTATTGTCACTAGGCCGGATATATCCTATAATATGAGTAGAGCTGGCCATTGCATGAAGCAACCACATCACAATCACTAGCAGGATATTCTTCAGATGTTGCGCTACTTGAAGGAATCACCAGGACGTGGCCTCTTCTATGGGATGATTGGCTACACTGATGTTACTGCATATGCTGATGTAGATTATGCAAGTTCACTTGAGGATCGTGGCTCCACTACATGATATGCTATAACGATCGGATGAAATCTTGTCACTTGGAGGAGTAAGAAGCAGACTGTAGTCTCTAGATATAGTGCATATGCGGAGTATAGGTCGATTGACTCAGGCTACATGTGAGATTACTTGACTACTGACCTTTCTACAGGAACTTGTTATTGTCGTCACTGCTCTTGTTCTCCTATACCAATAAATCCGCTACATACACTGCTATGAATCTTGTGTTTCATGAGTGGACCAAGCACATAGAGATTGACTTCCATTTTGTTTGTGATGCTGTACGAGGAGGGAAGATTACTAATCTGCATATCAAGATGAACCTTCAGCTTGCAGATGTATTTCCAAAGACCTTACCAAAGAAGCGCCTGTCATGGATAACTTCCAAGTTGGGTATGCTTGATGATAGATATGCTCCAACTTGAGGGGGGATGTCAGAGATGTATTTATGTTTATCTTATTTCATTATATCTCCTCTTGGGTTATTTATATATTTTCCGGGTTATGAGCACTCTAGGGTTTTGTCCTATATATGGACCCTTGGACCTCCGGAATAAATTATCTCATTGTGTTCTTTCATCTTTTCCACAATGCTTAGCCAAGGATCATGTGCATCATGATAGTACCAAGCACATCGATATCATATATCATTTCATTTGTTCTGAGAAGAGGATCAAGGTGAAGGTCGGCACAACAGATAATCCAAGCGATATGTTCATAAAGGCATTTCTTGGGAGTAAGTTAAAACATTGTTTGGACTTGCTCAATGTCGCATGTTGGCAGTAGCCACAATGAAGGGCTGACGGTGACACGATGAAGCTTGAGAATGCTTCCTAGAAGATTCAATTCAAGGTGGTGATTGTTGATATGCGTTGAATCCTAACCATCTGACCCATGCTGAAGAACCTCGTGTTCACCCCTCCTGTCGTACTATACCCCAACAAGTTGGGGGTCTCGCTTCCTGGTTAGTGAGCCTTGGGAGACTATGTGCAATCCCCCCTGTGGGGGCATTGGGGCTGAGCCTTTGGCAAAATTTTTTATGAGCAGTTCTATTTGTATTCAGGTATATGGATCCATTTGTTTCAGGGATCCGTCTGTACGAGACTACTGTATAAACTTTTTAGGGTTAGGGCTCTTTGTATCTTTTGTACTCTTCTTTCACCATAGTGAAAATAGATCGCCGCTGCCCAAAAACGTAGCCCAGTTACGGGTGAACCTTGTAAATACGTGTCTCCGTGCTTGCTTGGTTGATCTCGTTTGTGTGTGCCTCCATGATTCACAACAATATCATATGATTTATGAATGAGGAAGTGGATCTGACTTCTTCGATAATTACTTGAATAGATGCATCTTTGGGTGCTATATGACGATCCCGTCACATTTATGATCTCTTTAAATTAAATAAATTGTTTCTTAATTCTAATTATTCACCCTTACTAAATTCTGATTATCTATAGCGATGCTGTAACGCCCCACGTCACTAGAAAGAAAGATTAGTACACTATTCTCTCTCACCATATACTATATTTATTCTCTCTCACCATATACTATATTGTAAATCATCAGTGCTATCTCTAATACTTAGTGCTATCTCTAATACTTGAGGGTCAGATTGATAAAGATCCTTATGTAAATGAGATATGGTTTATATATCCAAAAAGTACTAAAAAACCTACCAAAGTCTCTTATGGATGATGATATGGAAGTCATTCCGACTCAGACACGTTCTGAAACCACAGACCTTCTCTTTGCTTTCATCATGCCAAAGTTGGGACGAAACTATAGTTAGAAATAGGAAAATAGGAGAGAGAATTGGGGAGATAGCAGGGTGAGAAGGGGAAAATAGTAGGCTGCTAATGGGAATTAGCAGAGGGGGAAATAAAAAAGGGGGAACTTATTGGAGTATTTGGTTATCCATCTCTTATGTTGTAGATGGATAAATGGATACCTCCAGGATCTATTTACCACATCCAGTCTTTAGTCCCACATCTACCAATTAGGAGATGTGGAGACTCAGTGGGGCACTGAAGGCTATATATAGACCCCCGCACCCATTGTATCCATTGAGAATGTTGAATGCAATATATGGCCCTTTGAGGACCTTTCCCGTGGTTTCGTCTCGCTCCTTAGGGAGTAGGGTTCCACGTCAAATTCCGGTGTTCAACAATACTTTATCTTTATTTCTCTGATTAGCTTCCACTTTCCTATTTTCTAACATGGTATCATAGAGGGTTCGATTCTCGAGGGTTTTATTGTATTCATGTTTATTTTTATTTTTGAGAATCGAGATTTATTTCTAGAATTCTTCTTAGATACCTAATTTCGTGAAGATTGAAGAAGCATATCTGATTTCCGTTTGAATATTATTTATGCATTCAGCTACATGCTTCAACCACATGCTTCAGCGACATGCGACTCTTGTTGCGGTTCTTCTTCAACCAAATGCTTCGACCTCCTGGTTCCTTGACTGGAACCCTAGGTCTGATTTTTTGGCCGTAACATCTTCCAGCCTTAGCCGCCCCGTGCGACGATCCTAGTAGCAAACTTGCCTTCAGGCAGAGGCCCTCCTAGTACTACCTATCTCCAGATCAAGCAATGGTGGCAATGCGATTTACATATCCAGTCCTTTCTCGCAACCATTCCCAGCCCCGCCTAGACTACCAAGGATTCTTTGGCGGCAAGATGAAGCAACCCCTCTTGGTGAAGGCGATACTGCCTTCATCTCCATCTCTGCATTGCACACGAACAAGCGATGACTCCTCCAGACCTCCTCGCTTCCTCCATCTCCATCAGCATCGTACGCAGTCTGCTCTCCAGCAAGTCTTGGCGCCGCCACAGTTCTCCTTGAGTCTTGGCAGCAACAATTCTCCTTCAGCGCATAGTTTACACCTCTCCAACGAGTATTGGATACAACGATGCCTCCGTCCTTGCTCGCGCTTCTCCTCTCCTACCCCCAAGCGGCACCACCTTCCTCATCGCCTCCTCCAGTAGTTCCCCTTCAGCGGCACCCCAGTCCTCCTGCGTGTTCTCTAGGGGCGGCAACCATCCTATTAGGGGCTGTGGGCGTATGCGAGAGAGGGTTCCCCAATTGGAAACCTTAGTTTATTTAAAAAATGATAATGAGAGCTGCTCCATTTAAAAAAAGGTTTAAATTTTAATGAGCCCAAATTGGGATGCAATATTTAAAAGAGAGAGAAAATTGGGCCCAAGCAGGCCGGAAAAAAAATGTATGATTTTTTTTAGAAAAGGCGCGTACAAAAGAAAAGCCGTATGATCATTTTTTTAAAAAAAATGATTCAAAAAAAGAAGAAGGAAAGTCGTTGAAAAAGGGGAATGAAACGACTTTAAAAAAATATTTCAAAAAATGATGAAATGAATGTTTGAAAAGCCACAAAAAAAGAATGTTGTAATCGGCTTATGTGATATTTAGCCCCATGTTGTTGTTTTCTCCCAACTTGGTTGATGTTTTCATTCCGACCAGTATGGGAGAAAGGGGAAGTATTGTGTAGAGTCACAGGTTGGTTCCAGGTCCAGTTTCAGATTCTTCAGACCATTCAGATTCCAGATTCTACAGTTCAGACTCGATGCTGGTTTCCGAGTCTGCATTTCAAGACGCACGAGTATGCAATCTTCGATTTCGTGGTCCCCATCATTCTTGTTGTTTACAGAGTTTTCGTGTGAGCCGTAGTGACTCCAGAGTAGAGGACCATTCCCTGTGCCATGTTGGCTAGGGTTTTCATGTGGTTTCAGATCAGAGAGACCCAGTTCTTCGACGAGGGGGCTTCTTTATTTTGCATTCTCTAGCGACCGTAGACTCCGACGAGGATTGCACTCCACGGCTTTTCAGTTCAACCTTTTTCAGAGATGGAGCAGTTGCCCACATCTTGTGGCTGGCCAGATGTCTCCAGGAGGAGACATTTTCAATTGGTGACTCTGACAGGCGCAGTACATAGCACATACTCTCCGACGAGGAGATACAGTTAACTCACACTCCAGCCCGTTTGTCCTTCTCATCTGCATGACATGAGAAGCAACATCCTCGACAACAACCGAAGGTTGTGCGCGTTGAGTTGATATTGTCTATGTTAGAAAATAAACATGCGGAAGCGAATGATAAACAGAGCATAATCTAGAAATATGAAAGTGGAAGAACAAAGATTTAACGTGGAACCCTACTATGTGAGGAGCGGGATGAAACCACGAGAGAGGCCCTCAAAGGGGCGTATGGTTTATTGCTTTTTCTCAATGGATACATGAAGTCTGGGGCTCCTTATATAGCCTCCACAGAGCCTCCAAGTCCCACCACTGGTAGATGTGGGATTAAACACTGGATGGGGTAAATGGATCTTCTCCAGGATCCATTTACCCTGCTACAACTCATATGGCGTACAACCAAATACTCCAACACTCCCCCTCAAGCCGGAGGATGCAATGCTCAGCTTGAACAAACATAAAGAAACTCAACTCAACGCTACAGGACACTACAGACAATATCAACTCAACGCGCATAACTGCTGCAGTCGAGGACGTTGCTTCTCATGCCGTGCAGGTGAGGAGGACGTTCGGGCTGGAGTGTGAGTCTGCTGAATCTTCTCGTCAGAGAGCATGTGCTCTGAACTGCGCCTGTCAGAGTCACGACAACTGAAAATGAGTCTCCTCGTCGGAGTACTCTAGCCCGCCTCAACATGTGGACAACTGCTCCATCTCTGAAAAGGGTCGAACTGAAAAGGGCCGTGGCTGTGCAATCCTCGTCGGAGTCCATGGTCGCTGGAGAATGGAGTCTGAAAGAAGTCTCCTCGTCGGAGAACTGGGTCTCTCCCATCTGGCATAGAGAATGGTACACTACTCTGGAGTACCTATGATACCACATGAAAACCCTTGCCAACATGGCATAAGGAATGGTCCTCTACTCTGGAGTCCCTATGGCTCACATGAAAACTCTGGCCGACAAAACATAAGAATGATGGGGACCATTAAAAGATGGCAAACACACGTGCTCATCTGAAATAAGACCGCATACTCGTGCGTGTTTGAAACTGACTCGGAAACATCTGACGTAGAGTTTGAAACCGAACTGTAGAGTCTGAGAAAATCTGACTGATTTGGAATCTGGAGATCTGACATCTGGAATATCTGAATAGACATGTGACTAGGGATGCAAAAGGTTACGGATATATCCGTATCCGATCCGTCACCGTATCCGTTTTATACAAATTTTCACATCCGTATCCGTTTTAACGGATACGGATATGGATATCATTTTGATATCCGCCAACATCCGTATCCGTATCCGTATATCCATTTTTATATATAAATATAGTCATAGATTTATTTTTACCCCTATATTACATAATTCTATATCTTCTTTTACCATATTTGTATAGTTTTTTATGATACAAACACATTTAGTAAATTTATATCATGTGTTTAGTTAGAGTACTTCTAACATTATTGGTATGCGATCAGTATCCATTTTACATCCGTATCCATTTTTTAAGGATATAGTAAGCTAGTTTTAATATCCGTCAATATCCGTATCTGCATCCGTATTTATATTAAAAAATGGATAAGGATACGGTAATACCTATATTCTTATCCGTATCCGACCGTTTGCATCCCTACCCGTGAGTCCACATAAATACTCCCCCTTTCTCCCATACTGGTCGGAATAACAAACATCGACCAAGTTGGGAGAAGACAATGCAATAAATATGGGGAGAAAATAAAACATCACAAATGCCGATGTCATTTTTTTTCCGTCTTCTTAATTTTTTTCCTTTTTTTTCTTTTTTTTAGCTATTTCAATCATCATTTTTTGTACAACTTTTAATTTTTTAAATAAGTCGTCGATGATTTTTTACGACTTCTCACAATTTCCCTTTTTTCTTCTCTTTTTTCCTCTTTTTTCTTTTTTTTTGACATGGGCTCCTCTCATGGTTTTTTTCCCGACCTTCGTTGGAGGCCTGTTACGCCTCAAAAAATGTTTTTTTATTGTCTGACGAAACGCAGAGCCCTTTGGGGCTTACTAGAGTTCCCCGATGTGAACTCTTTCTCTATAAAGAAGCCGCAACCCCCCTCGCTAGAGCTTGAAGATGAGAGGTTACCGTCACCACCACGACGTGGAGATGAACCCGCGAATCTGGAGGTCGGCCTGGTTCGATGGGGGGTGCCGCTGCACCGCTCCACCGCCTGGAAGAGGTAGCGGGACCTGTAGTTTCTGGAGGACAGCACCGAAATTGCTGGAGATAGTTGCTGGAGGATGGCGCCTGGTTCGAATCGGTGCTGGAGGATGGCGTCGATGTCGGGACCTGTAGTTCGCACGAGGGAGGGGCCCGAAGGACTGCTTTAGAGGAGGTGATGCCGTTCGGACAGTGAGGAGCAAGATGGGAGTCGCTGGCGGCGAGATGCAGCCGCTTGGAGCTGCTAGGGCTTCAAGCCTGATTAGGCACTCGCGGATGGGAGTCGCTTGGATCTCGAGCGCCATCTGCTTCGGGTGAGCCGCGAGGCTCTGGAGCAGATATGAGCGCTGCCAGCGAGTGGATGGGAGAGCGAGAGCGCATCAGGGCAGTGCTTGGAGCACCCGCGTGCGCGAATAGGAGCACCTGCAAGAGGAGCATCTTCGAGATTAATGCCGTCGACAGGAGCAGTTCTCGATGACGTACGCAAAGGATTACGTCGCCAAGTACTTCGAGATCTGGTAGAAGGTTGAAGCATCGCTATGTAACCCTCGATGGCATGGAAGGCCGTATCGTGATATATCAGTGATATATCGGTATCGAGAGGTTGGGGGTATCGAAATCGGAGTATATATCTTTTTACAGGGATATCGGCGATATATCGCCGTATCGGCTCATTGTCGGTCAAAATGAATGGATTCAGTACAAAAAATATAAGATATCGACTGATATCGCCTGATATTTCGTCGATATCCCTATATCTGAATGTTATTATTCATGCAAGCTTGATTCCACTACCTATCTAGGTACACCTAGTATTAAACAATCTATGATTTATATACTTTGTTCCGGGTAGGGTATGGTGCGACAGGAGGGTGCATACAATGGTTCTTCAACTTGGTGTATATTTACAAGTTATTTCATGTTGTAAAACTTGAATGAAATCCATTTCCAATATCTATAAGTCAATTCTTCAAAAAAATCTATAAGTCACGAATCAACATTAATATCGATATGTTCGATATTATCGATATATGCAATATAAGCTTTTAAGATGATCGATATATGTGATCTAAGAGTATATTTATAAGTTATTTAGTGATCTAAGAACTTGGATAAACTCCATTTTCAATATATGTAGGTCAACAACTAACAGTACAACCGTATCGATATATGCGATATAAGGTTCATAGATGATCGATATGTGTTATCTAAGAGAGTAAGAGTACATTTTGTAAATTATTTAGTGATCAAAGTATTTGGATGAATCTATTTTCAATATATATATATATATATAGTATGTCAACAACTAACAATATCAGCAATATGTTCGATATGACCGATATGTGCACTATAAGGATCATAGTCCTCATAAATGATCTATATGTATTTTCTAGGTGTATATTTGTATTATTTTATGTTATAAGAACTTGAATGAAATCCATTTCCAATATTTATAAGTCAAGAATCAATACTAATATCGATATGTTCGATATGACTGATATGTGCGATACCGATATGTGCGATATATGGTCTATAAATGGACCGATATGTATGAATAAGTGTGTATTTGTACGTTATTTGTTGCTTTAATAACTTGGATGACCTTAATTTCTGAAAAAATGCCAAAAAAATTGGCTTTTTTTGCGCCATTTTCGACATTTCCACCGATATCTTCGATATATCGTCGATATATCCCAATATATCCATTTCCGGGGCGGACCGAAACGATATCGATATCGATACGGCCTTCCATGCTCGATGGAGGACTGCGAGTTGCACAGGACGGCTGGAATTAGGGTTTCCACCAAAAACCCTAGAAACTTCTTGAATCATGCACGATCTTCAGAAACACATTGACGATCTTCGAATTATGTAGAAATTAGGGTTCCAAAGAACCCTAGAAATTGAGTCTTGAATAGAACAATAGTCTTCGCAAACATATATTCAATATCTAACATCGAATCTCGAAAAATAATGAACATGAAAAACTCGTGAATCGAACCCGCTCTGATACAATGTTAGAAAAAAACATGGGGAAGCGGAATGATAAACAGAGCATAATCTAGAAATATGAAAGTGCAAGAACAAAGGTTTAACGTGGAAGCCTACTCCGTGAGTAGCGGGATGAAACGACGGAGAAGCCCTCAAAGGGGCGTATGCTTCATTGCTTTTTTCTCAATGGATACATGAGGTATGGGGCTCCTTATATAGCCTCCACAGAGCCTTCAAGTCCCACCACTGGTAGATGTGAGACTAAACACTGGATGTGATAAATGGATCTTCTCCAGGATCCATTTACCCTGCTACAACTCATATGGTGCACAACCAAATACTCCAACAGTCTATAGTGTCATGTAGTGTGAGTTGAGTTTCTTTTTGGTTTGTCCAAGCTGAGCATTGCATGCTCCAGCTTGAGGGGGAGTGTTGGAGTATTTTGTTGTGCGTCTCTTATGTTGTAGATGGGTAAATGGATACCTACATGATCCATTTACCCCATCCAGTCTTTAGTCCCACATCTATCAGTTTGGAGATGTGGAGACTCAGTGGGGGCTATATAGAGACCGCCACACCCATTGTATCCATTGAGAAAGTTGAATGCAACATATGGCCTTTGAGGCCTTCTCCCGTGGTTTCATCCCTCTCCTTAGGGAGTAAGGTTCCACGTTAAATCCTGGCGTTCAACAATTTTTATCTCTATTTCTCTGATTACCTTCACATTCCTATTTTCTAACAGAATTAGCAGGAGAAAAGAGAAATAGCATGACATGAATGCAAAAATAGCATGACGGGAATGGGAAAATAGCATGCTGATATAATAGGGGGAAAATCATGAGAAAACAGGGGATGAGGAAACAACATGCAGGTAATAATAGTGAGAAATTGGAAAAAATATGAGGGAGGAATTCAGGAAATAGCACGATCACACTAAATTTACTAAAAAAATAGTACTCATAATTGGAAAAAATATGAGGAAGGAATTGGGGAATAGTACGATCACACTAAATTTACTAAAAAAATAGTACCATGCTATTGTTGCAAACAAAAGGTAGCATGTGGTATAATGCTATGTAGCAATTTCCCTGCAAACAAAGATATTAGGATCACTCAAATGAAATAGCACCATGAAATTATTGGGAAGTGTTCAGAGTTATTTAGTTGGTTTATTTACTTGCTTAACTTTTTTTCTATTTCTTGGGACTTTAACCCCATTAGCGGTCCTTTATGTATATCTCCTTTTTTTGAGCTCTTTAGGATTTCACGCTATATAAGAATCCCTAGACCTCTTGAATAAGGCATGCTATTAATTATCAATATCTTTCTCTACATGGTATCAAAGCAACGATCCAAGATCGAGGTTCGTACCATAAAACCCCATCGCCACCAGCCAATCTTCTCTCTTCCCCTCTCAACAACGTACGTCGACAATGGGATACCTGTAAGTCCCCACTGGGCAGGGCACCAACCTCCTTCACGCAGATCTTACACGGGGTTCGATCCACCTTTACAGGCCTCACGCGAGGCCCTTGCATGGTACCAACCTCACTGCTGTGACATCTAACTCGTTGCCACAACACTCTCTCGTCGTTGCCGCCTCTCTAGGCATTCAATGACCCCCTCTGCGATGTTTCAGACCCGTGCAAAGCGGCACCTGACTTGCTGCAACGGCAACCGATCTCACTACAACATCCTCAGTTGCTATCGTTGCCTCTTTATGGCTACAATGATCCCCTCTACAGCACATCAGACCTGTGCAATGTCTCCTATGCAGCATCTTTGCGACACCCTGGGGTCACCTTTAAACTTCGGCTGCCCACGGATTGCCACCTTCAGCGGTATCTCGTTGTTGTGTCCCCTCTCTGGTGGCCTTCCTCTTCCCTTGTACATTATTGTAAGGTCCTGAAACTTGGCCAAACAGAACGCAGAAGCAGCAAATCATCTTCATGCACCCATTGTTTTGTATACTTACTAAGGTGTTTCCATGTTTGTGTGCCTAAAACACATGACCGCCTAAGGCTTGTACTGCAACTCTGAGATTTTTTTTTCTATATGGCTACAATGGTCACGACTCCTACCGAGAAGAAACCCTTGTTCTCAACATCCTCTGTGATGTTGCATGGTACTTCTATCAACCTTAAGGCGCAGAAAATTATGCGCTCTAGTTTCGGTCTTTCGAGGTGTCATCAGTGATCAACAAAAGATATCAATCTTGACAAAGGAGCCGCTACAGGAGATGGACTATGAGTCATGACTAGGAGACAACTATCATGTCCAGTGACATGGATGACCAATAACGTTGAGTCCCACATTGCGACAATACTTTTGTCCAAGAACACCGCAAAGGAGATGTGGAAGAATTGGCACATACATACTATCAACAAACAAGTCTCATCTTGCTGACATCTATATGTGAATCTGGTCCGCATCTTACGGAAAAGTCCACTCTTGTACAACATTATCGCAACCTCAATGGTCTCTTTGAGGAACTTGCCATATTTCAATCGGTATGTTGTACAAAACATAAAGAGAGATCATAATGGTAGGTCCACAGATTCCTAACCGATCTACATGCTCGCTATTATAATATGAAGGAGCAGTTCCTTACTTCTGATACTCTTCGTCCATTAAGGTCATCCTTAGGACTTCTTCAGCAGATTGAGACTTTTACTGTTCGCATTCAGTCTCCACAACTAGTGGAGAAGAACTCTGCCTTTCTTGCTTCCTCCAGATGAGGTGGCCTCTTTAGCTATCAAAGAGGTCGTAGCCGTGACTCTGGTCATGGTCGCATACTATGCATTCATTGCCAGAAGGTCAATCACCCATTTCAGAGGTGTTGAATGAAGTTTTGGTATGCCTTCACATGCCAACATGGCATCCGACTATGACACAACAGTGAAAAAGGAACCTTCGAATCATGATCTGAATGGACAGCCTGTCCAACTCATTGTCACAGATTACTCGCGCCTGATGCAACTACTACAGAAATATGGTGTCACTCCCAACGAGACCACTTCCTACTGCATATCTCTCGCTACTACTTCAGGTACCATAGCCAATTCCACCACTGTCACAGCACCTGCACGGATTATTGACTTTGATACCTCTACTTATTTGGTGGCAGAAGTAGCTTGCTGACCTCTTCCCAACCCTCTTCCACTATGAAGTTGGTTTGGAGTTGCCAATAGGGCTCGTTCCCCTATTATTAGTGTTGGCACTATGGATTTTTTCTCCAAGTTCTAGCTCACTGGAGTTCATTGTGCTCCTTACTTTCCTTCAAACTTATTGTCTGTTCATAAGCTTTGTGTGGAGCTTATTTACCATGTGATTTTTGACGAGCTATATTCTTATTTTCAGGGACATCCGTGCGATGCATATTTTTTAGTTTACATGAGAAAACCACGTCTACTATCTTGGCATTCCTTCAACTTCTCCCTTTGTCGGTGGTTGTTTCTATCTCCACATGAAAAACCACGTCTACTAATCTTGGCATTCCTTCAACTTATACCTTTGCTGGTGTTGTTTCTATCTCCACATACCCATTCTTTTGGCATTTATGACTTGGACTCCTTCCTGCCAAAGCTTCGTCCATGATGTTCTTTGAACTCTCTTCATTGAAGCCGCTTGAGTGCGAGACGTGTCAGTTTGGGAAACATCATTGGACTTCCTTTCCTCTTAGAGCCGAGCCACGTCGGACTTTCACCTTTTGCTTTGGTTCATTGTGATATTTGGGGACCTTGTTTGGTCCGTATTTTGATGGTCATAGATATTTTGTTGTATTGTAGACAATTATAACAGATCTTCTTGGGTCTTTCTAATAAAGGAAACGATTGGGAGATGAATAATATTATCAAGTCATTCTTTCAGTTTTATTAAATCATCTTTCTTTGCTTGTGGTTCAAAATATACAGACTGACAGTGCTATTGAGTTGACCCAACATGACCTGGTTTCGTTCTTTGCATATCAAGGGACACTTTATCAGACTTCATGTACTCATACCTCCCAACATACTGTGATAGCAGAAAGGAAACTTCGCCACTTACATGACATCGCAAATTTATTACTTGAGGCAAATTCCTTAGTAATGTCACCAGTAAACACAATTCCCCTAAATACTACATAAAGTTTTTTTACTTCACTACTGCAACAATATCACATATGCAATATGCGACAATGGTCTGACCATGAAGTGTTTCTAGTTGAGGATGCACCTATTTATCAAATGGGTTTATGCAAGCGTGGGCCGCCAAATTTAGAGATCACCAAAACACTAAAACACCATTGAATGTCATGAAATGATCACGTAAAAATCATAAACAACCCTTCGATACCATGGTGCACAAAATAGACCAAACCAAAGACGTAGATTCTTTAACCATGAAGTTGTAGTGGGTTAGGATGTGATTTTTCTTCACTGCAAACATCAAATCATCTTTGTTGAAAATAAATAAACGGAAGCGATAAACATATAAAGAACAACAAACATGAATAACATGGATATTTTACGTGGAACCCCACTCCTTAAGGAGCGAGTTGAAACCATGAGAGAAGGCATCAAAGGGCTAGATCTTCTGTATTAAATCTCCCAATGAGTACATGTAGTGTGGTGCTCCTTATATAGCTCCATAGATAGACTAGAGTCCCACCACTCATCCTTGTGCGACTAAGCATGAGTGGAGATATTTGGATCTTGGAGCGATCCAATTACCCCTCTATTACGTACTCGAACACTCCCCCTCAAGCTGGAGCTGAGAAAGCTGTCGCTTGCAATAAAAGAAAATATACACAACTCATCTTCACTCGATACATCTGAGAGAGATGGGGATGGAGACACCTTGCTTGAACGAGGACAGACACCCGTTTCAAGAGATGTTGTTGCTGGTAGAAGACCTTGCTCGATGACGGGTTTACGGCTTTCAGGTCACCAGGAAAGAGCCTCAATTGTGCCTGTAGTATTCACTACAATACGAAGTCGTGCATGAATAAGAGTTGCCGTTGAAGAAGAAAGTCTAGAAGAGTAATAATCGGGGATAGAGACACCGCGACGACGAAGTCTTGTAGATACATCTTAAGAAGGATGCATGCCTTGCTCATACTCCTCGTTTCTCCCATACTTGATAGAATAAATAATGTGGATAATCAAGTTGGAAGAAACAATGAATAACGTGCATTTTTTTTTCTTTTTTTTTGTGCTTCCTTTTTTGCACAAATCGTCTCTTTTCCCCCGACTATTCTTCCTTTTTTTCGGACGACTTCTTTTTTTACAATCGTATTTTTCTTTCGCAAAACCCCTTTTTTCAAAACTTGCGACACTTATTTAAAGAATCACATGGCCTCATTTTTACATTTTTTTCTTCATCTCTATTTTTTTGGCACAAAAAAACAACGTGAGCTGACATGGCCTGAAATAAAAAACTTTGCCTCACTTTTTTTAATAGAAGACCCTTTTGTCTTTTTTTGTATAGCATGAACTCACCTTTGGGCACAACAAACCGATTGGCCCCAAATCCCCTCTATTTTTTCCTTTTCTTGAGGGGAAGGGGTATTTGACCCCTCCTGGGGTATCCGACCCCTCCTACTTACTTTTGCTTCATATGTGACTAGGGTTCCTCGAAGGGAACCCATCACCACTGTCGCCATCCACGTAAACTAGGAGATAAGGATACTCCGGGACGGTGTTGCATGGTGATTCAGGTCCAGCATGGAGTCTTCTTATTTGTATTTGACGATGGTCATGGGAGAATCAGGATGCCATCTGGACCTATATCGAGTGCCACTGCCTATCCCCTTGTTGGGGTTCTAGCCTCCAACGTTTAAGATGAGCTACATCGAGGCTTGGAGATTTAGAGGGAGAGGCGGTAATTTGGAGGGCTGTACGCGAGGCTAGCAACACGAGTTTTTGATTCCTGGAGCTTCTGATTTCTCAATGCGTCGAGCTCTGAGCACTGCCACCATTGAGAGAAGAGAAAAGGAGTCGATGGCGGTGCGTGGATCCGTCGTTTTTTTAGGTTCTTCTACTTGGGCTGCATGGGGGTCGCCGGGTGAAATCTGGAAGACACGGAGATCGTCACTACAGTTGCTTCCACATGAGCACTCCAGTCTTTCTTCATCTTTTATCATCTTCGCAGGGGATGGCAGGAGAACTCTGGTCTGATGATGGGGCTCTACGCAAGATCCGACCTAGAGATATAGGATTCTTGGAACCCTAGAAGGTGGATCAAGTTGGAGATGCGCACAAAAGTGCTGTGCTGGGTGAAGGAGTCTCCAATCATGATTCTTCTGGAGATGGCCTCTTGACCTCAGAAAGCTTAAACAAGAAATCCACTAAACAAACTTCCAGATGCCAAAACAATAATCAAAATAAAATACGGAATGAATAGCCCCAAAACTGACTTGCTCTAATACCATGTTGAAAATAAGTAAGCGGAATCGATAAACAGATAAATAGCAATAAACATGAAGAATACGAAGATTTCACATGGAACCCTGCTCCTTAAGGAGTAAGATAAAATCATGGGAGAAGGCCTTAACGGGCAATATCTTCTATATTGAATCTCTCAATGAGTACCTGGGGTGTGACTTGTGAGTCTCCTTTTATAGCCCCACAGACAAAAGAAAGTCCCACCACTTGTCTATGTGGGACTAAACGTGAGTGGGGGTAATTGGATCTTGGAGAGATGCAATTACTCTTCAATTACATACTCCAATAATCTTTTATCTTGAATGTTCTACCCTTTTAATGTTCATCGCCAAAACTGTTAATCCCAGACTTCTTCCGAAATCATCCTTAAACGTTGTATGACTGTCACCGTCTCTGACTCCATAAAACGATATATGTGGAACAATTGTTTGATCAATAGGTTCCTCAGCTACCATATGGTCATTCACAACATCTAATGAATTCGTGAACATGTGAAGGCTGCATTATAGGGCCACTGGTACTCCGAACCATAAAAGGATTTGAAGTGAAGCGATCATGAAAGTCATCCAAATTTGGTACCATAATCGAAGAACTCTATATAAGAATCTCAATGGGTGTCGATTTCTCAATTGTCTTGGCGTTTAGAAAAATGCCTTGGATGTCATCATTGCCTACGATGGACGTTATCATAGGATATGCACCTACACCTGCACCTTGTGGAATGCGATATGACAATTTAATTTGGTGACTACCCCTGTTCAGGTTGAACTTCTGGTTAACTGGATTTAACAAATCATCGTACGTAACAGCCAGCGTTAAGCCTTTACCACACACATTGGTGTTCGACGATTCCCCTATTCTACCCTTCAATTGGAACATGTAATAAATCGAATCCTTTTCAACCTAACACATGGGTGAGCATGGATTTATAAGTAAAGAAGTGTTGAGGGATCATCACATGTACTTCGAATCGGTGGAAAACATGATTAATTCAAAATGCGCCAGCCTTAAAAATTTAAAATATCAACTTGATGTCTACCTAGGGCTTGGAGACCTTTGTGGACTATGCCAAACGGTGGAAGCCCTGCAGGATGAGGCAGTGCCAAAGGGCTTCAGAGGTCGGAGGAACAGATGAAGGATACGGCAAAGCGAATGTGAGGAGTAGAGGGCGCTTTGTCTTCGAGAGCAAGTTAGAACGGGGGGGGGGAGTGGGGGAGGGGGGTATGAGACTCCCATAGCTGCAACCTCGACCTAAGCATTCTAGGGGAAAACTGTTATGGCAACTATCGTATACGATGCTAGTGTCGCGTATATTTAATGTAATATCAATGTCGCATACTGCGAATGGGATATTGTTGCAATACTAAAGTAAAAATCTGTGTAGTATTCATGAATTATGTTTATCAGGGACATTACTAATGAATTTGCCTCTTCATTACTTATTCATGTAATGTTTCCAAGACCTACGAAGGAGATGCCATCCTCACTTCCACTCTCCTTATAAATAGGGTTCCATCGTTTGTTCTCAAGGGTGAAACTCCTTTCTCTCTGTTATATCCTAATGAGAACCCTTTTCCTCTGCCATTGAGAATTTTTAGTTGTACTGCCTTTGTTCATAACTTCCAAATTGCAGACAGACTTTCTCTTTGTGCTATCAAGTGTGTCTTCCTTGGGTATTCTTACACTCAAAAGGGGTATATGTGCTACGATTCGATTGGTCATCATTATTACGTCTCTGGGATCTTGTGTTGTGTCCTACATATGTGAAGCATGGGTCTGCGGATGGATCTTTACAACCAAACAATCTCGTAATGGTTTCATTGATATGCTGAAGGCCAAACTTGTGACGAAGGGTTTCACACACACTTATGGAGTAGACTACTTTAAGATGTCTCCCGTAGCTAGAATGGGCTCTATTTGCACCATTATCTTAGTTGCAGCTAATAAGAATTGTCTCATCTTTTAGCTCGACGTGAAGAATGCCTTCTTATATGGAGACCTCAAGGAAGGAGGTCTACACGATGCAACCACCAAGTTATCCCTCAAGGGGGAGTATGTTTCCCAACTCCGTAAAGCCATATATGGCGTAAATCGGAGTCTATGAGCTTGGTTTGATATTCTTACCATTGAGATCTGTTCTCTTGTCTTATAGAGGACATCATCTGATTATTTTGCTCAGACAAGGGGCCACTAACACTGTTATTCTTGTTGTCTATGTTGATGATATGGTTGTTACAGGTGATGATGAAACAAACATTATAGAGTCTAAGGTCTTCATTCAGAAAGGTGTTTGTCACCAAAGACCTTGGTCAACTCCGATACTTCCTTGCATTAAGGTATTACATATACGTATTGCAGAATGATTGCATCCATCATAGAGGAAGTATTGTGTAGATATTTTTCCAGCGTCTTGCTTGCTTGGATGCAAACCATCTGACATCCCAATGGAATTATAGAAGCATGCTACTTCCATTGATTATGAGTTTGCGGACACTACACGATAAAAAAGTCTAGTGGACAAACTGCTTTACCTCATTGCCACTAGGATAGATATGTCGTATGATGTGAGCAGAGCTAGCCAACACATGAAGAGACTTCTTTACAATTATTGGTAGGATGTCCTTCTGATCCTTCGGTATCTGAAGGAGTTTCTAGGGAGAGGCCTCTTCTACAGTGTCAATGGCCATACATACATCACTGCTTGTGTAGAGATGCAGATTACGCTAGCTCTCTAGAGGACAGGCGACCAACTACAAGTTATGCTATGTTTAATGGTGGTAACCTGGTTATATGGTGAATTAAGAAGCAGAGAATGGTTTCTGGATCCAGTACAAAGGTTGAATACATGATGATGACTCAAGCCACTTGCGAGATTACGTAGCTGATCTCATTTCTACATGAGCTTGGACTTACCTACTTCTAATGGCGTATAATTTTTTTTTGAAAACCAAACTCGGGTAACCTCCCAAGTTGGGAGCTACCACCTTTTAGATTAGAAGAAAACTTAGGGTGAGGTTACATTAGCGAGAAGCCTAGGAGTTGTAAAGGGCTTTACAATGGATATAAGCATTCTCCGAATAGAACATTTGCTTTTTAAAGATACAGTCATTTCTACCCTGCCAATTCGCCCACAACGCTGTGAAAGCAACTGAGGTATCAACAGTGGAGCCAGTTCCAACCCTCTTGATGGAGTGCCAAAAAGTCGCAGCATCCTCGTGCCGCAGCCACGACAAGCCCAACTCATGCCAAACCTCAGACGAAGATTGACACTTGAAAAAGATATGTTCGACATCCTCCTGCTGCACATGACACCTATCGCAAATGATATGTTGAACACCAAAAATATTTGCCCGCCTCACTTTGTCACAAATGTGATCCCTCCGTAGGCACCTCAAGAAAATCTTGACCCTTTTAGGTATCTTTGCAGCCCAAACCATTCTTAAATCCTGAGTTAGGTTCGCTCCAAGCACCTCAGGAGAACAACGCATGTGATCGTAAATATTTTTCGTGTATAGCTTCATCCCCCTCCACTCAAAGTGGTTCGAGCTCACAACGTGCAGGGCATGGAGAGTGTCAGCTACTGACGGTGGCTCCGATTGTAACATAAGGAAATCCTCCAGCCTCTGCGCCGATAGCTCATTGACGAACTCCGTTGCCCAAGTGTTGGTCCTCCCCACCTGGAAAAGAGTGCTTTCGCGATCCGCCGCCAAAGCAAACAATCTCGGGAATCTAGTGCACAACTTGCCATCCCCGGTCCAATCGTCACCCCAGAAATGAAAGAGACGCTCGTCCCCTACCCTCGGCGTCAGAAAGATTGTGAGAGTTGGGAGGACACCATGGATACCAGACTAGAGGGGAGACTCCTACCGGAGCCTAGGAGCCACCAACTCGCCCCGAACACCATAGATCTTGCGGAGAAGCCTGTGAACCATAGAGGACGAAGGGCCCCAGATTTGAGACGCCCATTTACCAATCAACACCTTATTCATGCATTCAATGTCTCGAATTCCTAGTCCGCCATCCTTCTTCCTCTTCGTTACCTCCTTCCAACCCACAAGATGAAGCCCCGCCTTCATTTGCTTGCCATCTGACCAAAACTTCATCATCGCCTTAACCAAAACAGAGAATGGAGCCGTCGTAATACATCTTTTCATCCATCCGATCCACGTCTCCGGGAAGCCTCTACGCCTCAAACATGTCCAAATGAAATTCCAGTCAACACAGTCATATGTCTTGGAGAAGTCGATCTTCCAAAGAGCACCTTTCGTCTTTGACCTTTTCCAATGTAGACATATTTCTGACGCCAACACCAGCCCATCCGCCATTTGCCTCCCAGGAATAAAAGCACTCTGCCCCTGCAAGACCACTGAGTCAATAACCATCTTAAAGCGGTTTGCCAACGTCTTCGCGACGACCAGGTAGATCGCATTGGAGAGCGTGATGGGATGATAGTCCTCAATTCTTGTTGGGAAGTCCTTCTTCGGCAGCATGAATAATAATGCCTTGTTTATTTTCTCAAAACCCCTGTTGCCATCCGCAAACTCGTTCATCAGCTCTACAATCTCATCTTTCAACAAGTCCCAAAACTCCTTATAAAAAATACGGGGAATCCATCGGGCCCTGTAGCCCCATTCGCATTCAGGCTCCAAACCGCGTTTCTGATCTCAGCCTTCGAGAACACCGCCACCAGGACCTCTGCCTGCGACCCAGTTAAACCCCTCACCCCTCTTCCCAACCAACCCCACCCACTGCGTCGTTGTCTCCTGGAAGCACACACGTAATTGTTGCGGATCGCACCACCGATGTTACCCTCTCCTGACACCCGCCGATCTCCCACCAAGAGGTCGTGGATGTAGTTTCTCCGATGCCTCCCCGATGCCATGCTGTGGAAGAAGCGTGTATTGGCATCTCCCTCGCGAAGCCATCGTTGTGTGGACCTTTGCCTCCACTCAATCTCCTCTTTCCGATCATCATGATCTCCTCTAAGAGCCTCAATCTCTCCTCCATCTCCTCCAGCTCCAGACCGCGCGCATCATCCAACCCATCTAGATGCGACACACCTGCTTGGGCCTCACCTCTCTTCATCCTACGCCGACGTCTTACCTCCCTCCCAAATCGAGAAAGATGAGAGCGTAATAACGTTAACTTCGCGTAGAAGTGGACAACCGCCGACCCCATTGGGTTCCAGTCCCTCCAACGAGCAAACACATCATCCCTGAAACCCTCTTCCAGCAGCCAACTTTTTTCTAATCGAAAAAGGAACCTGCGCCTTTCCTCCTCTCCCGACGACCACAGAATGGGCGTGTGATCGGAGTGAACCCGAGGCATCGCCCACGCCCGTGATAATAGAAAGGCCTCCGCCCCCTCGAGCGACACCAAGAATCTATCCAGCCTCGAGCGAGATCTAGCGTTTCGCCACGTGAAGGAGCAGCCCCCTGCGTCAACAATCTGTAGGCCTAATGCATGAATAGATCTCCATAAATCCTCCGAAGCCGTATCTCTACCACCACACTGGTGGGGACGATCCTCAGGGACCAGAGTGACGTTGAGGTCGCCCCCCACCAACCAAATCCCGTCCACATGCTCTGTCCCAATCAAATCAAGCTCGGCAGCCATCGACCCCCGCTCCTGTCCCGTGGGGCCATAGCCATTTGTCACGAGAAAACCGCGCCCATCCGCTCGTCTCTTGAGCCGAATAGAGAGAGATGACTGCAACCTAGACACCGCAATCGAGTCAAAAACATCAGCCTTCCATCCCGTTAGTAGTCCCCCGGAAGCACCGGATGCCTCCAGGTCAACCACTCCGAAATTGCCTCTGCCAAGCTCCCCCCGTAGGTCAGCCACCCCACTCGAGGCTTTGGTCTCTTGAAGAAAGAAGATATCGGCCGATGATTCATCCACCTGGTTCTTTATTGCCAGTCGTTTCTCGGGCCGACCACCACCCTGCACATTCCAAGAGAGAACTTTCATTTGAGACACCTGTTAGCCATCTCTTTCGGGGCCACCACCCCCAAATGCTCCGCCACCGCTCTATCAAGGAGGCTGAATTTGTTCACCAGCTGGGGCCTCGAAGGGCCACATATTCCGTCATCACATGCTCCATCGACTTCGAGAACGTGCATACGTGAGGCTGCCCAACGAAATTTCCGTCTCAGGGGCCTTGATAGGACTCTTCTTGAATAGCAGGCCCCAAAGCGAGGTCGAGCATCTACCTCGAGATTAGCCCTAGCTTCGCTCGGAGCCGCATCCTAGTGAGGCTCGCCCACATGGACCTCGGAGTCCATAATCGGAGCATCAGAAAGGACCCCATCCTGCCTCTGCAAAGATGCATGCCCCGCCACCAGTTGCTCACATAATGACGTGCAATTATACTGTGACAACGAGTCTTCTACATACATTGCCTCCAATCATGTCTTCCATGAGTGGACTAAACATATTGAAATTGACTTTATTCGAGATGCAGTTTGAGGAGGGAAGATCAATATTCCTCATATCTCTACATAGTTTCAGCTTGTAGACATTTACGAAGGCACTACCGAAGAAACACATCTCTTGGTTGATTTTCAAGTTAGACATAATCAACAAATACACCCTAACTTGAGGAAGTGTGTTAGTGTTATTTTATTATTTTTTTTCTTGTTTAACTTTTTTATCTCTTTCTTAATCCCCTAACCCCGTTAGGGATCTTTATGTATTTTTTTCCACTTTTTTGAGCTTTCTAGGGTTGCATGCTATATAAGAACTCCTAAACCTCTTGAATAAAACATGTTATTCATTATCAATCTCGTTCTCCACAGGAAGTTAAGGTAGCAGGGATGCTATGTATATATGGTGGATCCCCACCAAAAAATAGCAGGATGAATAATAATAATAAGAAGCATCATGTCTCAGAAGATATTACTTGATTTGTTTGTCAGAACATGGAGAAACATAGTTGTTAAGAGTACGCAGAGAGTTGCAGATACGAAGGCACAAGCCTACGTGGATTCCTTGATGACTGTCACGTTGAATTTCACGTAGGATGGGTATGTTCCGGGATTCCCTTTTGGGTGTGAGCCATTCTCCTATCTATATATATGCTAGAATGAGTCGAAGGACAAGACATTTGACGTGTCAATATGAGAAATATAAATGTCTATGATGCCTAAACGTTTGCATAGAAATATTGCTTTGAGGGCTATGAAGAAAGCAGAAAAAATTGAACTCGTGGAAGACATCACAGGAAATTTTGAACCCAATGTTTTCTTAATACCATTTCTCTTAGATGAATTATGTTGAGATAACCTGAATCTTAATCTGTTTGTACGACTCGATACATAGCAGAGCCTGTTATATGACCTCACATCAACGGTTGAAGTTCACTATCTCAAAACACGGATCTCGCTATGCACAATGAAGATTTATTCATTTCTCTTGATGTTAGGTACAGGGGCAAAAAAACTCTACTATAATGATATCGACTCCTTGTATCTTTCCACACACGCGCGCCCGCCCGCCTGCACGTTTAATGGGGCTTCCCTCAAGGGGAGCTAACTTGGCTCCCCCCGACACATTTTCCTCATTTTTTTATTTTTTATTTTTGGAAAATTATCCCGTGAATATTCATCACTATATCCCTATATTATGCTATTCAAATTTCGTGCGAAATAGAGACTGCTACGGCTTCCATCCAGACAATCATTTTTTAACGGTAACAAAATTGTTAAAAAAAACTTCGTCTGGATGGAGGCCGTAGGAGTCTCTGTTTCACACGAAATTTGAATGACATAATATAGGGATATAGTGATAAATATTTATGGAAGAAATTTCAAAAAAAAAAATAAAAATATGGGCAAAATAGGGCGGGAGGAGCCAAGTTAGCTCCCCTTCAAGGGGGCAGGCTCATTTTACCCTATATACATACATACAGACACACACACACACAAACACACATACATACAGACACACACACACACACACATACAGACACATACATACAGACATACATACAGACACACACACACACATAGACATACACACACATACATACAGTTACACACACACACAGACACACGGACGCACGCACGCACACACACACACACATACAGACAGACACACACACAGCACGCACGCACACACACACACACACATATAGACACACATACACGCACGCGCACACCCACACACCCACCCACACACACACATACATACATAGGGACCCTTTCAAATGAGGTGGGGTCTCACCAATATTCTGGTGAGCCATCGATCAGATTCGTCAGATCTCGATCTGATGGTTGCATCAAAAAACTCATTCAAAAGGGCATTTTCATCATTATTTCATTAAATTTTGTTTCATTTATTAGATTTAAATTACATTCAAGGCTTTTCTGGATTTGGTATATTCAATAATGCCTGTTTTGATTATTTTCAATTTTGCTCCAAATGATCTGCATCCAACCGTAGCTTTGTAAAGTCCAGCAACTTTTTGTAAAATATATAATCCTCTTTGTAATTTAATCAATAATTCAATTTTTTCACTGTATTTTTATTTTGTATATGTGTATTTCCTTTTTGTAAATGGATCCATTCATTTTGTATATGTGCATTTTCATTTTGTAAATGATTATATTCATTTTGTGAACTCCAATGAGTTTTTGTTAGAGTATTTTTTCTTTTTATAAACTTCCGCCTTTTTGTAAATATGTATATTCATTTTGTAAAAATCGTGTAAGCCTTTGTAACTGTATCTCACTCAATTGTAAAACTCACGTAGAGCCTGCAAAAAAAGAAAACAAACATCAAGATTTGTAAAAAAGACGAATCAAATTGTAAATATGAATGTCATATATGTAAAATAACTATGGCACAATGTAAATAACTTAGGGTTCCTCTAGCTCGTTCTTCTCAGCCCAAAAGGGGAGGGGTACCGCCGCGTTGTCTTCAACAATCAAGAGGGAGGCGGCGAGCAGAGATCTCGACGACGCTGGCCGCCTGTGGCGATGAGGCGCGAGGTGGTCGGAGAGGGGCGCCTCGCAAAGGCAGCGGAGCGAGATGACGCGACCGTGTAGGGGCAGTCGACGCTTCGGAGTCGGCGATGAGGCACCGCGTTGGAGGATGCGCAGGCGGAGCAAAGTCTGACGGAGAGCGGGGTCGAGGGCGGGCGGTAGGGGCGGGAGCGGAAGGCTACCGCCTCGCCGAAGAGGATGGCGCGCGGGGCTGCGGCTCCGCCTGAAGGTCGGTGCACGGAGGAAGGCGGGCGGTGCCGCCTCGCGTGAGACAGAGGAGGCGGCTGGGCGGTGGCGCGACCGCACACGTGTGGCGGGAAGACGAGGCAGGCGGATAGAGGAGATGATCGCGCGGGGGTAGCACGCCTGGAGCGGATGGGTCGAGCATGAACGTATGAGTATATATATAATTAGCCATCTGATTGGGAGATAATTGCGGCAGGAATGTATGAGTATATACTATAATTAGAAAAGTTAAAATGACGTAAATGGGTTTGTAATCAATAAAATAATAATCATTAATATGCGTTTAATGATAGCCATCCAATTAATTAGGAATGGACGAGATTAAGGGCTCACCACAAGAATGGTAAGTCCCTGCCTCATTTGAAGTTTCTCCTATATATATATATATATATATAGGAGTGATCCTACGAGATGGGATTTTGTGAGATGGTAAGATGGGAGATTCTGGACTACTAGTTTCTGTCTTCTCTTTCCCTCTCTTGGTTGTCTCTCTCCTGGTTGAAACTAGTGGTCCAGAATCTCCCATCTCACCATCTCACCAAATCCCATCTCATAGGATCGACCATTTATATATATGTATATGAGGGTGGGGAGCTTGGACCAGGGTGCATGTAATTTTACATGCACCGGGGCTTATATCTTCCACTTTTTTTACTTTTATGGAAAATACCACCATGTATATTCATCTATATATCCCTCTAATATGTCATTCGAATTTCATCAGAAACATAGACTCCTACGACCTCCATCTAGAACAGGTAATTTTAACAGTCTTAGAATTGATGTAATCGACCTGTTCTAGATGGAGGGCAGGAGTCTCTGTTTCTGACGAAATTCGAATGACATATTGGAGGGATATATAGATGAATATACATGGTGATATTTTTCGAAAAAGTAAAAAAATATAGAAGATATAAGCTCCTGTGCATGTAAAATTACATGCACCTTGGTGCTAGCTTCCCATCTCCCCCCCCCCCCTCTCTCTCTCTCTCTCTCTCTCTATATATATATATATATATATATATATATATAGTTTAATGGGGCTGCCCCCGCCCTTATTTTGGCGTTTTTTTATTTTTTTCGAAAAATGTCGCTATGTATATTCATCCCTATGTCCCTCCCATATGCCATTCGAATTTCGTCAGAAACAGAGACCCGTATGACCTCCATCCAAACAGTTATTTTTTAACGGTAACAGGATTTTTTAAATCGACACCATCTCGATGGAGGCCGTAGGAGTCTCTGTTTCTGACGAAATTCGAATAGCATGTCGGAGGGATATAGAGATGAATATACATGGTGATATTTTTCAAAAAAAAATAAAAAAAATTGACGAAAAATGGGGCGGGGGCAGCCAACATGGCTGCCCCAAGGGGGCAGCCCCATTTTTTCCATATATATATATATATATAGGGAAAAATGTGGTTGCCCCTAGGGGTAACCAACATGGCTGCCCCCACCCCTTTTTTAGCAAAAATCTTTTATTTTTTGGGAAAATATCACTGTGTATATTCATCCCTATATCACTCCTATATGTCATTCGAATTTCGTCATAAACAGAGACTCCTACGGCCTCCATTCAGACGTCATTTTTTTAACGGTCGCAGGATTTTTTAAATCGACTCTATCTGGATGGAGGCCGTAGGAGTCTCTGTTTCTGACGAAATTCGAATGACATGTAGGAGGGATGTAGGGATGAATATACATGACGATATTTAAAAAAAATAAAAAATTTGCCCAAAAATATATAGGAACACAAGATGATAATTGGATTGGCTCGGTTCTTTAGTTGTGATCGCCTCCTCTTGTCGGCGTCTCTAAGCGGCTCTGCGTTCTCATCTCTGATGAGGTGGCACGATGAAAGGGGATCTACCTCTACCTATGTTAGTTACTACTTTGTTGAATATTGTAATTATCTTAATATCCTTTTTTTTCCATTTCCCTTCCTCTTTTGGCTATTCGCAACTCAGTCCTTTACTTTTTAGTTGAATCCAAATTGCGGATTGAAGAGAAGTTGGGTGGATCCAAAATATCGGGAAAGGTAATTGGATGTTGAAAGGAAGACCATCAGTGGTTCATATTATGTATGACGCAACGTGGTCCTACATCTGTTAATTTGGAATTTGCAGAGGTGCACACGTGCGTTTGTGTATTGATGTGTGATCAAGTGTTTCCTGGTCTACTGTAAACACGGAATTGTAAACCACGCACATGTACGTGCTTGCTCTTTTCCTTGAGCTTAGAACACCATCTTTTTGTTATTTTTAGTGAAAAATTGAACATTGAAATACTGGAATGCGGTAAATTTGAGGTGAAGTCATTTTTCGTCAAATGTTCGAGTCATAGGTTACATTTTCGGACTTCTATAACACTAGTGAAAAATAAGAGGTGTTCAAAATATCTGGGTCAAATGGGTACTTATCCAACCCGGCTATTTCAACCCTATGAGGTATCCGAGAAAAATGTTTGGGTTGGGTAACCATGAACAGCTGGCCTGCTCAAAATTGGTGACCGGTGGAAAAACCCACGGGTAATTCTGGGTACCTGGTTGGGAAAAATCCATCCCAGCAGCCTCCCACTGTTCAGCACTCTTTGATTTTCATGACTAGGGCTTCCACGATTCCTCCCACCTTCTCCTTCATTGCCATTCTCAAGCTTTTGCTGCAGCTCCTCCGCCTCTGGAACCCCGAACTCCACAGCTAGGGCTCCCACAACATAATCGAGTATCATCAATATCTGGCACCTGCACGAGGGAACCACACCACTTATCCTCCGGTTTTGATGTTTTTTCTCCTTCAGATTTGGGGTTGGGAGCAATTGATTGGGTTTGGTGGTGCTCAGCTCTTGGATTTTTAGGGTTACATGAGAATCTCATAATTTGGCAAGGCTTTACACCATCGCAAAAACTGTTTGTGCAGAGTCTGATGGGTATTGAACCGTATATATTCTCCTATATTGTTTGAGTTAAATTTGATATACATGATCCGATTCAAGATTAGTTCCCGATTGTATACACAAGGTTTTGCGTGGAAAACTTGTTGAAATTCTGTATCACTTAAAAGCTAATACGAATGCGGGAAGGAGACAATGTACAGGTAAATCACACCACTAAGAAGACTGAATTATTATTTGGTGCAATTATCACCTCATCTGAAGAATAGGCTAGAGGTTTCTGGATGATAGCATTATTGGAAGTAAGAGATCCCAATCAACTTTGATGATATCTGGAAGCTACAGGAGTTGTCTATAAAAGATACGGGCTAGTATATTGGGTAGTGGAGTTATGTTCCTTGGTAACTGAACAATTTGTTGGGTTTCTGCAACACCAAATTTTAGATTGCTGGTATATAGGTTGTGCTCTGTTATTATTTTGTGAGTGCATATTTTTTTACTGCTCATGGCTTTTCTTCTACCGCAGATAATGTCGAAGGTTGTTTATTTTAACTATTTGTACTTCTAATTGTATTTTGGATATTTGTTGTACTGATCTGCGGTTATCCACAGGTATGCAATACCCATTCAAATAATTTAGAGACCCGATAGAAGCAGGTAAGGTATCCGTTGGAATGGGTCCGGTAGACCTGTTGACCTGGTAATGATAGGTTGGGAAATGTCATGATTGAATAGGTCGGGTACTTGCTTCATGAGCCCCCCTCATGCTTTGTTCTTGTGATCATTGTTTCTGATCAGTTCGGTTGAGATGGTTGATGGAGTGCGCTATCTTCTTGTCAATGGAGCGTGCTATCGTCATCTCCTGGTGGACCATTGTTACTGTCGGGCAATATTTCTACAAAGAAATGTCTTTCAGTAGGGCTTCACTCACAATGATTTTTACAAGAGATTTAATCATGTCATTGATATTGTTATATGCAACTTCTGTTCCAATTCTCCACTTATAGCTTCTGTCTGCCTTCTCCGATACAGTCCATTGCATGGCATATGGCTTCTGCACGGGTAGGGTCTGAGTTCAATCCTTCGACATTAAATTTCTGTCTTGATGTGGTGGTCGGCTCTGCGGCGATCTTCGACAGTCCAAAGATAACTCCGCCGCATCTTCTTTGCTCTGTTCGTGACCTATCTTGTGTGGAACTTCTGCTAGGTCTCATGACATTGAATAACCTTTTGATGTTTCGCTTGGTTGCTGTAGGATCATTTTAGTAGTCTCTTTGTAGTGTTGGTTTTTTCGTCCACAGTGGGGTGGTGATTTCGCCTTGGTGGATTACTCCTCCCTCTTCTCTTGACATGTTGTATTTCTTACGATGCTTTCCCACAAAACTATTGGTACTTGTAAGTCGAAAAAGATACGGTCACGAGATTAGTGTCGCATTGACATGAAATCGAAAGAGATCTGCTCGAAGAAAATCCTATTAAGTTCAAAATGTGTCTTGACTATAGGTCAAATGAGCTGCTGGGAGTTGGTATCAGAGTTGGTTTGACTGCTTTAACCAATGGAGAAGATACCGAGGCTATAAATGAACAATGCATGTTTTTATTCAACAATGTGTACCTTCTTGCTCATTCAAGCAATATCCGAGGCATCCGTCATACTCTTTTGGATGCCTTATCCAGAGACTTATCAATCTATTGTTACTTTAGAAGTTAGAGCTTTACAAGAAATAATGACGTTTATGATAGGATCTTCTTCGAAGATAGCTAGCGACAAGCAATCTTCTTGCTTCTATAATAGACATTTCGAACACCTCCGTCCTTATGTTTTATAAGTATAGTTTATCTATTGATATGCCTTGAATTCTAACCGATCTTGGTTGAAAAACCACAGTATGCATCCATTTCTACAGTATCATACACCAACAAGATAGGGATCTTGATGTTATGGATCCGTTTGTATTTGGGATCTGTCTGCACATAAACAGTAAATAAACTTTCCTGTGGTTAGGATTCTGTGTATCTTCTATACTATCCTGATTCTCGGCATAGTGAAAACCGATCGCCACCGATCGAGGACGTGGCCCAATACGGGCGAACCTTGTAAAACCGTGTGATTGTTTGTGCACGTTCCGATTCCATGATTCTTAACATCATCCGTACTAAACAAACATAACAACCATAACAATTTATGCCGAATAATCTAAATATTCCCTTGACGATGTCTTATATTAAAATTGATTGCTCCAAATGGGTGTTATCCTAATGAGAATATGGAGGTGTATCTAATCAAATATATCTCGTCATTGAGCTGAATGCCAGCACCAAATCTCACTCCATAGTAATTATATATTCCTCGTGTATCATTTTTTTCTCAATTAAATGGAAAACTTCGTGTCTCATAGCTCAATGTTATCATCATTTGTCCAAAGACGTGATTAGAGTGCGACAATGCACATAGTGCTGCAACTAGTCACTAAATAATTATGCAAGGCACACGATCGTTACTAGTAGATACCAGTAAACTTTTAAGAAAATTGATCAAAGAACTAACTCAATGAAGGTGGTTGGAACATGTATGCCATTTTAGACTGGAGTGTTTCCGTTAGTTGGTTGGATAAAAAGTAATTTTACCATAGGATATACTGCACAGAAAGCTGCATCAGCTAAAGTTGCTAAACATGAGAATGTTTGCATTGACAATCAACATGTTTTCATCCCTTTCGAGTGTACCAGAGCAGTGGTACCCCGATACTCGCATTCGCGGTATTACAATTCCGATCGCATTACGTTCTCGAATAGCGACAGTCTTCCGACTTGTCGTAAGTCCGAGAAGGGAAATATGACATTCATATTTAATCACCACATATGTCACCAATTTCATTAATTTTCATATTATATCCCAAGAAGTGAAAAAGCATATATTATAAGTATCTTCAAATGGTACTTCTATGACTAAAAATGGTTCTCATGCAGAGCCATGTCATCCCGGCCAGACCAGGAGATGACTAACCAAGTAGCACACATACTGACTACTCTTATCGACCTTTCCATATTTTATTTGATTCTGTTGTGATACATTCTTTTCTTGCTTCGAGGCTACTTGCTTCTTTAGGAAGAGTCGCAGAGACTCTCTCTTCTCCATATCACATTCGAGGGTCAGATGGCCAGTTGTTTGTCATTTCTCTGATAATCAGGCATTTGCTCATACTGATTGGCGGACACGAGATGCTCGCAGATTGTTTACTCCTACAGCTTGATGAGTTTGACTTGATTCTAGGTATGGATTGGTTATCCGCTCATCATGCACTTGTTGATTGCTTTAGGAAGATAGTTGTCTTCAAGATTCCAGATTTACCTGAGTTCACCTTTGAGGGTACTATACACGACTCCACCATGGAGTACATTCAATGCTGCGAGCACAGCGACTTGTTGATCAGGGTTGCGATTCCTGCCTTGCATTTGTTCGGGAGGTGTTTGATCAGGAACCGATGATACATGACATCTGAGTAGTATCTGAATATCCAGATGTTTTTCCTGATGAGCTACCAGTATTACCTCCTGAGAGAGAGATCAAGTTCGAGATCCCATTATTACCAGATACACAGCCGATCTCGATGGCTCCCTATCATATGGCACCAGCTGAGTTGCGGGAGCTGAAGGTGCAGTTACAATAGTTACTTAATTTGGGATTCGTGAGGCCGAGCACTTTACCTTGGGGTGCTCCGGTTCTATTTGTCAAGAAGAAGGACGGATACATGAGATTGTCCATTGATTACCGGCAACTGAACAAGAGAACGGTGAAGAACCGTTATCTTTTGTCGCGCATCGATGATTTATTCGATCAACTCTAGGGATCTTCGGTGTTCTCGAAGATCGATCTTCGCTCCGGCTATCATCAGCTGAGGATCCGCGAATCGGATATTCCGAAGACAGCCTTCAGGGCTCGTTATGGACACTACGAGTTTGTGGTGATACCGTTTGGGCTCACCAATGCACCTGCGGCTTTCATGGATATGATGAACCGTATTTTCCGTCCATACTTGTACAAGTTTGTAGTGGTATTCATCGATGATGTGCTCATCTACTCACGGAATGAATGGGATCATGCGAATGATCTACGGACTGTCTTGGACACATTGCGGGAGCACAAGCTATATGCAAAGTTAAGCAAGTGTGAGTTCTGGTTGTCCCAAGTCTCATTCCTGGGACACGTCATTTCTGGAGCAGGTATCACGGTTGATCCTGTGAAGATTAAAGCAATTATGTCTTGGGAGCAGCCCAAGACAGTTACACAGATTCGGAGTTTCCTTGGGCTAGTGGGCTATTACAGACACTTTGTCAGCGGATTTTCCCGCATTGTTCGCCCTCTGACACGACTGACGCAGAAGGGAATCCCATTTATTTGGGACGATTCATGTGAACATGCCTTCCAGACACTGAAGAAGAGGTTGACTACAACGCCTATTCTCTCTCTTCCTTCAGGCACTCAGGAGTATGCAGTCTACACAGATGCATCTGGAGAAGGTCTAGGAGCAGTGTTGATGCAGAAAGGACAGGTTATTTCTTACGCATCACGGCAGTTGAGACCGCTGATGAATCTGCGATTCGTCATCTTTATTCATTTATTTTAGCTTAAAATCCCTTATAAAACACCTGCATATCACGCTAATTCCATATTCTTACTAACTTGCATCTGTGTAAATATTGTACATTTCTGATTAATTTTAACCTAAAATAAATAAATAAAGAAAGAAAGGAAAAATAAAGAAAAGAAAAAAAAAAAGAAAAATAAATAAAGAAAATAAAAAAGGAAGACTGTATACAGGCTGACCCAGACCCCGAGAGAAGGTCAAGACTTGACCTGATCGACCAGGAATAAAGTAGGGGGAGATAGGGTCCTCAACCAGAAAATCCAAAAAGATGTGTTTCTCACTTATTTTGTGTATATCTGTATAAAACTGACACTAATTTATTTGTACCTTAATTGACTTCAAATAAAATAACATTCAAAATCAAAGTTGTAAATAAAAATGCGTTCTAATTACTAAAATTGATTGCACAATTAAATCTTGTACAGAATAAAAGTAGCCACACTTGGAAAAAGCCACTAAGCACTAATTGAAAGACCAATTCCGTCTCCATATATGCTCAAATTGAATCAATCTCAGTTCCATTGAACTCGAAATTAAATTATCTTCAAAATGGCTGTATTTTCATAATTTTTGGAGTTACGGATGAAAAGTCGGTTTTCTGGGGTGGTTTGTGCAATTTTCCCTTGTATTTTGTGTATATTGTATTTGTATATATATTAAATTAATCCCACTGATTTCTTTTTAATAAAAATAAAAATTAAAAAAATAATAAATTCTTAAAATACAAAAAAAGGGCTCATTCGTCATTTAACCTTGTATATAGTGTCACATATGTATATAGTACATGTATATAGTTGCTATTTTTAATTAACCTTCTTAAAAAAATAAAAAAATAACATTTTTTAATTCAAATAAATAAAGTGACGAAAATTCAAAAAAATAGATAATTTTGTAAATAATTTTATCCTTCTATTTTATCTCTCATGTTATCTCTTCCACCAAAAAATCAAAAATTCATCTCTTATCCAAAATATTCAAAATTCAAAATTCATATCTTTTCTATTTATATGGCTCCATCTCCCTCATTCCAACCTGATCAATCTTTGGTGAGAGGAGCCCGATCTCTGAGAGTCTTCTTGTCGAGAAAAGGTGTCTAGCCTCCGAGTCGTCCGGTGACAGCGCGACGGCCTTCGTCGAGGCGATCACGATACATTTCCGCTCCTAAGGTGAGATCCGTATTTTTTTCTTTGCACTTTATCTTAGTTTAATCGTAGGATAATTTTTCGTATTTTCGTCTCGTTGTCATTTTTTTCTCTAGATCTTAAAATCTCCATCTCGATTTTTTCGCCACCGACTCGATTTTTCCATCTCATCTTCGCAATCTCTCCACGTTCTATTTTCTACCTCCCACGATCTATCAACTACGGCCGCGTCCGGTGGCCGGAGAGTCGGATTCGATTCCTTTCACGTTCGCCGAATCCCCATTCACTTCTCGATCTGTAGATAAATAAAAAATTTCCATTTGTTTTCTTTTCTTCTAACATTTGTTTTGCAGGACCATTAATAAAAAAAATCTCTATTTTGCCTAACATTTGTTTTGCAGGATAACAATAAAAAAATAAAAAAAATCTTTTCCCTTTTCTTATTTTCGGATTTATAAAAAAATTAAAAAAAAAGTTTTTCATTCATATCCTGTTTACATACAAAAAACAAAAAAAAATATAAAAAAAATAAAAAAAATTTTGCAGCAGGCGGCGGGCCGTCACCCCCGCCGCCCGCACCTTCTTCCACATGAACTACCACCGGCCGCGCGCCCCTCAGCCAGCGGCGCGGCCGGCCTCCGCCTCTGAAGCACGACCGCCCCTCCTCCTGGCTAGCGCCGCCCCGCACCACCTCTGAAACTCTCCTCAAGCGCGCAGCCCGGCGCTCGATCCCCCTCCGCGCGACCCAAATCGCCGAGTCCAGACCACCGCGGCGCCGCGCGTGCCGCGCCTCCGCCTCGCTCGCCGCAGGTCTTCGCCATCCCGCGTGGGGCGGCGCCGCCATCACCAGCTTCTCTGCCAGCGAAGCACCACCGCTGCCCCGCGCGGGCACCTCCAGCACGCGGCCCGCGCCGCCCGCCTTCCGCGCGCTCCTGTGGCGGTGCCTCGCCTCGCCGCCAACCGCCTCCATCGCCGCCGTCCCCCGCGTAGGGCGCCCCTTGATCTCCTCCATCCTTGAAGAAGGGCGGCGGCCCCCTTGTCCCTCCTGCGTGCCCCTTTTGCAAGCAACGAAGGGAACTTAGGGCTCCCTTTTGGATTGAGTTAATAAAAAAAGGGGTCAATTACATCAAAGCCCTCGGAAGAATTCATATTTGCAGAACGGCCCCTGCCAGACTCTAGCATATGACATGCACATGGTGAATTGGTAAATTTGCGCCTTCTGCCTTGTTATTTATTTTTATTACTTATTTGAGACTTAAACTTTGAATATTTGCATTTCAGTCCAGAATGTTTCAGTAATTACATTTTAGTCCTCCGAACTGCAGAATGATGATTTGCTTGATCTTTTGATTGAAATAAATATTTTTATTCGCCCAAAAATTTCGAGAAAATTGTGCTATGCTCCTGAGGTGATTATCTTTTTAGCATAAAATTTTCATTGCATTCTGACTTCATTTGGTATTTAAAAAAATCAAAAACAGTGCCTCTTTGTCTTCTTGAAATTCGAAAATTCATAAAAATTCGAAAATAGTTCCAAAAATTCCAAAAAAATTAGATTAGTTGTATTTCATTATCTTTTAGTTTCAGACCAATTTTCATGCATTAGTTATTTATAAAACCCAAAAAAATTAAAAAAAACATCAAAAATCTTATAAAAATCATAAAAAATTCTACAAAAATCCAAAAATTGTGATTTCAGTTTCTGATTGTAGATAATTTCTTCTTGTTTGCTTTAAAAATAGTAGCCAGGAGTTTTGGGCATTTAAAAGATTTTTAACATGCAAATTACTCCAGGCTGTCCACATTTTCTTGTTTCCTCATTGTCTGATTTTTAGAAAAATACAAAAACATCTGAAAAGTCTACAAAAATTCTCAAAAACATTTCAAAACTTTCAAAAGACAAAAATATTTTCTTTGAATTTTTCTGATCATTTTTGGCATAATTGAAAATTGCAAAAAGAGTTGGTGTGTGTATACTCTTTACCTTGTTTATATTGCGTCGTATTATTTTTTGAAAATAAAAAAAATTTTGCAAAAGCAAAATCATAAAAATTTAAAAATCAGAAAATATAAAAAAAAATTAGAAATAAAAAAAATTTAAAAAAAAAATAAAAAGATAAAAAATCACAAAAACCAAGGATAGTTGTCCTTTGAGATTCCTGTTTTCTTTTAATTAGTTTCTGATTAATTGAATAACCCTCGGGAATTGTAGCCTCCCTGAGTTCGACCCTGTCCGCTATACAGGTTAATAAGTAGCAAAAATTATAAAAAAAAATATCTTTTGTTGACGCGGGATTTTGGGGATAAAGCAACGACCCACTTTTTACCAATTATTCATCAATTAAATTCCCGGCAATAAATTCCTTCCTCAACAAAATTTTGCCGTTGCCGGGGATAAAAAAAAAAGAAAAATCAAAAGTCCCTAGAATTTCGCGCTCAACAAAATGGCGCCGTTGCCGGGGAGGCACGGCGAGGGTAGTTAGGTTTCTCTTTTGACCTGCTATTCTTGGTTGTAAATATTTGTTCATAATTTGCCACATCACTTCATTGTTTATATCCATTGCATTCATTTCATCATTTTCTCATATTTGAAAATTGTGTTTCTTACACATTCTCTTTTCTTTTTCTTGCGAGGACCCGCGGAGCGAAGGAGGCGATCCTAGGAGAGCCGAAGCACCCAAGCGACGTGGAGGCGGTTTGACTCTTCACCAAGCCGCAGGATAGCGTGAGAAGAGGAGAAGAAAATTGAAAGAGCCGAAAAAAAAAGAGAGAAAAAGAAAAAGAGAGAGAGAGAGAGTCTTTATTTTATAGCATTTGAACTCTTTGTAAACGGACATTCAGTTGTTGCGGGGTCTGTTTCGCCAAGTGGCGGTGCACTTGGGGGACCTCACCGGTTTTGTTTTCATCGCCTTTATTTTCTTTGTTTTCCGCGGATTTCGAAAGCCACCTATTGATTTCTTTAATTAATTTGCTTGAGCCAGGTAATTAATTAGGTCCAAACACCCTAAACAAGAATTTCTGTGCCTATAGAGTAGATCGTAATTTGGACTTAGTCAAATTAACTAGTTCTTGCCCGTTAATAGAAGTTATCATCTAGGACGGTTCACTTGCATTGCATATAGGTTAGTTTATTTTCTGTATTTAAATTCTGCGCGGATCACTTGCATGTAGAGTGCTGGCGACAAGGTACGCATCCTTAACCCCTGCATGCATCATCGTTTTTAATCGCGCATTGGCATTTCCGATCTCCTTCCTTGTTTTCACTCACATAAGATAAAAAGGAAATTGGACACTCGGTAGGCGATTCTTTGAAAATATCGTAACCAAGTGACAACTGCCTAAAATTTGGGACTGCTAAAGAAAACTCGACCCTAAAAAAAATACAAGGAAAAATCATTGTTTTGGGGAGAGTAACCCCCTCATTGTATTCGTTTTAACTTGCTCGCGTACACACTAAGGTTAGTGCCCAAATCCCATAATTCAACCTAAGTGTTTGTACAACTTTGTGATTATCACCTAACTCTAAAACATACAAGATTAAGAGACCGAACCTTCACGGTCTTTACATCGCGTTGAGTTGGTGAACTGGGGGTTTGTATTGTGTTTGATTGCTTGTGTGCATATCAGATCTTTCTGTGCATTTGCACCTTTTTCTCCATATCTTTTGGCTTGACCCTCGTGCTCTCCCATCTTTTGTTTCGAAGATGGCCGACTGGAGTTATTCTAATCCGATCTTCGCAGATACCTCGTACTCTCCAGACGATCCACCTTCCCTTTTCCAGGAGGATCTTCCTCCTGATGTTTGTGCATATCCGCCTAACCCATTATTTCAGGAGACGGAGGACTTTGATTTTCACCCACCCTCATTCAACCCACCCGATCCTGGGATTTTGGAGTCACCTTCCATGATTTCCACACTTAACACATTGAATCAAATGGTGGAGCATATGAATTCGAAGATTTCCAATTTTATTAACATAAATGAGAGACAGAACGCTGCTCCAATGTTTGAGGATATTGATTCACTCGAGGATAGTCATGAGAGCTTGAAATCATCCAAAACACAAAAAAATGAGAAAATTTTGAAAATACAAAAAGATTCTGGGAGACATATTATTGATTCATTTTGTGAGAAAAGAACCCAAATGGCCGATCATTTACCCACACAGCCTTGTCCCAACCTAGATCCCGAGGATGCCACTGTACAGACTGCTCTTGGCAATCCTCATGTAAATGCTGATTCCGACCTCCTCCCTTGTATGGATGAGGTCCAAAAATTCAAAAAAATATTGACTAAACCCGAAGTGGTGGCCACCCTTCATGAGATCATTAAAGCCCCACTTCAACAGGCCATGACAGATTTATCTACTCCTCAACACAAGAAAAGAAAGCGAAGGAGAAGATCTGAGCGTCATATTTTGACCATGGCCACTGCCTACGCCATCTCTCACCGTCCATATTTTAAGAAAGGGAACACGGTCACACCTCTTGTGAGTTGCTCCATATCTGACTATTCTTGTGATAACGCTCTCCTTGATGGCGGTTCATCAATCAACATAATACCCTTCTCTATGGTACAGTCTCTTCATCTTGGGCCTCTCAAGAAAACCAGGATGATAGTTCAATTTGCTGATGGATCTATCAAGGGGCCGAAGGGTATTTTAGAAAACGCTGTCATTCTTATTCAGGGCATGGATTTTACTTCGGATTTTGTTGTAATGCCCATGGAGACCTCCACCCCTGTGGAGCACCCTCCAATCATCCTGGGACGGCCTTTCCTTGCCTCTGCAGGAGCCGTTATTGACTATGGTTCAGGAGAGATTCGCTTCCGTTCTGATGTAGGGAGCGATGTGTTAATCACTACACCCACTACCATCCAGAAACCCGCATCCCATGAGAGCCCACCCGTGTTAGACAACCCCAAGAACTTTGATCATGATGATACTACCAGAGATTTTTGCTATATGATGGATGATACTGAGACCCGAGAATTCCTCTTCAAGGAGGAGGACTCGGAAAGCATAGACCTTGGAGTTCCCTCTTCTGGTACGTGGCGATGCATTGATGACATCCGCGGGATTTACACGATAGACACCCTAGAGCGGAAGGCAGACTCTGAGACTAGACAGGACGGACACGATTTGACTACTTTCACTGATAAGTCCGTTCCTACTCACCCTGATAAAGAAGAGACCGATCAGGCCAAATTTGATTTGATTGCTTTTATAAAGGAATTTGGGCCTTTTGATAAAGATGATGATCCAGTAGAGGCTCGCCAGGCTGAAATTGATCCTACTTTTTCTGATAATGATTTCGAGCCATTCTACTTTGATGTTTGCGAGACTTCCAAGGCAGGACATGATCACACCACTTCCAATAACCGGTTTAGGCCTGCACAATCTGAAACCGCTGAGCATACATTCTTGGTCGATTCTACTCAGTTCATATCTAATGATAATCCCAATATCGACCTACATCTTGTCAAATCCATACCTCAGCGGTCCCGCAAGAAGGTTCGTTTTCGACCTTCTCAACCTTTGTAAATCCACTTCTCTTGTATATCCTTTCGTTTCACTCTGTCTTCTCCCGTTTTATCATTCACCCCTTTTCCGTGTGTGTGTGTATATATGCTATACTTAGGATGTGCTTTATCCTAAGTATAGGGGGGGTGAAGGATTTGTGTTGTTCATATTCGTCCTGTTTATCACCCTTGTTGTTGTTGCCTATACTTAGGGATACTCTACCCTAAGTATAGGGGGGGTGATGTTGTTCATATCGTGTCTCTGTGAGTTTGTACATTCTCTTCATCGGTTTTCCCCTTTGTACATTCCACTATACTTAGGATTACTTGATCCTAAGTATAGGGGGGGATCACCAACTTCTCTTCATTTTTATCTTTTCTTTGAGTCGTTGTAGCATAGGAGTCTTTTCACCTTTCTTTGCTTAGCACGAGTTATGTCTTCCTTTGTCGCTCTCTGATCACTATGAGGACATAGTTCGAGCTAAGTATAGGGGGGTGTCGTATATATTGTATATATACTTTAGACATAACTCGTACTTTTAAATATATTTATCTGGAGGGTTATGTGTATATTTTATAAAATCACAAAAAAAAACAAAAAACAAAACAAAACAAAAAAAAAGAAAAAAAACAAACAAAACAAAAAAAAACAAAACAAAAAAAAACAAAACAAAAAAAAAACAAAAAAAAAAGAGAGAGAAAAAAAAACACAAAAAAAGGAAAAAAACAAAAAAAACAAAAAAACAAAAAACAAAAAAACAAAAAAAAAATGGGAAGAGAGAGAGAGAGAGAGAGAAAAACATAAAAAAACATAAAAAAAAACAAACAAACAAAAAAAAGTCTCTTGTATATATTTGTATATTTTACTAACCCTTGAAAAAAAAACAAAAAAACAAAAAAAAACAAAAACAACAAAAAAAATGCAAAACCAAAAATCTATAAAAATTTGCAAATTAAAAAAAAACTTTCTTTCACATTTGCATCTTTCCTTCAAAAAAAAAAACTTTCTTTCACATTTGCATTTTTTTCTTTAAAAAAAAAGCCATAAAAAGTTCAAGACTAGAAAATTGTTTAAAAAAAAAAGTGTGTTCTTTTCACATGTGCATCATTCCTTTTTCAAAAAAAAAAAAACCCTCGCATTGTTCATATGTTGCATTTGCATGTGCATTTTTCAGGATAGTATTGACATTTAAACTATGTCTGGAATAAAATTGAAGAATGGAGCTTAGATGGACCTTAATCCACCTAATTCTTAGAGAAACTTCACCGAGAAATAGGATTTTAGAAGCTTCAGGTCTTTGACTTAATTCTTTGAGTTCCACATGACAATGTGCAGCGTTTGACTCTTAGTGTCTAACCTGGTCTCTTCATTCTGGGTATAACTCTGGAATAGGGAATCAATTTGTACTCTCGCACTATGCACTTAGCTCAACTCAGATGGGATGTTGGAAGACTGTGTGAGTTTCTTTTCTGGTAGCGTGGAAATCTAAAGACCGGAGTACGGGTTGAAATAAAGCTTCGGAAAAGGGATGGACGGCTGGGCACAATTTTTTCTAAGACCCAAAAAAATGTACGGAAACAAAAGATTCTATATCCGTAGGGGCAAACAAGATCCAAGCAGAATCACCAAAAATACAAATACAAAGAAGCCACTACCAAATAAATATCTGACCAAAAAGGTCCAAGCTTCAAGAAACCTGCAGATCTTGGTGGAGACTCGGCTACACTGGCCATCTCCACAAGGAGAGGTGACTACACTGGCCACCCTCCAGTTCTTTTCTCTTTCTTCTAACTTCTCCCCCTATTCGATTGTGAACACAGCGCGACAGACCTTAGAAGGAAATACCTGACTCCCCGAGGACGAGTTATTGGAGAGGAGATTTGCATGGTAGTCCTGCATTCTGGATGGGAAGAGCTAAAACCTTTCACACACATGAGTCGATTGTTCAATGTTCATAGGGTGTACTTTAGGAAGAGGATTGATCTAAGATGACTTCTGAGCCGAAACTGTGACAATGATGTGTAGAACTTGAAGGCTGTTGATTTTAAAATTCTAAGTCTCACAGAAGTTCCGACACACAAATAATCCAAAGGTCCAACAGAGCTCCAAACTACAATTTTATGAAGATAAGTTTAATACTCAA
The DNA here is from genome assembly GCA_037367405.1 of Ottelia alismoides. Lineage (NCBI taxonomy): Eukaryota > Viridiplantae > Streptophyta > Magnoliopsida > Alismatales > Hydrocharitaceae > Ottelia > Ottelia alismoides. The sequence goes on from JAZKJV010001300.1 coordinate 224,943, forward strand.
TGTTGTCCTACTTTCTTTATTTTCCCTTTCTTTTTCTTTTTCTTTTTCTTCACTTATTCTTTCAAATAAGTGTTTGCTAAGGGACTAGCAAAGGTAAAGCATAGGGGGATGATGAATCTGCGATTCGTCATCTTTATTCATTTATTTTAGCTTAAAATCCCTTATAAAACACCTGCATATCACGCTAATTCCATATTCTTACTAACTTGCATCTGTGTAAATATTGTACATTTCTGATTAATTTTAACCTAAAAATAAATAAATAAAGAAAGAAAGGAAAAATAAAGAAAAGAAAAAAAAAAGAAAAATAAATAAAGAAAATAAAAAAAAGGAAGACTGTATACAGGCTGACCCAGACCCCGAGAGAAGGTCAAGACTTGACCTGATCGACCAGGAATAAAGTAGGGGGAGATAGGGTCCTCAACCAGAAAATCCAAAAAGATGTGTTTCTCACTTATTTTGTATATATCTGTATAAAACTGACACTAATTTATTTGTACCTTAATTGACTTCAAATAAAATAACATTCAAAATCAAAGTTGTAAATAAAAATGCGTTCTAATTACTAAAATTGATTGCACAATTAAATCTTGTACAGAATAAAAGTAGCCACACTTGGAAAAAGCCACTAAGCACTAATTGAAAGACCAATTCCGTCTCCATATATGCTCAAATTGAATCAATCTCAGTTCCATTGAACTCGAAATTAAATTATCTTCAAAATGGCTGTATTTTCATAATTTTTGGAGTTACGGATGAAAAGTCGGTTTTCTGGGGTGGTTTGTGCAATTTTCCCTTGTATTTTGTGTATATTGTATTTGTATATATATTAAATTAATCCCACTGATTTCTTTTTAATAAAAATAAAAATTAAAAAAATAATAAATTCTTAAAATACAAAAAAAGGGCTCATTCGTCATTTAACCTTGTATATAGTGTCACATATGTATATAGTACATGTATATAGTTGCTATTTTTAATTAACCTTCTTAAAAAAATAAAAAAATAACATTTTTTAATTCAAATAAATAAAGTGACGAAAATTCAAAAAAATAGATAATTTTGTAAATAATTTTATCCTTCTATTTTATCTCTCATGTTATCTCTTCCACCAAAAAATCAAAAATTCATCTCTTATCCAAAATATTCAAAATTCAAAATTCATATCTTTTCTATTTATATGGCTCCATCTCCCTCATTCCAACCTGATCAATCTTTGGTGAGAGGAGCCCGATCTCTGAGAGTCTTCTTGTCGAGAAAAGGTGTCTAGCCTCCGAGTCGTCCGGTGACAGCGCGACGGCCTTCGTCGAGGCGATCACGATACATTTCCGCTCCTAAGGTGAGATCCGTATTTTTTTCTTTGCACTTTATCTTAGTTTAATCGTAGGATAATTTTTCGTATTTTCGTCTCGTTGTCATTTTTTTCTCTAGATCTTAAAATCTCCATCTCGATTTTTTCGCCACCGACTCGATTTTTCCATCTCATCTTCGCAATCTCTCCACGTTCTATTTTCTACCTCCCACGATCTATCAACTACGGCCGCGTCCGGTGGCCGGAGAGTCGGATTCGATTCCTTTCACGTTCGCCGAATCCCCATTCACTTCTCGATCTGTAGATAAATAAAAAATTTCCATTTGTTTTCTTTTCTTCTAACATTTGTTTTGCAGGACCATTAATAAAAAAAAAATCTCTATTTTGCCTAACATTTGTTTTGCAGGATAACAATAAAAAAATAAAAAAAAATCTTTTCCCTTTTCTTATTTTCGGATTTATAAAAAAATTAAAAAAAAAAGTTTTTCATTCATATCCTGTTTACATACAAAAAACAAAAAAAATATAAAAAAAATAAAAAAAATTTTGCAGCAGGCGGCGGGCCGTCACCCCCGCCGCCCGCACCTTCTTCCACAGGAACTACCACCGGCCGCGCGCCCCTCAGCCAGCGGCGCGGCCGGCCTCCGCCTCTGAAGCACGGCCGCCCCTCCTCCTGGCCAGCGCCGCCCCGCACCACCTCTGAAACTCTCCTCAAGCGCGCAGCCCGGCGCTCGATCCCCCTCCGCGCGACCCAAATCGCCGAGTCCAGACCACCGCGGCGCCGCGCGTGCCGCGCCTCCGCCTCGCTCGCCGCAGGTCTTCGCCATCCCGCGTGGGGCGGCGCCGCCATCACCAGCTTCTCTGCCAGCGAAGCACCACCGCTGCCCCGCGCGGGCACCTCCAGCACGCGGCCCGCGCCGCCCGCCTTCCGCGCGCTCCTGTGGCGGTGCCTCGCCTCGCCGCCAACCGCCTCCATCGCCGCCGTCCCCCGCGTAGGGCGCCCCTTGATCTCCTCCATCCTTGAAGAAGGGCGGCGGCCCCCTTGTCCCTCCTGCGTGCCCCTTTTGCAAGCAACGAAGGGAACTTAGGGCTCCCTTTTGGATTGAGTTAATAAAAAAAGGGGTCAATTACATCAAAGCCCTCGGAAGAATTCATATTTGCAGAACGGCCCCTGCCAGACTCTAGCATATGACATGCACATGGTGAATTGGTAAATTTGCGCCTTCTGCCTTGTTATTTATTTTTATTACTTATTTGAGACTTAAACTTTGAATATTTGCATTTCAGTGCAGAATGTTTCAGTAATTACATTTTAGTCCTCCGAACTGCAGAATGATGATTTGCTTGATCTTTTGATTGAAATAAATATTTTTATTCGCCCAAAAATTTCGAGAAAATTGTGCTATGCTCCTGAGGTGATTATCTTTTTAGCATAAAATTTTCATTGCATTCTGACTTCATTTGGTATTTAAAAAAATCAAAAACAGTGCCTCTTTGTCTTCTTGAAATTCGAAAATTCATAAAAATTCGAAAATAGTTCCAAAAATTCAAAAAAAATTAGATTAGTTGTATTTCATTATCTTTTAGTTTCAGACCAATTTTCATGCATTAGTTATTTATAAAACCCAAAAAAATTAAAAAAAACATCAAAAATCTTATAAAAATCATAAAAAATTCTACAAAAATCCAAAAATTGTGATTTCAGTTTCTGATTGTAGATAATTTCTTCTTGTTTGCTTTAAAAATAGTAGCCAGGAGTTTTGGGCATTTAAAAGATTTTTAACATGCAAATTACTCCAGGCTGTCCACATTTTCTTGTTTCCTCATTGTCTGATTTTTAGAAAAATACAAAAACATCTGAAAAGTCTACAAAAATTCTCAAAAACATTTCAAAACTTTCAAAAGACAAAAATATTTTCTTTGAATTTTTCTGATCATTTTTGGCATAATTGAAAATTGCAAAAAGAGTTGGTGTGTGTATACTCTTTACCTTGTTTATATTGCGTCGTATTATTTTTTGAAAATAAAAAAATTTTTGCAAAAGCAAAATCATAAAAATTTAAAAATCAGAAAATATAAAAAAAAATTAGAAATAAAAAAAAATTTAAAAAAAAATAAAAAGATAAAAAATCACAAAAACCAAGGATAGTTGTCCTTTGAGATTCCTATTTTCTTTTAATTAGTTTCTGATTAATTGAATAACCCTCGGGAATTGTAGCCTCCCTGAGTTCGACCCTGTCCGCTATACAGGTTAATAAGTAGCAAAAATTATAAAAAAAAAATATCTTTTGTTGACGCGGGATTTTGGGGATAAAGCAACGACCCACTTTTTACCAATTATTCATCAATTAAATTCCCGGCAATAAATTCCTTCCTCAACAAAATTTTGCCGTTGCCGGGGATAAAAAAAAAAGAAAAATCAAAAGTCCCTAGAATTTCGCGCTCAACAAAATGGCGCCGTTGCCGGGGAGGCACGGCGAGGGTAGTTAGGTTTCTCTTTTGACCTGCTATTCTTGGTTGTAAATATTTGTTCATAATTTGCCACATCACTTCATTGTTTATATCCATTGCATTCATTTCATCATTTTCTCATATTTGAAAATTGTGTTTCTTACACATTCTCTTTTCTTTTTCTTGCGAGGACCCGCGGAGCGAAGGAGGCGATCCTAGGAGAGCCGAAGCACCCAAGCGACGTGGAGGCGGTTTGACTCTTCACCAAGCCGCAGGATAGCGTGAGAAGAGGAGAAGAAAATTGAAAGAGCCGAAAAAAAAAGAGAGAAAAAGAAAAAGAGAGAGAGAGAGAGAGAGTCTTTATTTTATAGCATTTGAACTCTTTGTAAACGGACATTCAGTTGTTGCGAGGTCTGTTTCGCCAAGTGGCGGTGCACTTGGGGGACCTCACCGGTTTTGTTTTCATCGCCTTTATTTTCTTTGTTTTCCGCGGATTTCGAAAGCCACCTATTGATTTCTTTAATTAATTTGCTTGAGCCAGGTAATTAATTAGGTCCAAACACCCTAAACAAGAATTTCTGTGCCTATAGAGTAGATCGTAATTTGGACTTAGTCAAATTAACTTGTTCTTGCCCGTTAATAGAAGTTATCATCTAGGACGGTTCACTTGCATTGCATATAGGTTAGTTTATTTTCTGTATTTAAATTCTGCGCGGATCACTTGCATGTAGAGTGCTGGCGACAAGGTACGCATCCTTAACCCCTGCATGCATCATCGTTTTTAATCGCGCATTGGCATTTCTGATCTCCTTCCTTGTTTTCACTCACATAAGATAAAAAGGAAATTGGACACTCGGTAGGCGATTCTTTGAAAATATCTTAACCAAGTGACAACTGCCTAAAATTTGGGACTGCTAAAGAAAACTCGACCCTAAAAAAAATACAAGGAAAAATCATTGTTTTGGGGAGAGTAACCCCCTCATTGTATTCGTTTTAACTTGCTCGCGTACACACTAAGGTTAGTGCCCAAATCCCATAATTCAACCTAAGTGTTTGTACAACTTTGTGATTATCACCTAACTCTAAAACATACAAGATTAAGAGACCGAACCTTCACGGTCTTTACATCGCGTTGAGTTGGTGAACTGGGGGTTTGTATTGTGTTTGATTGCTTGTGTGCATATCAGATCTTTCTGTGCATTTGCACCTTTTTCTCCATATCTTTTGGCTTGACCCTCGTGCTCTCCCATCTTTTGTTTCGAAGATGGCCGACTGGAGTTATTCTAATCCGATCTTCGCAGATACCTCGTACTCTCCAGACGATCCACCTTCCCTTTTCCAGGAGGATCTTCCTCCTGATGTTTGTGCATATCCGCCTAACCCATTATTTCAGGAGACGGAGGACTTTGATTTTCACCCACCCTCATTCAACCCACCCGATCCTGGGATTTTGGAGTCACCTTCCATGATTTCCACACTTAACACATTGAATCAAATGGTGGAGCATATGAATTCGAAGATTTCCAATTTTATTAACATAAATGAGAGACAGAACGCTGCTCCAATGTTTGAGGATATTGATTCACTCGAGGATAGTCATGAGAGCTTGAAATCATCCAAAACACAAAAAAATGAGAAAATTTTGAAAATACAAAAAGATTCTGGGAGACATATTATTGATTCATTTTGTGAGAAAAGAACCCAAATGCCCGATCATTTACCCACACAGCCTTGTCCCAACCTAGATCCCGAGGATGCCACTGTACAGACTGCTCTTGGCAATCCTCATGTAAATGCTGATTCCGACCTCCTCCCTTGTATGGATGAGGTCCAAAAATTCAAAAAAATATTGACTAAACCCGAAGTGGTGGCCACCCTTCATGAGATCATTAAAGCCCCACTTCAACAGGCCATGACAGATTTATCTACTCCTCAACACAAGAAAAGAAAGCGAAGGAGAAGATCTGAGCGTCATATTTTGACCATGGCCACTGCCTACGCCATCTCTCACCGTCCATATTTTAAGAAAGGGAACACGGTCACACCTCTTGTGAGTTGCTCCATATCTGACTATTCTTGTGATAACGCTCTCCTTGATGGCGGTTCATCAATCAACATAATACCCTTCTCTATGGTACAGTCTCTTCATCTTGGGCCTCTCAAGAAAACCAGGATGATAGTTCAATTTGCTGATGGATCTATCAAGAGGCCGAAGGGTATTTTAGAAAACGCTGTCATTCTTATTCAGGGCATGGATTTTACTTCGGATTTTGTTGTAATGCCCATGGAGACCTCCACCCCTGTGGAGCACCCTCCAATCATCCTGGGACGGCCTTTCCTTGCCTCTGCAGGAGCCGTTATTGACTATGGTTCAGGAGAGATTCGCTTCCGTTCTGATGTAGGGAGCGATGTGTTAATCACTACACCCACTACCATCCAGAAACCCGCATCCCATGAGAGCCCACCCGTGTTAGACAACCCCAAGAACTTTGATCATGATGATACTACCAGAGATTTTTGCTATATGATGGATGATACTGAGACCCGAGAATTCCTCTTCAAGGAGGAGGACTCGGAAAGCATAGACCTTGGAGTTCCCTCTTCTGGTACGTGGCGATGCATTGATGACATCCGCGGGATTTACACGATAGACACCCTAGAGCGGAAGGCAGACTCTGAGACTAGACAGGACGGACACGATTTGACTACTTTCACTGATAAGTCCGTTCCTACTCACCCTGATAAAGAAGAGACCGATCAGGCCAAATTTGATTTGATTGCTTTTATAAAGGAATTTGGGCCTTTTGATAAAGATGATGATCCAGTAGAGGCTCGCCAGGCTGAAATTGATCCTACTTTTTCTGATAATGATTTCGAGTCATTCTACTTTGATGTTTGCGAGACTTCCAAGGCAGGACATGATCACACCACTTCCAATAACCGGTTTAGGCCTGCACAATCTGAAACCGCTGAGCATACATTCTTGGTTGATTCTACTCAGTTCATATCTAATGATAATCCCAATATCGACCTACATCTTGTCAAATCCATACCTCAGCGGTCCCGCAAGAAGGTTCGTTTTCGACCTTCTCAACCTTTGTAAATCCACTCCTCTTGTATATCCTTTCGTTTCACTCTGTCTTCTCCCGTTTTATCATTCACCCCTTTTCCGTGTGTGTGTGTATATATGCTATACTTAGGATGTGCTTTATCCTAAGTATAGGGGGGGTGAAGGATTTGTGTTGTTCATATTCGTCCTGTTTATCACCCTTGTTGTTGTTGCCTATACTTAGGGATACTCTACCCTAAGTATAGGGGGGGTGATGTTGTTCATATCGTGTCTCTGTGAGTTTGTACATTCTCTTCATCGGTTTTCCCCTTTGTACATTCCACTATACTTAGGATTACTTGATCCTAAGTATAGGGGGGGATCACCAACTTCTCTTCATTTTTATCTTTTCTTTGAGTCGTTGTAGCATAGGAGTCTTTTCACCTTTCTTTGCTTAGCACGAGTTATGTCTTCCTTTGTCGCTCTCTGATCACTATGAGGACATAGTTCGAGCTAAGTATAGGGGGGTGTCGTATATATTGTATATATACTTTAGACATAACTCGTACTTTTAAATATATTTATCTGGAGGGTTATGTGTATATTTTATAAAATCACAAAAAAAAACAAAAAACAAAACAAAACAAAACAAAAAAAAAGAAAAAAAACAAACAAAACAAAAAAAAACAAAACAAAAAAAAAACAAAACAAAAAAAACAAAAAAAAAAAGAGAGAGAAAAAAAACACAAAAAAAGGAAAAAAACAAAAAACAAAAAAAAACAAAAAAACAAAAAACAAAAAAACAAAAAAAAAAATGGGAAGAGAGAGAGAGAGAGAAAAACATAAAAAAACATAAAAAAAAACAAACAAACAAAAAAAAAAGTCTCTTGTATATATTTGTATATTTTACTAACCCTTGAAAAAAAAACAAAAAAACAAAAAAAAAAAGAAAAACAACAAAAAAAATGCAAAACCAAAAATCTATAAAAATTTGCAAATTAAAAAAAAACTTTCTTTCACATTTGCATCTTTCCTTCAAAAAAAAAACTTTCTTTCACATTTGCATTTTTTTTCTTTAAAAAAAAAGCCATAAAAAGTTCAAGACTAGAAAATTGTTTAAAAAAAAAAGTGTGTTCTTTTCACATGTGCATCATTCCTTTTTCAAAAAAAAAAAAACCCTCGCATTGTTCATATGTTGCATTTGCATGTACATTTTTCAGGATAGTATTGACATTTAAACTATGTCTGGAATAAAATTGAAGAATGGAGCTTAGATGGACCTTAATCCACCTAATTCTTAGAGGAACTTCACCGAGAAATAGGATTTTAGAAGCTTCAGGTCTTTGACTTAATTCTTTGAGTTCCACATGACAATGTGCAGCGTTTGACTCTTAGTGTCTAACCTGGTCTCTTCATTCTGGGTATAACTCTGGAATAGGGAATCAATTTGTACTCTCGCACTATGCACTTAGCTCAACTCAGATGGGATGTTGGAAGACTGTGTGAGTTTCTTTTCTGGTAGCGTGGAAATCTAAAGACCGGAGTACGGGTTGAAATAAAGCTTCGGAAAAGGGATGGACGGCTGGGCACAATTTTTTCTAAGACCCAAAAAAATGTACGGAAACAAAAGATTCTATATCCGTAGGGGCAAACAAGATCCAAGCAGAATCACCAAAAATACAAATACAAAGAAGCCACTACCAAATAAATATCTGACCAAAAAGGTCCAAGCTTCAAGAAACCTGCAGATCTTGGTGGAGACTCGGCTACACTGGCCATCTCCACAAGGAGAGGTGACTACACTGGCCACCCTCCAGTTCTTTTCTCTTTCTTCTAACTTCTCCCCCTATTCGATTGTGAACACAGCGCGACAGACCTTAGAAGGAAATACCTGACTCCCCGAGGACGAGTTATTGGAGAGGAGATTTGCATGGTAGTCCTGCATTCTGGATGGGAAGAGCTAAAACCTTTCACACACATGAGTCGATTGTTCAATGTTCATAGGGTGTACTTTAGGAAGAGGATTGATCTAAGATGACTTCTGAGCCGAAACTGTGACAATGATGTGTAGAACTTGAAGGCTGTTGATTTTAAAATTCTAAGTCTCACAGAAGTTCCGACACACAAATAATCCAAAGGTCCAACAGAGCTCCAAACTACAATTTTATGAAGATAAGTTTAATACTCAATGTTGTCCTACTTTCTTTATTTTCCCTTTCTTTTTCTTTTTCTTTTTCTTCACTTATTCTTTCAAATAAGTGTTTGCTAAGGGACTAGCAAAGGTAAAGCATAGGGGGATGATGAATCTGCGATTCGTCATCTTTATTCATTTATTTTAGCTTAAAATCCCTTATAAAACACCTGCATATCACGCTAATTCCATATTCTTACTAACTTGCATCTGTGTAAATATTGTACATTTCTGATTAATTTTAACCTAAAATAAATAAATAAAGAAAGAAAGGAAAAATAAAGAAAAGAAAAAAAAAAGAAAAATAAATAAAGAAAATAAAAAAGGAAGACTGTATACAGGCTGACCCAGACCCCGAGAGAAGGTCAAGACTTGACCTGATCGACCAGGAATAAAGTAGGGGGAGATAGGGTCCTCAACCAGAAAATCCAAAAAGATGTGTTTCTCACTTATTTTGTGTATATCTGTATAAAACTGACACTAATTTATTTGTACCTTAATTGACTTCAAATAAAATAACATTCAAAATCAAAGTTGTAAATAAAAATACGTTCTAATTACTAAAATTGATTGCACAATTAAATCTTGTACAGAATAAAAGTAGCCACACTTGGAAAAAGCCACTAAGCACTAATTGAAAGACCAATTCCGTCTCCATATATGCTCAAATTGAATCAATCTCAGTTCCATTGAACTCGAAATTAAATTATCTTCAAAATGGCTGTATTTTCATAATTTTTGGAGTTACGGATGAAAAGTCGGTTTTCTGGGGTGGTTTGTGCAATTTTCCCTTGTATTTTGTGTATATTGTATTTGTATATATATTAAATTAATCCCACTGATTTCTTTTTAATAAAAATAAAAATTAAAAAAATAATAAATTCTTAAAATACAAAAAAAGGGCTCATTCGTCATTTAACCTTGTATATAGTGTCACATATGTATATAGTACATGTATATAGTTGCTATTTTTAATTAACCTTCTTAAAAAAATAAAAAAATAACATTTTTTAATTCAAATAAATAAAGTGACGAAAATTCAAAAAAATAGATAATTTTGTAAATAATTTTATCCTTCTATTTTATCTCTCATGTTATCTCTTCCACCAAAAAATCAAAAATTCATCTCTTATCCAAAATATTCAAAATTCAAAATTCATATCTTTTCTATTTATATGGCTCCATCTCCCTCATTCCAACCTGATCAATCTTTGGTGAGAGGAGCCCGATCTCTGAGAGTCTTCTTGTCGAGAAAAGGTGTCTAGCCTCCGAGTCGTCCGGTGACAGCGCGACGGCCTTCGTCGAGGCGATCACGATACATTTCCGCTCCTAAGGTGAGATCCGTATTTTTTTCTTTGCACTTTATCTTAGTTTAATCGTAGGATAATTTTTCGTATTTTCGTCTCGTTGTCATTTTTTTCTCTAGATCTTAAAATCTCCATCTCGATTTTTTCGCCACCGACTCGATTTTTCCATCTCATCTTCGCAATCTCTCCACGTTCTATTTTCTACCTCCCACGATCTATCAACTACGGCCGCGTCCGGTGGCCGGAGAGTCGGATTCGATTCCTTTCACGTTCGCCGAATCCCCATTCACTTCTCGATCTGTAGATAAATAAAAAATTTCCATTTGTTTTCTTTTCTTCTAACATTTGTTTTGCAGGACCATTAATAAAAAAAAAATCTCTATTTTGCCTAACATTTGTTTTGCAGGATAACAATAAAAAAATAAAAAAAATCTTTTCCCTTTTCTTATTTTCGGATTTATAAAAAAATTAAAAAAAAAGTTTTTCATTCATATCCTGTTTACATACAAAAAACAAAAAAAATATAAAAAAAATAAAAAAAATTTTGCAGCAGGCGGCGGGCCGTCACCCCCGCCGCCCGCACCTTCTTCCACAGGAACTACCACCGGCCGTGCGCCCCTCAGCCAGCGGCGCGGCCGGCCTCCGCCTCTGAAGCACGGCCGCCCCTCCTCCTGGCCAGCGCCGCCCCGCACCACCTCTAAAACTCTCCTCAAGCGCGCAGCCCGGCGCTCGATCCCCCTCCGCGCGACCCAAATCGCCGAGTCCAGACCACCGCGGCGCCGCGCGTGCCGCGCCTCCGCCTCGCTCGCCGCAGGTCTTCGCCATCCCGCGTGGGGCGGCGCCGCCATCACCAGCTTCTCTGCCAGCGAATCACCACCGCTGCCCCGCGCGGGCACCTCCAGCACGCGGCCCGCGCCGCCCGCCTTCCGCGCGCTCCTGTGGCGGTGCCTCGCCTCGCCGCCAACCGCCTCCATCACCGCCGTCCCCCGCGTAGGGCGCCCCTTGATCTCCTCCATCCTTGAAGAAGGGCGGCGGCCCCCTTGTCCCTCCTGCGTGCCCCTTTTGCAAGCAACGAAGGGAACTTAGGGCTCCCTTTTGGATTGAGTTAATAAAAAAAGGGGTCAATTACATCAAAGCCCTCGGAAGAATTCATATTTGCAGAACGGCCCCTGCCAGACTCTAGCATATGACATGCACATGGTGAATTGGTAAATTTGCGCCTTCTGCCTTGTTATTTATTTTTATTACTTATTTGAGACTTAAACTTTGAATATTTGCATTTCAGTGCAGAATGTTTCAGTAATTACATTTTAGTCCTCCGAACTGCAGAATGATGATTTGCTTGATCTTTTGATTGAAATAAATATTTTTATTCGCCCAAAAATTTCGAGAAAATTGTGCTATGCTCCTGAGGTGATTATCTTTTTAGCATAAAATTTTCATTGCATTCTGACTTCATTTGGTATTTAAAAAAATCAAAAACAGTGCCTCTTTGTCTTCTTGAAATTCGAAAATTCATAAAAATTCGAAAATAGTTCCAAAAATTCCAAAAAAATTAGATTAGTTGTATTTCATTATCTTTTAGTTTCAGACCAATTTTCATGCATTAGTTATTTATAAAACCCAAAAAAATTAAAAAAAACATCAAAAATCTTATAAAAATCATAAAAAATTCTACAAAAATCCAAAAATTGTGATTTCAGTTTCTGATTGTAGATAATTTCTTCTTGTTTGCTTTAAAAATAGTAGCCAGGAGTTTTGGGCATTTAAAAGATTTTTAACATGCAAATTACTCCAGGCTGTCCACATTTTCTTGTTTCCTCATTGTCTGATTTTTAGAAAAATACAAAAACATCTGAAAAGTCTACAAAAATTCTCAAAAACATTTCAAAACTTTCAAAAGACAAAAATATTTTCTTTGAATTTTTCTGATCATTTTTGGCATAATTGAAAATTGCAAAAAGAGTTGGTGTGTGTATACTCTTTACCTTGTTTATATTGCGTCGTATTATTTTTTGAAAATAAAAAAAATTTTGCAAAAGCAAAATCATAAAAATTTAAAAATCAGAAAATATAAAAAAAAATTAGAAATAAAAAAAAATTTAAAAAAAAATAAAAAGATAAAAAATCACAAAAACCAAGGATAGTTGTCCTTTGAGATTCCTGTTTTCTTTTAATTAGTTTCTGATTAATTGAATAACCCTCGGGAATTGTAGCCTCCCTGAGTTCGACCCTGTCCGCTATACAGGTTAATAAGTAGCAAAAATTATAAAAAAAAATATCTTTTGTTGACGCGGGATTTTGGGGATATAGCAACGACCCACTTTTTACCAATTAATCACCAACCCTAAAAATCCCGTTCAACAACCGCACGGGCGGAATTACCCCACACATGACTTGGAATTGGCGGCAGTTGTCTTCGCCTTGAAGATCTGGCGCCACTATCTTTATGGGGTGAACTTCGAGATTTTCACGGATCACAAGAGCCTAAAGTATATCTTTGATTAGAAGGAACTGAACATGAGACAACGCAGATGGCTCGAGCTACTGAAGGATTATGATTGCACAATCTCTTATCATCCCGGTAAGGGAAACGTGGTAGCTGATGCACTTAGCAGGAGAACTCATACCGAGGGTACGGCGAACTGGCTATATACGTGGGATATGCTCGCATCTTTGACTAATTGACATCCTCAGGTTAGCACACCATTCAGACACTAAAGGATTTGCTCCGCACTTGCACTTTAGAGTGGAAAGGGTCCTGGAAGGATCATCTGCCACTAGTTGAGTTCACGTACAACAACATCTATCATTCCAGTATTGGCATGGTACCATTCGAAGCCCTATACGGGCGGAGATGCCTCACACCTCTCAGTTGGCGTGAGGTATGTGATCATGCTCTTTACTCCGTGGATCTCCTGTAGGAGACCGCGAGAGCTGTTGATCTTATGAGACAGAGACTTCTGACGGCACAAAGCCGTTAGAAGAACTATGCAGACCGTCGGAAAAGAGACTTGGAATTTCAGGTAATCCAATTCTTTCCTCTTCATCCATCCAGTTATTACATATATATATATATATATATATATATATGTTCAACTTAACCACATACTAATGACATCCCTGTAAATTAAAGGTGGGAGATTAGGTATTTCTTCGTGTATCTCCCATGAAGGGAATACAGAGATTTGGTGTTCGTGGCAAGTTGGCGCCACGATATGTTGGGCCTTTTTGAGATTCCGGCTAGAGTGGGGAAGGTGGCATATCAAGTAGCCCTTCCTCCACATCTTTCAGCTATCCATGATGTCTTCCACGTATCCAACTTGAGGAGGTATGTGCACGACCCTCGACACATCATCAGTTACGAGAATCTTGACGTAGAGCCAGACTTGACTTATGAGGAAAAGCCGGTACAGATCATTGACCGTGCTGTAAAGAAGCTTCGTAGCAAAGAGGTCCCATTAATCAAGGTTTTGTGGCACCGACACAGTGTCGAGGAAGCGACGTGGGAGACAGAAGCCGACATGCGGGCACGATACTCGCAGCTTTTCTGATGTAATCATCAAAACAAGCTTTGTAATTAGATACATAATAAATATATGGCTTGTCTTCTCTTTGAGGTTTTTATGGGTTCAAAACCCTTTGAGGTTTTTATGGCTATATGAAATCCAAACAAGAACACCTAATGACCTTGACTCGAGTCTCGAGGACGAGACTCCCTTTGAGGTATTTATATTTGTAACATCCGAAATCTACACAAACCCGAACTCGATCCGATTAGGGTTCGATTAACCTAATAAAGTTGTTGGTCAACATTAAACAACCTAAAACGATCTATTGATCGTGAATCAAAAGTTGTTCGGGCGAAATCGACCAAAAATCGGTCGCATCGTAATGCGTATCGCGGAAAAGCTGCGACGTAAATTCGGAAAACCACAAAAAGATTCGAGATTGTCATGAGATCCGATTCGACAACACGAGACCAACGGAATCGACCGTTCGTCAATCGGAGGTCGTTTGATATTTTTAAATTACAAAATTCAATCCTAAACAAAAACTGTATCCGAAAATTTCGGGTATTCAAAACCCGACCGAAAGTATATGAATATTATACTCATATTGACCGTCATTTTGAGACGATCAATTCGAGATATTGCACGTCAAAATCCGAGGCACAAGGCGCAAATGCGGGCGACTTTAAGTATGTTAAATAAATAAGTGATTTAAAAAAAGAATTATTTAATTTTATATATAATTGCTACAGCAGACTGTTGGAAGCAACATTTGACTTTCTAAATTTCCCTCCACGTGACCTTTACTTCCTACCATTTGGCAAACTCTAAGGACCTTCCTTCCCTTATATATATCTCAAGCCCAAAATGCCTAAAACATGAAAGCCTTCAAATTCCAACGAAGAGTCCATATCTTCTTCCCTTTCGTTGCTCTTCCAAACCCTAACTTAACTCCAGCCGATTAAGAGCATGCAATAGATGATTGCTCACAATCAGAGAAGTGCTACCTCAAACGGCAGCAGCATCCCTGCGGAGCTTCTCCAACAACTTCTCCTGGAGATGCTATTTTTCCAGGCCACTGCTCAACCACTGCATGCAGATTTTGAAGAGGTACAATCTCCCCCTCTCCATTTGCTGCCATGCATGCACCATTCCCCTCCCTCTTGCCTATATAGCTCATTTCCAACGTAATGACCATCTCTCCTTTCTTTCTTCTCTCGAGAATTTCCAAGGAATCTCCTTTTCCTTGCCATGCCATTGAAACCCGTTTGCAGCAAAAGTTGCTGCTATTTCTTGCGGCCCTTCCAGCCATTCATCTTCAAAACAAAGGCGCTGGAGCTCCTGTCAAGAGCTGCTACAGCAGCTTGTATGTGCTGCTGCATGCAAAGATCCTCTCCAAATTGGAGAGATCAAATCGGTTCCATCCTCAGCCCACTCTCTTTGCTGTCATGCATGTATCTTATATTTTAGTATACGTACAATCCTATTTCCTTTCCTATTGTTTCCTTGCATGTCAATTTTTACACATTTTGATTATATGACTGATGCTCTTTCTTATGTGGGATGGTGTGAACTAGATAGTGTTGGATCTCAGATCTTAATTCCATAATTAGGGCTTGGGGATTTGATTCTGTTTGGATCAATGTTGGTTCTCAGCCTTGTATTCTAGGACTCGATCTTAATCTCATTTTATTTGGGTAATATGCTTCAATGATAAATTCCTCCTCATTAACTATGAGGCTGATCTGTTGCTACCTACATAATAAGTTGATAATCTACCTGATGTTTATTTAACAAATTTTTTTAGTTATCTCCAGCCTTGTAAAATTTTGAACTACCCGTACCTTGTTCTTAGAAGGAGGATTCAGTGCCAGAGTGTAATATCTACCCTTAATGCTTTTAGTAGAAAATATCCATTTCTATGAATTTAACATTTCATGCAATCCCAGGTAATCATTGAACTGTAGTAAACGATACTGTTATTAAAATTATAATTTAGATAGAAATCTCAACTGTAGATAATAAATCAATGTACAACATGACATGTTTCACTGCAAGACTTGTTAACTGAGCATCATATTTATTGGTCATTTTCTAATTATTCCATCCAAGTTTAGTTATTTTTTTTAGTCTGATATCATATGAACCACCTGAATAATGTGGTCTAAGAAGTACGTATTGAAGTACAGAATTCTTCTGTAACAAAATCCTTCTTAATTGATATTTGTTTCTATTTATAACTCTACTTATCCCTGTTATGTTTCTGTAGAGATTCATATTTCAGCTAATATCCACTCGTCTTAAATATCAAAATTTTCTCATTTGTAATTTTATTTGTATTAACCTATTTCAGATTGTCCAACATGTAATTTCTGAAAGCAATATTTGATGCATACTTTATCTATATCATTCTATCATACCTTTACCGGATCAATTGATTCACTTGTGCACTTATTATCTTCTTGATTATGAATGGTCTTTCTTCTGGATGCTAATTCACATTTGGTAATATGTATGATAATATTATCTTATTACCACTAATCATGGATATAATCAACTATCGGTTCATTCCTTTGCAATACTCAGTTAAACTATAGTTAAACTATAAACTGTTGCACTTGACAAAATATGTATTGTGTTTTATCCAAATTATGGATAAAAAAAGAGTCTTACTCATATCCTAGTTAGCGTTGTGATAGTAGTTACACTTGGTAGACTCTTTGAAATCCACACATGTCCCTTTTGTCTCCTCCGAATATTCATTATCTGTTAAGTAATTATTCATCCCCATTTGAACGGAGAAATCTCTCACTCCTGTTCGACCTCCTCATTCATCATT
Source organism: Ottelia alismoides (assembly GCA_037367405.1). Classification (NCBI taxonomy): domain Eukaryota; kingdom Viridiplantae; phylum Streptophyta; class Magnoliopsida; order Alismatales; family Hydrocharitaceae; genus Ottelia; species Ottelia alismoides. The sequence goes on from JAZKJV010001300.1 coordinate 241,604, forward strand.
CAGTTGCTTTTCGAATTAGATTTGATTAATTCCTGGTACTAGATACAGCTTATTTAATTTGCTATTGACCAGTAATCACAGTGTGTGTCTTGAATTATACTAGGGTTTATAAGGGATTAGAAATTTATCTACGATCAAATGCATCCCTATGGTTGTGAATAAGTGATATCAGATAATCGTGCCGGTCATGGTAACTTTTACACCTGACCGTGCGAGGGTGCGGTGACCCTCAACTGGGCGGGAGATAGGAAGCCCAGTTAGGGCAGCGGCCGCCAAGTGCGCGGGTCTAGGATCCCAGTCCCTTTTCGGTTTTGACGTGAGCTCACAGTGTTTTTACACCTCGTTGGGATCCCGACTTTTGACCAGTTCCGCTGACCCTCTGTTTTAGGATACCCAGGCGGGGGATCCTTGGTTTTCAGTTTTACGTACGAGCTCGGTTGCCCGTTACCGGTCGGGCTGTTTCTAGAGTGACTTTTCCGGGAAGTCCCTCTCACCCATCTCAGTGGCGTAGTTTGGGAGTAGACATATCCCTCTATTGGACCGTCCTTCCAATTAGGGGGCGAGACGGAAGAGCCCTTTTGTTGGCTTCTTCACCGCTTGAGTTTTTCTTTCGCCAACAGACTTGGCGATTCTACATCCAGATCATCCATATCTATATCTACATCATTTAGAGTTACATTTGAGACTGTTGCACTGAGGTTTGAAGGAATTGATTCTACATCCAGATCATCCATCTCTATGTCCACACCATCTAGAGTTTCATCTGAGACAGTTGCACTTAAGGTTTTAATGGATTATAATTAAAATTGAGTAAATGGAAAAGCCACTAATCTGATTCAAAATCCCTTTGAGTTAATGGACGTGTTGGGAACTTAGTTAGGATGCATTACACAACACCGCATGCCTACGGAGGCCCCCCAACCCTAAGACATTCCCCAAGTCTTAGAGTCATAGTGTGAGGTTTCACAAGAATCAAGACCACAGACTATCCACTAACTTAAAGGAGTAACTAGACTTCAGAATTAAATAAACCATTATATCTTCTCATCTTATCTTTCCCATCATCAAAATCCAAAAATATGATCTCTGAGTAATATGAGAATAAAATATACATACTTATGATCAATTAGTCACCATAGAAATATACTCATGTGGGAAATGTTGGGATAATGGCTGATCATAAGAGGTGCTTGCTAGAAATTTGGAAACCTTTTTCAATTGCAAGTAGAATTAAATTTTAATTTGAGTTGCTCATGCCTCACTACTTGTTTTCTTTTGAAAATAATAAATGCATGTTATTTTATAAGTTTTGGGAGGTACCAGCGCCCGCTGACGCCTCTTCTTTCCTAACATGTTTGGCAGGCAAACAGCCTGCTGTTCAATAGCTATATATGGTTCCAGGAGACCAAGTCTATACCAGACGGTATGTGGTTTTTATTACAGTTTTTAGTGCAATTGATATTATAAAATGCTTCTTCTCTTCAGTCAAATTTTTGGGATGTTGTATGTACTGTCAGATACTGTACATGTTGTAAAATCATATGGAAATTAATGAAATGAAATTTTGGTGACCATTGTTCTATGAGTTGTGGTTGTAAATGTTAATATGAATGTCAGATGAAATTATTTCATTCGCGAAAAAATTTCCCCGTACTTTCAGTTACTTAATGCGATAGTAATGAATGTTGTAACGCGAAATGTGTGATTAACGGGTACCCGGATCCTAGGGGGTTCACAGTTTGCTCTGGTACAGTTTATAGCTCCTTAAGAGGATTCAGAAAATTATGCATAGCAATGTTAGGGTTCTCAGGTATATGGACTTAAGTCATTTCACTCCATCATTTTAATTTCTTTTTGGATTGAGATCGAAGTTAAGAAGGATAACTTTTAGATATTGAATAAACATTATGAGCTACTCCAGAAAATTATGTGGAATAGAGTCGTGAAATGGTTGGATAATAAAATGATATTGGAGCTTCCATATTCTCTTGGTTATACCCAGAGCTTCCACTCCAACTAAATTGACTTAAGGCAACGAATAATTTAAATATAAATTGCGTTATCTTTCGATGTTATTGTTTGTTGCCCGACTATCACTTGTTCCTAAATTAGCAACTAATAACATACACTAGAACAAATTTGACATGATCAATGAATAATTTAGCATTTGTTTCCATATTTTCTTAGTTAAAAATATAACAACAAATATTATTCTTTACTCGATTCTATAAATTATCAATGATTATTTTATTAGTTGCAGTATTTCTAGCAACAAATTATATGACAATGGCTATCCAGAGACATTTTCTTTGCGATTAATATAAATTTTAATGAATAAATCAATAGATAATCATCGTTATATTAAACTTTAACAATGAACATACATTCGTTGCTAATTACAAGGAGAAAATTATAATTTGGCAACATATAATATTCGTTGTGGTATCTTTAACATCGGAAAGATATGCAAATTGATATTCAAATTATTTGTTATCTTGGGTCATTGTTGTTGTATTGACATTTGTTATTAGAGATTCATATAATGATGATTTTTCTGTTGACTTATTCATTAAAGTTTTAGTGCAATCTTTACCAATATATCAATGATTACAAGAAAAAATCAACGAATAACCATTGATATATGATTATTTACGAGGAATATAGCGACATATACAACATTCATTGTAAATTTAAAAATGAAGCAATGGATAATGTTCGTTGTTATATATTTAGCTACAAAAGATATGACAAAGAGTATTGAATTACTCGTTGTCTTAAGTCAATATTTTTGTGGTAAGTTTTTTAATTAAGGATCAAGTAATGGTGGTAGCACGCTGTACAACCACCCGGCGGAGGGGCTGCTGCTGGACACGCTCGGCGGGGCGCTGTCCCTGGTGACGTCCGGCGCGCACGTGTGGTTCTTCACGTTTGTGATGGTGGACGACCACTGCGGGATGTGGGTGCCGTGGAACCCCCTGCAGATCCTCTCTAGCAACAACAGCTCCATGACGTCCACCACCAAATGTACGGGTGGAAGTACAACTTTGCACAGCCCTTCTTCGTGGCGTGGGACAGGATCTTGGGACGTACCTGTCGTACGAGCTCCAGAGAAAGGGTGGGAGCTTTTTCCCCGAATGAGCATGGGCCCTCTCGAATTGCCCGGTCAGGGCATGTCAGCGCCCAAATTTCCTGTCATGACATTGATCGGCGAACGGTTCGTCGATCGGCAAACCGTTTGCCGATCAACGCCTACTCACCCGTTCAACGCCTCCATCCGCCCTCCCAAGGCGTACGCGCCTGACTTTCGCGCCCTCCCGAGGCGCGCGTGCTGGGATTCCCGGGCGTGGCCGAGATTCCTGGGGGTGGGACCCAGTCGGCGAATGGTTTGCCGACCGGGCTCCCTATAAATACCGGCCTTCGCCCCTCATTCCCCTCACGCCTTCCTCATTCTCTCTTCTCCCTTCAAACTTCAAGCATCCTCCTCTCAAGCCTTAAGCCTCCTCCTCCCTTCCTCCCTCCCACATTAAGGTATGTTTTATTTATTTTATAAAATTTCAGTTGTGCAATTTCAATAAAATTAGTTTAATTGTTTTTGAGAAAAAAAATGTACGGCCACATGTTAGATTTAATTATAGTTTCATTTCCCCACATGTTAGATTTAATGAAAATGTCTTGGGAGCACATACACATCGGGGAAATTTTGATCAAAATGTCTTGAGAGCACATACACATAGATGAGCAAAGAGCCTTATTGATGTTAGATTTCCCCACTATTAAATATGTATTTGTAAGTAACAAATTTTAATTAATTAGTATTTATTATTAATTATGAGTTTACTATCAAAATTTAATTATCAATTATACAGTAATTATGTAATATTAATTAATCATTACTAAGTAGTTATCAGTCTCTACTTAATTATTAATTGTTAATTATCAATTACTTATTTTTAAGCATTAATTAATAATTCTAAAGTATCAATTATTAATTTGTAAGTTAGTATCAATTATTAAGTAATTACTATTCATTATTAATTAGGAAATTATTATCAAAATTTAATTAATAGTTATACAGTAACAATGAAATACTAATTAGTCATTATTAAGTAATTATCTGCCACTAGTTAAGTAGTAATTGTTAATTATCAATTACTAATTTTAAAGTAGTAATTATTAATTTTAAATATCAATTAATAATTTGTAATTATCAATTATTAAGTAATTACTATTTATTATTAATTAGGAAATTATTATCAAAATTTACTTAATACTTATACAGTAATAATGAAATACTAATTAATTATTATTAAGTAATTACCTGTCACTAGTTAATTAATAATTGTTTATTATCAATTACTAATTTTTAAGCATTAATTATTAATTTTAAGTATAAACTATTAATTTATAATTATCAATTATTAAGTAATTACTATTTATTATTAATTAGGAAATTATTATCAAAATTTAATTAATACTTATACAGTAATAATAAATACTAATGAATCATTATTACGTAATTACCTGTCACTAGTTAATTAGTAATTGTTAATTATCAATTACTAATTTTTAAGTATTAATTATTAATTTTAAAGTATCAATTTGTAAGTATCAATTATTAAGTAATTACTATTTATTGATAATTAGGAAATTATTATCAAAATTTAATTAATACTTATACAGTAATAATGAAATACTAATTATTCATTATTAAGTAATTACCTGTCACTAGTTACTATTAATAACATTTAATTACTATTAATAACATCTAATTACTTATTACATATTACTTATTACTTACGAATTAATTACTCAATATTAATTGCTACTTAGTTATTAGTTATCGGTAGTTAGTAAGTAATTAGGCAATTAATTGATAGTTATAGTATTTCTTTATCTGTATATTAGTACTTAAAAACAAGTAAGTAATAAATTTTTTATCTGCTTATTATTGAATAGGTTACATTGTCTTTATTTTTTAATAGATAATGGCCAACATGGCTCCATCATTTGTGTGTTGGAATGGTGCAATTGTCACTGAGAACGGGAATGTAATTTACGAGGGGGGACTGGTAAGATGATAGGTTTTCCGGATTTTGGCAGTTTTGATGAACTAGTACGGATCATTCGTACTGTTACTGGATATAGGGAAGGGGAGTACAACGTCCGTATCACATGTATATGGCCTATGAACGTGAACACCTTCTGTCCAGTAGTGCTCATTGATACTGCGACAACCAAGTTAATGTTGAGCATTGCTCGGTCTCTTGGAATGATGCAACTGATGGTGGATGCGGATCCCACTGGAAGTCATGAGTTCCACGTTACAAACATTGGCGAGTCTTCTCGAAGGGGACGAGAGGCTGCTACGTGTAGTATCCCAGACCTAAATATGAATTATGAGGAGGAAGAGGAGGATTCTGCTATCATTCCCGAGGTGAATGTCGAGGAAGCAGATGAAGACACTGTCGACGAGGAGGAGGACGACAACAACGACGTCAGTGTCCACTTGGATGACGTCCACGGTCAGGAATCACTCATCGGTTCGATCAACAACGAACCGATCTTCGATCCTACGGTTGATTACGGCATGACCTTGGAACCTATGCCAGAGCTGCCTGATATTTTTACAGATGACGACTGGATTGTAAACAGTTTTGCAGAGGAAGCACAATTCATCAGCGAGCCACAGGACACCATATTCCCGGATAGGAGTGGACTGGAGTATTGGAATAACAGATACTTTAATTCAAAAGATGATTTAATTGATGCAGTAAACACCTGGAGTATGGTAAAATACGTACAATACAAAGTGCTCGCGTCAAAAAAAGACATCTACACCGTAGGATGTGCATTGCCTAACTGCAAATGGAGGTTGCATGCTAGCTGCAGCAAGAGGAACGAAGTTTGGAAGGTTCGAACGTATCGTGAGGAGCATACATGTCGTAATCCGGTGCTATTAACTGACAACCGACAGTGCAATACTAGATTCATTAGTCGGTTTATTCTAAAGACTCTTAGATCCAACCTTACACTTACCCCCAGTGTGATTAGAAGTCTTGTTTCAGATACGTACCACATCACAATTTCTTACAAAAAAGCCTGGTTAGCAAGGAAGCATGCATTGAGGACTTTGCTTCAGACTTGGTCTTGGGAGCACATACACATCGGGGTGCCTCGACCGTATCGAATGGATCTCGAAGCCCTGAATCGAGGGCCATATGCTTCAAGGTATGACATGCACAGTCACCGTTCACGTATTTTATATCTTAATAAGATATTAACATCCGAATGAACAGATGGACGGCAGGGCGTAGGTCGTTTACTCAAAACGTTCAGACAACAAACCTGACGTTTTATCGTAATGAGTTGGACACACAGGACGGGCATCAGGTACGGTCCATGACTATCCTAGATATACCGTTTCCTTATTGCCAAATAACTAACTTTACACTATTTATCAGATGCGTTGGTCTCCATATGAAATGGAGATCGTAAATCACCTTCCCGCAATCTGTCGAGAAGGTCAGGAAGTGTGGAGATCCCAGACAATCCTAATTTGTTTCAACATAGCGGTCATGCACATGCCTGATCGTGTAATGAGGCAATTTGATCTGCGACCTCACATCCCAGATCAAATGCCCCTGATAGTTTTCCCTAATCGTCGCTCTCGTCAACGAGAGAATGATCCTATTGATTGGCCCGATCGACTCCGAGAACAGATCATCCGATGGAATCAACGGCGTGAAACCATTGTGATGGAAAGACAATCGGCTGAATCGAATAAGCAACTTCTGGAAGCATACATGACTTGGTATTGGAGCATTACACGACGATGGATACATACTGCAATACCGCCACCACGCTTTACATACCAGCCTTACGCTCCGAGGTTTAGACCAGGGGTAAGTGCGTATATTGTCCATCTTTATTTCTCGTAAAACATCAACTAAAAACAAGTCAAACATTCAGGTGCAGAGTGTGTATGAAGCTCGTGAGATCCTAGAAGATTATGAACGAAGCTCGGAGTTGCAGAATGTAATTGGATTACTTGACTCCGCCCTACAGAGTTTTGGATTGGTGGATCAAATGAGTCAGTACAACCCGAGGTACTCATACTCGACTGAGCCTTCACATATACCATCCTTCACATATACCATTCCATGTCCCTGAACCACCCCGACCGTCTGAGGCTACTACTCAAAGTTATGATTTTCGTGTACATGAACCATATGCTGTCGGTAGAAACGATGACGAAGAAGGACCATCACAGGTCCAATTTACGCAACCATCACAAACTGGTGATTTCTGGGGTCTAAACCTGAGCATTCCACACCAGACGTAGACATTCACGCAATTCCTAACCAACGATTTCATTCCACAACAAATGCCTGGATTTGCCTATTATGTAGATTCCAGCCGTTTACCTCCCTTCCAGGATCTAACGCAGCATCGTACACCGCAACCAGATCAGCCACCAACAGAGCATCGTCAACGACCTTCGCAGATTGATAGATCTTCATTAGTTCGGGACCAAACACCTCAGCCATCGCGACAAATGAATGATGACAGTGGAGGTGGTACTGGTGTTGCTAGTAGGGGTCGTAGGGCTAATCTATCATCGATATTACGTAGGGCATGTAGAATTCTGAATCCACAGTAATTTGTATGAACAATATATTTTTAATTAGTAGATTAATGATGTATTGATCGTTTATGTTAATTTCACTATAATATCATGCTTCCTTCGTTATTACAAATTAATGTCATAAATAGAGTAATATGAAGATCCGTTAGTACAATCTCAAGTTGACGTATTGCAAATCCGTAAGTACAATCTCATATTGTTATATTTTATTTTAATATTGGGATAAATTCTTTATGCCTTACGATATTTCTATCTTATTAATTTTTTTTGATATTGTTTTATTGTAGGAGATGGCGAAAACAAGATCCACAGCGTGTAAGTCGGTACGTCCTCCGACCAACAGAGTCCTGGCAGTACGTACACCGCTCAGGGCGACTCCACCTGCATCACATCAGACTCCGCCTGCTTCAGGTGACCAGCCACAAGGTGGACCTTTTGTCCTCCCACGACAGCGTAGTCCACACAACTCAGAGATGGCTCGTGCTCCTGGCACTCTTTCAGATGCTCCTACAGAGTATCCACTGCAGACTACTTCAGAGTATCCATTGCAGGATACTTCCCTGCCTCAGCCGCTTTATCCTATCGACTCTCCGCTTCCTGACTACTCTCCACAATCCATGCCTCCACTGATGGATGTGAGTTCTCAGAGCGAGATCTCCCCGCTCACTGACGTCTACGACGAGGAGGAACTGTATGCTGAGTTGGCAGATCTACACTATACAATTGCACTTAAGTACGCACATCTGAGTGTACTTCGAGGACAGCGACAACGTTAGACGACATGCTTAGTAGTGTTTAGAACATATTTGTCTAATGCAATGCTAGATGTAATCTTCCTATTTCGTGTTTGAAACAATGGATCCTCACTTGTGAGATGTTGAATGTGATGTTTATGTCAGTTATTTTTGGACGAAATTGAAGAGTGACACGCATGTTTACTTTGCGCAAATATATACCATTATATTTTATATACTTTATGTATTCATTATATACAATGGAACAATCAATAATAATTATATTATCCATTATTATTATAAAATATTTTACAATGGAACATGCCCATGCCCATGGCCATTCGGGAAAAAAATCTCAATAATAATTATATTATATTTATATACAATGGAACAATCAATAATAATTATATGGGTAAAATGGGGCTGCCCTCAGGGAGTAGCTAACTTGGCTACTCCCACCCCTATTTTTCCTTATTTTTTTAGAAAATAAAAATTTGTATATTCATCACTATATCCCTCTCACATTCTATTAAAATTTCGTCAGAAACAGAGACTCCTAAGCCCTCCATCCAGACGTCATTTTTTTAACGGTCGCAGGATTTTTTAAATCGACCATGTTTGGATGGAGGCCATAGGAGTCTCTGTTTCTGATGAAATTTTAATAGAATGTGAGAGGGATATAATGACGAATATACAAATTTTTATTTTCCAAAAAAATAAAAAAATGAGGGAAAAATAGGGGCGGGAGTAGACAAGATGGCTACTCCCTAGGGGCAGCCCCATTTACCTCTAATTATATTACTATTATATTTACGTATTATCCATTATTATTATAAAATAGTTATAAATATTTATATAAATGGAACAATCAATAATACTTATACATTATCAATTATAAAATAATAATGTATAAAAAATAATATTTTATCAATTATAAAATAATAATGTATATATCTTATAATTTATACATTATCAATTATACATTATGAATTATACGATGGATACATTATCAATTATAAGGTGCGCAGATGGGGAATGGTTCTGGATCGGCGAACGGTTCGCCGATCGGCGAACAATTCGCCGATCTATGCCCTGACTCGGAAATTCGGAACTGACATGCCCTGACTGGGCATATCGATCAGGGCCATGCCCATTCGGGGAAAAAAACTCAAAGGGTGGAGGGCGGCCAGGCCTCTCTTCCCTAACAGGGATACTCAAATGAAAAAGATTACATGTAGAGCAAAGAGGAGGATTTATATTGGCTGTGGACTTTGGGTTTACATAGAGGATCATCTGATGTGGTGCTTACGTGATCTCTTTACAGTATGATTACAAGTTATTTCGTATTTTCCTTATGTCCTTTTTTTCCGTTTTAATAAAAAGCCTTTTTTTTACCGTTGCCCCCTTCGTAGATTATGCAATATTACTTACTCCCCTCGCTTTTTTTTGCAATATCAAGTGTGCCATTATCTTCTTGGATGGGCAATTAACGGTTGTGTTCCTCAGATTAGTTCCCGTCCATTCCTTTCCCGAACACACGTTATCATATAAGTGTAATTGGAAATAAAAAGAAAGGTACTAATGTAATTTTGAAAATCAAATTAGGCTCAATGGTGAGGAAAATTTTACTAAATTATGCTTTAGCTTGTATAAATCATGATTTGATTTATCTTTCTAATGGCAAAACTATTGGAAGGGTGATAACGGTATGAGAAGATAAGGGTACAACTGATGTTGTAAAAAAAGGGGTATAATTGATATTGCAAAATTTAAGAAGGAACATCTGTAAAAAAAGACCCTACGAAAATGACTATCACTAGTCCAATCCTGCATAGATAAAAAAGGTTGCTTTTGTCTTCTTTCTTGGACCATATAATTACATATTTAATTCGAATGTTTGATGAATATTATAATTATTTTTAAACCTTGTTTTCCATTTAGCCTATTAATCAACCCATATTTCATTCATCTTATTCTTACATGTATTCTTGCATATTGGAGCAAAAGACCTTAACAAAACACAAACAATTAAATATCAATACCACTTTCTTGTAAATAGGCCCACATAAATAAGAAGTACTAGTTAACACTTTAAAATAAGAAGAAAATAAAAAATAAAACTAAGAATGGTATATGTATATAGTACAAGCTAACCAAAGGAATATAATAAATATGGCTTAAAACATTATTTGTCGCCCCAGCCTAGAGGAGCCTTGGTCGATACAAAAAAGTAGGAAATAATAAAAGTATGGAAAAAAAAGCAATACAACTTGCCTAACACAACTTACACACATACATGCAAGCAACCCCCTCCCCCAACACACACACAAACAGACAAAGAAACAAATAACCATATCTATTTATGTGTAATTCTTACTAACCTAGTGATAACTCTGATTTTTGCGAGGGTCAAAAATAGTCTACACAAGGCGAGAACAACGGTGTCACTGAAGCGACCGCTTGTTCAACCCAAAAATCTAACAGTCTTATGTTCCACACAAGGCGGGAACACAGTCATTGAATTGACCACACAAAATCTGGATTAAAACAACAATTAACCCACAATGATAACTAAGCAATGAAAAGCAATGCAGAGTTAAAATTTATTATAACTCTACAACAAGGATGTGTAGGAGCAAGTATGTGTAGAGTGTCGAACACAGGGAACACACATGATAGATCAGGGCAATAAAGCACAAAAATGTGAATGTGATGTATTTGTCTATAAGAGTGCACTTTTGTGGGTTTTTAAATTTTTAATTTTTGATTTTTTTTGATTTTTTTATTTTGATTTTTTAAATTATCTGATTTTATATTTTCTTTTTATGTCTTATATTATTTTATTTTTTCTTTTTATGTCTTAAATTTTTTATATTTTCTTTTTCTTTTAAAGTAGATATAAATATATGTATAAGATATATACAATATAGTCTATAATAGACATAATAGTGAATAAAAATGATCAAAAATAAGAAAATAAAATATTTTTGGGGTTTATATATTTTTTATTGTTTTTGTAATTTTTAAAAAATCTGTTAATTTGTATATATTTTTAAAGTAAAAAACACCCAAAATCTGGGTTAAAATAAATACGTGAAATTAAATTAGACATAAAAATATCAAACATAGTAAAAAATTCTTCAAATTAATTTCAATATATAGATAATAATATAGAGAAAATTCAAAGACAGAAACCTAAATTTTTGGATTTTTAAGAAATTTATATGTTTTTATAAAGGTTTTTGGGGTTTTCAAATTTTTATGAGTTATATTTTATATTTTTTTAGTGATTTTTGGTCTGAAGTTGTAAAATACTTAAAAGGTTTTATAATTTTTATGTATTTTCTTTTGCAAATAGGGATAAAAAGTGATTTTTTGATTTTTTTATAAATAATAAAATGCTTCAAAATTACAGATTAAAAATATAACATGAAAGAGCAATGCAACAACAAGTTATACCTATTTTTTTGATATTTTTTTCAAGTTTTGTAGATGTATGAAACAAATAGATGCAACAAAGAGAAACTATACTACTAGCAACCACATATATGTAAATAGCAGAAAGATTAGGGGCCAAAGTGTAAATTTCACAGAAATATATAACTAATTATAAAAGTTCATGAACTGAAGTAAATAATCAAAGACCCAAGGGCACACCTGCAAAATGCAACCCCTCACGTGTGCTAGTCATGTGAGGTGACCTGGTCGGGGACCCACGTGTAATAACGCAAAGGTACAGGGAGTTTTTGTAAATATTACAAGATAATTCGAACAATAAATGAAGGTTCATGCATTATATATTAAATAAAAATTTGAGCGGGTAAAAGAACAAAATGCCCACTCAAGGGCATGATCCGATGATCGATGTGCACCACTTATGCCACGTATCGCGCAGAGAACGACCGATGATGGTTGGCTTGGATGGTGGAGATTAGAAGATTTCCATCAGATGGACGACTTTAGCGCACGAAGATCGGACGACGGCTGCCCATCCGGAAGAACAGACCAAGATCCGACGGTGCTGGAGAGCGGTGGATGAACTGGGAAACGCTCCCGATGAGGTGAGCTCTTCCAAGCTCGTTCACCCTCCTCCGACCATTCTTTGAGATCCAAAATGGTCCAAGTAGCTTCCTGTAGGTTCCTTCTGACGTGGGAACAGTAAAAAACTCCAGAGATCACCGGAGTTCTCCCAGGAAGATGGCTGAGCATAAGGCCCCCAGTTACCTCCGGCGAGACCTCAAAATGGCCCAAAAGTCTCATATGCTCGAATACCTGCAAGAAAATATTATAGGGTCGAGGGAAAAGTGCCTCGACCCTGTAGCAAGATGAATAGGCGCGGGGGATGTGAGGTGGAGGCTCACCGGAGCGAAGCTCCGGCGAACAGCAGGCAAAGGCGATCTACGACAAAGGGATGCAATCAGAATCTAAAACAACATCGAAAATAAATGTAGAAACTAAACGAATCAAATAAAGAAAGTACAAATAAACCTTAGTGGCTTAAACCACGAAGAATGGACCTCACAGCCAACCTTGGCCGGAGATGGTGGAATCATGCCGGTGGCCACGCCTAACGCCTCCCCCTTGGCTAGAGATGATCATGTCACCACCACCTGTCTGAAGCACAAGAAAGGAGGAGCTAAAGATGGTCAAAGGGTGTTAAAAAATTCAGAGAAGATCAAGGTGCGGGTTATTTACAGCTGGTCGATGGGGCTCAAAGAATAAGGGACTGCGGGCATCTCAGTGATCCAATGCTGAGAAAAGTAATGGATGTATAAGCTCGATCAATGAGTAAGGAAAGTCAAGAAGACATCATAGCGATTTGGTGAAAGATGTGGGATGCAAAAATCCGAGAAAAAGGGACAAAACACCAGTCTGATAGGGAACATGATGAACTGGTTGGTCCACGTGGACCAACCAGAAAAAATCCTGCAAAAAATATTGGTAAATTCGATTAAAAATAATAAATGATTTTATTAATTTTATATTATAGAATGAAAAATATTTTTTATTTTATAAGAAATTTTATTATGATTTTTATTTATTTTTTAGAGGTCTAGAATTACAATTTACTTTTTGAGGGCTATATATAGGTATATTAATCTTATTCATCTATGTATTTTTATTTTTTTATTTTTATTTTGTATTTTTAATTTTATTAAGTAGAATTATTATTTGATATATTTATAACTTAATTTTACACACTTAAAAATATTTTTATTTTATTTTGCTAATACGAAATATATAATTAAATAAATAGGTATATTATTTTTATAGGTATTGTTATAGGCAATTCATCTATGCATTTTCTTTACCTTTCTTTATTTCAGTATTTTCTTTAGTGTTTTATTCATGTTTTAATATGCACATATATTATAAATAATATTTTCAAAATTATAAAAATATAAAATGATAAAAGTAATGAATAATAAATAAAAATGAATATTTTAATCGACATAAGTATACAATAGGGGTCCAAAACCTAACTTTTACACTGTAACTCCAAAAAATATGAAACCACCTTTATTAAATAGCTTATTAAAATTATATACAATTAAAGATGATTTTGATATACTTTGAGTTTTTATTTGAGAGATAGAGGTCTGGGAAGTTGGGGTTTTGGAATTTTATTCAGATCATATCTTTAAACATATATATTATTTTTGTATTTTTTAATTTTGTATATAGGTATATTAATTTTGTATTTTTTATATTTTATTATATACAACTTTTATGTACAAAGTTTCTTTATTTGAATTATAAAAAATGGAACTAAAAATAGGTCCCAAAAATAAATAAAAATGAATAAAATGAAATGGATTTTTATTATATTGTTGGCCCTTATCTCCCCATATTTATTCCTTGTCGACCTAGTCATCGAGTTGCCTAGGTCTCAAGGTTTCGTGTCATAAAATATCTACGACATTTTATTATTTTTCTTTTCTTTTCTTTATTATATAATTTTGGCTTTAAAAATTGTATTGTGTACACTATTTACACCATGATGCATGAATGATAAAATGCATGAATTAAAGATGATGAAACGAAGATTCATCATCCCCCTATACTTGTTGCTAGTCCCTAGAAAACACTTATGCAATAAGTGCAGAAAAATAAAAACAAATAAAAGAAAAAGAAGAAAAATGGATTAAATTTTATTATCAAATTTGTCTTCATAAAATCAAAGTTTGGAGCTTAAGTTAGACCTTTGAGATTTTAGTGCGGGCGAAACCTTAGTGGGAAGCGGATTTGAAATCCAACAACCTTTGAGAATACCAAAACTATGCTCAAGTCTCTTCAATAGTTGGGTCAGAATACTTCAACTCATATGCAAACCCTTATGACTATGAATCTGACTCGTACACTGTAAGTGATGGTTGCTCTCCCCAAATGAAATAACAAAGACAGTATGACAAACCAATGATTCCCCAATCCAATAACACCTTCCTCGAGGAGCGAGGTATTCTCTTCTAACTTCAAGTGACAACCAGCTCAAGAGGAGGGGTGAAGAGAAGAATGGATAGTAGCCAGTGTAGCTACCTATCCTAGGATGCAAGACCAGTGTAGTCAAGTCATCCAGCTGTAGGCTCACATAATTTGCCTTTGAAGTTCAATATTGCTTATTGACTATACAAATATATACATTCCGGCAGACATTTTATTTATACATAGGCATGTCCACTTTTTTTGAAGTTTTTGCTTTTTTGCTTTTTTTTGAAATACTATATACAACATCATTTACATAAGGAGTTTTTCCTCTTTAGCCAGTATAATATCCCTCTTTTGAAGTACTATTGCAACCCACACTCTCCTATCTTCAAAATTCATCATCACTGGATGTGTTGGGGTGCACTTCCCTCTCTAAAGGAGGACAAATATTTCCACTTGTGTGCATCTCATACCGTAAATCCAATCCCCTCACCACTTCAACTGAGTTGAGCCAAGTGAAAGGTGCATATGTCCAAGTTACGTCATTATCAACAAGAGTCGCGTGTGTGCTCTGAAATACTCTACTTAGATAGTCAAGAACCCATTGAACCAAGTCTCGTGATCCTCAAAGAATTAAATCAACTAGACCTGAAGTAGCTCAATTCCAGCTCCTATAAGGTTCCTGTTATTAGGTAGATTTTAAGGTCCAACCAATCTCTAATCTTTGGATTTTACTTAAACTTGTTCAATTATCAAACTCAATCCAAAAAATGCAAATGTAATGCAAATGCTATGCAAAATGCAGGAAATATTTTTGTGATGTAATTTCCAAGATTTTGAACTTTTTATGGATTTTTGAAAAGATGATGCTTATGAATTTTTTGTGTTTTTCAAAAAGATTTTTCAAATGTTTCTGGTATTTTAGGTTTTGCAAATGTTTTTTGGGAATTTTTTAAAACAAAAACTTTTAGCTAAAAATTGGGTACAAATATTTACGTAAGGATGCATTTTATATTTACCAGAATAAGGTTAAGAATATACAAGGGGTAAGTGGTCAATTATATATATAAAGAATTTTAATGTGAGATGTATATATTCCTCAAACTTATTTGAAAATCATTTTACAAACGATTTTGTCAAACTATAGTCTACAATAATTTTGACAAAGAATTTTACAAACATGTACACATACTTGAATATTATTTTACAAAGGTTTTTCAAACAGTATATATATATATATATCAAAATAATTTTGCAACTATTTTTCAAACCATTTGCAAATAGTTTTTTTCAAATATTTTTATTTCATACAAAGAAAATAAATTTTGCAAAACAAAACATTTTTACAAAGGTTGAAAATATTTAATAAAACGCCTTCCAAATAGTTTTCAAAAGAATTTTCAAAAGGATTTTCAAACTATTTTTCAAACATTTTACAAAAAAAAACATTTCCACCTGATTTATTAATCAGTAATTACAAAAAGAATTTAAGGAATAATCCACATATTTTTATTAAGTCTTTTTAATGAATTTTATAGGCATAATTAGCCATACTTATTAATAAAAATATGAAAGTACGAGTTATGTCTAAAGTATATACGACGTATATACGACCCCCCTATACTTAGCTTGAGCCATGTCCTCATAGATCGGAGAGAAAAGGAGAAGATATAACTCGTACTGAGTATAGAAAAGTCTAAAGAATAAATGAATGGAGAAATGAATGAATGAGAAGTTGACCATCCCTCTTATATTTAGGATCAAATAATCCTAAGTATAGTAGACTGTACACAAAGCAGGGAGGGTCAAGGGTGGGAATGAATAGATTGTACTTAGACTGTCTCCCCCCATACCTAGGGTAAGTTATCCCTAAGTATAGACAAGAAGAGGAGACAATGGAGAGGATTAAAGAATAAAAGAATCGGGGTGCACACCCCCTATACTTAGGACAAAGTATGTCCTACGTATAGAAGACTGTCAAAAAGGAACGACACCTTTTTGATAAAAAAAAGAAAATAGAAAAGGAAAATAAAAAAAGAAGAAAAGAGAATAGAAGATGGAAGAAGATAGAGCGGGATGTACACTTCACTCCCCCTATACTTAGGGTAAACAAAGCCCTAAGTATAGGCAACAACATGAGTGATGAAACTAAACGAAGAATGAACACTTGGCTCGTCCACCCCCCATACTTAGGACAAAGTATGTACGAAGCAAGGCATACACGAGAATGGGGTGGATGAGCAAAACGGGAGATAGATGGAAGAAAACAAAAGAGAGTATACAACATGATGGATGTACAAAGGATCAAGAAGGTTGAAAGTGAACCTTCTTGCAGGACCGCTGAGGAATAGATCTGACAAGGTGCATGTCAACATCAGGGTCCTAAAATGACACAAACCGATCAGGGTCGACACAACGAAGCTCCTCAATGGTCCTAAAGTGAAGAGGTACAAATGGGTGAGTGGAAGAAGTACAACTAGGTCAGCCTTGGGTGTCTCGCAAATATCATCATGAAAAGGGATGAAATCATCGTCGGAAGAAGTGTAGTCAGTGTCGTCCTGCGAGGTCTCATCTAGGTCAAAACCAAAATGAACGAACTTATCCGTGGAAGTATTCAAACTATGTTCGTCCTCTATAGTCTCAACCAGGCCATCTTTCTCATCAAAAGGCCCAAATTCCAGAATAAAAGCAACCAAAAAGCAATCAAATCAAATTCAACCTTAGTCTCATCAATCTCTACTCTCCTCTCAATGGTATCAATCGTGTAAATCTCACGGATGTCATCAACACATCGCCAAGTCCCAGAAGAAGGAACTCCGAGGTCCATGCTTTTCAAGTCTTCCTCCTTGGAGAGGAATTCTTGGGTCTCAGTGGAGTCCAATAAGTAGCAAAATTCTCTAATAGTCTCATCAAGGTCATGGTCCTCAGGGTCAACCAAGATAGATGTGGTCACATCAAGTACAAGTCTGTGATCAGCAGTGGGTGCAGTGATGACCACCTCCCTCTCATCAACAGGATGAAAGCAAATCTCTCCTGATCCATAATCAATAACGACCCTCGCAGAGGCAAGGAATGGTCGTCCTAGGATTATTGGGGAGTGCTCCCCTTTAGAGGTCTCCATGGACAATACGACAAAATCAACATTGTACCTCGTGCCCTGAATCAAAATGACAGCGTTTTCAAGGATACCCTTCGGCCTCTTGATAGATCCATCAGCAAACTATATTATCATCTTGATTTTCATGAGAGGCCCTAAATGAAGAGATTGTACCAACGAGAAGGGTAATACGCTAATCGAAGCACCACTGTCAAGGAGAGTGTGATTACAAGTATGGTCAGAGATGGTACAACTAATGAAAGGTATAACATTGTTCTTTTCCAAGGAATGGGATGGTGTGTGATGGCGGGGGCAGTGGCCATGGTCAGACTACGATGCTCAGATATGCTCCTCTGCTTTCTCTTCTTGGGAAGAGGAGTAGATAAATCGGTCATGGCCTGCTGAAGTAGGGCACATATGATCTCATGAATGGTGGCCACCACTTTGGGTCCAGTCAATAATTTTTTAATTTTGGACCTCCTCCATGCAAGGAAGGAGGTCGAAATCATCATCTACGAGAGGAATGCCAAGAGCAGTCTGTACAACAGCATCCTCGAGGTCAAAGGTGGGACAAGATGTGAAAGGATGTGTGGTCAAAAGATCTGACAGATGAGGACTCTCTTCACAGTCTAAATCAACCAATGGTCTGCCGAACTCTTTTTGGATTTTTAAATTTTGCTCATTTTTTGTATTTTGGGCGATTGCGAGCTCTCATGGAAATCCTCAAAGGAATCCATATCCTCAAATAGTGGAGCGACATTTTGGTTCTTATTTAAACAAGTAAGATCATCATTCCTCGAATTCATTTGCTCCATCATTTGGTTTAAGGTCTCAATCGTGGATATCATGAAAGGTGACTCCAACAGATCAGTCTCGGATGAAGGGAAATGTGAAGGTGGGGTGGGAAGAAATCCGAGGTCTGAATTTGTATCTAGAGCGAATATGTACAAAAATCAGGAGCAAAGTCCTCCTAAAAAAGGAAGGTGGATTGTCTTGAGTGAACAAGGGATCCACAATGTCCATATAAAGTACGCTCCAGTCAGCCATCTCGAAACACGAGAAAAATGATCGGGAGAGCACGATGGTCAAGTCAATAAAATTGAAGAAAAGGTACAAATGCGCATGGACGATCTAGAATACACAAAAACAATCACAAGAAAACTCACACGAAACAAACCCGTCAATTCACCTACTCAACTTGGTAGAGACCATGAAAGATCGATCGTTTTATCTTGTTTGCTTTAGAGTTAGGTGAGAAGTCAAAATGTTGCGCAAACACTTAAGAGGTTGAATGGGATTTAGGCACTAATCCTTAGTGTGTACGCGTGCAATTAAAACGAAGACAATGAGGGAATTACTTGCCCCAAGACAAAATTTTTCTTTTTGGTCTATTTTAAGGTCGAGTAATATTAGCAGTCCCAAATTTATTTGTTATCACTTTTTTGGATTTTTAGTAAGAATGCACAGGCCTAATGAGGAATCAATTTTCCTTAGCACCTAGGTTGGCAAAATCAAAGGTAGAGAGATAGAAAAGCAATGCAAGCGGTAAAAATAATGATGAAGGCTAAAGGGTAAATGCTCACCTTGCCTCCAGCACTCTACATGCAAAGATGCTCAACAGAATTGAAACCTATACTATATGCAAATGCAGCCGATGAAATCACCCTAAGTTCAGAAATTTCTATTATCATTAAGAACTAATACTAATGACTTAGAATAGAACCTAAGAGTCCGGTCTTGGAGTCTCCTCGGTGCCCACAACAATGGGTCCTGCAAGCGTTGTATGGAGGACTCTCACGGCACGGGGGTTCCGAGACTAAGTGAGAAGCTATTTAGATTTGACTAAGTACAAACGTGTCTACAGGAGCATGCAAAGATATTAAGTGTTTGTACCTACTCTATCGTCAAGCAGTCCTAAAGCTAAGGGCTCAATCACACAAAATACAGAAAACCAAAACCAAGAAACAAGAAAAAAAAGGCGATGAAAACACGAGAAAGCTGCGATGAGCCCGCAAGTGTATAAACACTTGGAAATTCGGCCCGAATGTCCAAAGTCCAGAGTATCTGCATTATTAGAATAAATATGGTCTCTCTCTCACTTAAAATTACATAATAAATACAACAAAGTAAATATATCTCAGTCTTCAAAATTCTCTAAGTCTTCTTTGAAGCTAGGATGGCTGGCAGAAGCCAGCTTCACGTGGGTGCACATGCGCCTTGAGTAAAGCGCCTCCCTCAATCCACGGTACCTAGCCAAGAACGCGGGCATACGGTCCTTATGCGGCCACTAATTCCACGTGTCAGCCGCCTAGTGCGTGATACTACTTCGCGTGGATGGTCAAGATTAGAGCACCCGATGGCAATCGACGGCCGATACGATGGTGTATCTGATGGTTGTCGTTCGTCCTGGAGAGGCGTGAAGATCAGACGACACAAAGATGGGCTGAAAGAACAGCTCAAGAACTCGGCTGGGCCGAGTTTCAAACTTCCTTCCAACACCACTCTGTTCACCTAGAGGCGTCAAAGCTAGGGCAAAATGGAGCCTAGGCTCCTCCTCTTCAAGGGGTGGTCTCCAAAGAGCGCATGGAAAGCCGGTGAAGTCGAGCGGAGCCGGAGAAGGTGGGGGCTCCAGGTTCTTAAAGTCCTTCAAAATCGATCCCTTCAGGGTCATTTGGCCTCCAGAATTTATAGGAGTGTTAGCACAAGCAAAAATGAACCTGGGGCCTTTTTGGCGAAGATGGGTGAGTTACAGAGTGGGGAGCAGTGGTGGTCGAAACTAAAGAGCACCGACGAGGGTGTTTGAAACCTAAATATATACTAATTACTTAATTAAATGACAAAGTAAAAGCATTAAACTACAGGTGAAACCTACAGCTAACTAAAGGGAAAAAATCAAAAGGAAAATGGGAATTGACTAGCTTAAACCAGGAGGAACCTCACAGCAATGTGACTGTCGGAGATGGGGATGGAGCCACTCGAAAACCGCCTCCTCGATCATCCTAAATGCAAGAGGAAGGAGATGTCACCTCCTTCTATCTTTTGAGCACGATAGGAGGAGAGGAAACATGTCAAAGAGGCTTCAAAAATTCAAAGAAGATTGAGGTGCGGGTAATGTACAACTAGTCGACGGGGCTGAAAGAACGAGGGATCGCAGGCGTCTCAGTGATCCAACGTCCGAGAAAAGCAATGGGCATGTAAGCTCGATCAACTGGAAGGAAAGTCAAGAAGACATCGTCATGATTTGGTGAAAGATGCGGGCTGCAAAAATCCGAGAAGAAGGGACAAAACACAAGTCTGATAGAGCGCAGATCTCGGTCAGAGAGTTGACCGAGGTCAACGAACGAGACGATCTTGTTGATCCACGTGAACCAACCAGCAAAAAATCATGCAAAAATAATTTGTAAATTTGATTAAAAATAATAAATAGTTTTATTAATTTTAGGTTATAAAATGAAAAATATTTATTATTTTATAAGGTATTTTATTATTATTTATTTATTTATTTGAGGTCTAGAATTATAAATTACTTTTTGAGGGCTATATATAGGTATATTCATCAATGTATTTTAATCTTTTATTTTTATTTTGCATTTTTAATGTTATTAATTAGGTTTATTATTTTATATATTTCAAACTTAATTTTATACACTTAAATATATTTTTATTTTATTTTATTATATAAAATATACAATTAAATAAATAGGTATATTATTTATATAGGTACAATTATAGGAAAAACATCTGTGCATTTTCTTTACCTTTTTTCTTTTAGTGTTTCTTGAGGTTTTATTCATGTTTTAATATGCACATATATTATAAATAATATTTACAAAATTATAAAATTATAAAATTATGAAAATAGTGAATAATATATAAAAATGAATATTTTAATTGGTATAAGTATACAATAGGGATCCAAAACCTAACTTTCACACCGTAACTCCAAAAAATATGAAACTACCTTCACTTAATAGTTTATTAAAAGTTATATACTATTAAAGTGATTTTGGTACATTTTGAGTTTTTATTTGAGATATATGGGTCTAGGGAATTGGGATTTTGGAATCTTATTCACATTATATCTTTTTATCTATATATTATTTTTGTATGAAATCAAATTTGTATTTTTATATATTTTATTGTCTACAACTTTCATGTACAAAGTTTCTTTATTTGAAGTATAAAAAGTGGAACTAAAAATAGGTCCTAAAATGAATATAAATAAATAAAATGAAAGGGATTTTTATTGTATTTTTGACCCTTATCTCCCCCTACTTTATTCCTTATCGACCTAGTCATCGAGATGCCTAGGTCTCGTGGTTTCGGGTTATAAAGTATTTATGATATTTTATACTTTTTCTTTTTTTTCTTTATTATATAATTTTGACTTTAAAAACCGTATATACACTATTTACATCATGATGCATGAATGACAAAATGCATGAATTAAGCTTATTTACATGCATTTACTAGGTATTAAGGCCAAAATGATAGAATAAAGATGATGAAACGAAGATTCATCACCGCTATACAATAAATGATCAAGCATTGAAAATAAATGTAGAGTTAAAATTTATTTTATTTAGATCTACAAAATGTGTGTATAGTGTAAGTATGTAGAGTGCCGAACACATGGAGCAAACTAGATAGATCAGGCAGGTGAATGCAAAATGTTATGATTGCGATTCATTGTCTATGTTTCTTTTTGTGGGTTTTTATTATTTTTAAATTTTTAAATTTATTTTTTTGTTTAATTTTTTATATTTTATTTTTAATTTTGTTTAGTATTATTTTATTTTTATATTTTATATTTATTTCTCTTTTTTATATATGGAAAAAATGGGGCTTCCCCCTAGGGGTAGCCAACATGGCTGTCCCCACCCCATTTTTCGCAACATTTTTTTATTTTTTAGGAAAAATATCACCATGTATATTCATCCCTATATCCCTCCTATATGCCATTCGAATTTCTTCAGAAACAGAGACTCCTACGGCCTCCATCTAGACGTAATTTTTTTAACGGTGCAAGATTTTTTAAATCGACCCGGTATGGATGGAGGTCGTAGGAGTCTCTGTTTCTGACGAAATTCGAATGGCATATAGGAGGGATATAGGGATGAATATACATGATGATATTTTTTAAAAAAAATTGCCCAAAAATGGGGCGGGGTAGCCATGTTGGCTGCCCCCAAGGGACACCCCCATCAACCCCTTTATATATACTATAGCTATATAGCTATATATAGAGTATATACAATATAGACTAATATATATTTAAATAATAATAAGAATAGTAAAAATAAAGGAAATAAAATCTCTTTGGGTTTTATTTATTTTTTATTGTTTTCGTGATTTCTAGATAATTTTCTAAATTATATATATATATATATATATATTAAGGTCAAAATTCCCTAAATTGGGATTTAATTAGATAGGCCAAAATTGAAATAAAGATTAAAAATAGAAAATCAAGTTTAAAATTTTCCAAGTCTATTTTGATATAATAATATATAGAAAACTATAAAACATAAAATATAATTTTTGGGATTTTTAGGGATTTTTGTATTTTTATAAGGGTCTTAAGGTCTTTTTACTTTTTTAGAGTTTCTTTTATAATTTTTATGGATTTTTGGTCTGGAGTTGTAAAATAACTAAATAAATATAAAATATATTTTTCTGGAATTCAAAAACTTTATATTTTATGTGATTTTATAAGCTAAACAATGAAAAATAGTGATATTTTTTATTTTTTATAAAATATGAAAAAGTATAAAATTGCAAAATAAAAATTTGAAATGAAACTAGAAAGCAACGAGGACTTAATCCTAATTTTATAGATTTTTTCGAGCAAAATAGATATTTTAAATAAATAGGCAAAACATACAAAAATTGCTAGACTAGTAGGGGCATATAGGTAAATAAATTAAGGTGCAGGGACCAACTAGCAATTTCACCAAAAATATATAGAAAACCTTTTTATTTATTGGACTGATTCAAAATACAAATACCTACAAGGGTATTTATGCAAACTGGCCACCTTAGTAGGACTACACGTGAGGTGACCTGGAACAGACTCGAACGAAATAAGTAGAAAAGATAGGGGTACTTGCAATTTTCTCATATTTATTTACATTATCAAATTTATTTACAAGACTAGATAAGTAAAATGAAAAAGGTAGGTGGTCTATACAATTTACTCGTTACTAAGCGTGGTCCGACGGTTGGAAATGGCTCACTTAGGCGCATCAGACGGTAGACATTGCACCATATCGCTTTGCCATCGAACGATCATGATCAGATCTGGCCTCTAATCTGACGACAAGATCTGAAGGTTATTGTACAATCCAGGGCGAAAGCCCCATCAGATGGTCTTGCTTCATTCATTAAGAATAAGGAACCCACACTCTCATGTCATTAGACCTTATGGCTACTAGACGGGTTGGGGTGCACTTCCCTCCCTAGATGAGGACGAATGTCTCCATTCATGTGGTCTCAAACCGAAGAATCCAATCCCCTCACTACTCTAATTGAGTTGAGCCAAGTGAAAGGTGCAAGTGTCCAAGTTAGGTCACAACAGACAAGAGTCATGCGTGTGTCCCAAAAAGTTCTAGTTAGTAAGTTGAGATGACTTGAACCCATCCCAGAGTCTCAAAGAATTAAGTCCCAATGGGCATGAAGTACCTTAAATCTAGTTCCCATAAGGTTCCAGTGAAGTTAGGTGCAGCAAGGTCCAACCAAGCTCCAATATTCGACTTTACTCAGACTAGTTCAATCATTAAGCTCATTCTGAAAAGAATGTGAATGCTATACAAATGCTATGTATAATGTAAAAAAATGATGCAATTTTTCAAAAAGATTTTGCAAATAATTCGAAAATAAAAAGGCCTTTGGTACAAAAATGTAAAATATGTACATCTATTTATACGAGCATTCTTCTTTTATTTATTTACAAGAATTAACAGGTTAAAAAAATTTCATGTTAAAATGTTTTTTATTTTTATAAGTATATATGTATAATTGATACAGAATTTTATTTTATATATGAATTTAATGATGCATATATTCCTCAAGTTTATTGGAAA
Source organism: Ottelia alismoides (assembly GCA_037367405.1). Lineage (NCBI taxonomy): Eukaryota > Viridiplantae > Streptophyta > Magnoliopsida > Alismatales > Hydrocharitaceae > Ottelia > Ottelia alismoides. Next base: position 266,588 of record JAZKJV010001300.1, read on the forward strand.
ACAATATGCAAACTATAGTACAAAAAATTGCAAGTATTTACACACATTTGAAAGCCATTTTGCAAAGATTTTTCAAACAATATATATAGATTTTTCAAAATATATTTTTTGCAACTATTTTCAAAATCATGTGCAAATAAATTTTCAAAGCATTTTATTTCACACAAAGAAAATAATTTTTACAAATCAAAACATTTTTTACAAAGCTTGAAGATATTTTAAAAAAAGTTTTCCAAATGGGTTAAACCATTTTTCGAATCATTTTGCAAAAAATATTTTTAACCTTATTTATTGATCAGTATATACCAAAAAGAATTTAAGGAATAAAATGCATTTTTTATTAACTAATTTAATGAATTGTGTATATATATAGTATTTTAACCATATTTATTATTAATAATATGAAAGCATGAGTTATGGCTAAAGTATATAGAGAGTATATATGAGCCCCTATACTTACCTTGAGCTATATCCTCATAGATCATAGTGAAAAGCAGAATATATAACTCGTACTAAGTATAAAGAAGTCTATACTACAATGATAAAATAAGGAATGAAAGGATTAAGAAATGAACAATTCAAAAGTTAGTCGTCCCCCTATACTTAGGATCAAATAATCCTAAGTATAGCAAACTGTATACAAGGCAGGGAGGGTCAAGGGTGGGAATGAACAGATCATAGCTCGGTCTGTCTACCCCTATACTTATGGTAAGATATCCCTAAGTATAGTAGAGAAAATCAACAAGAGATGAGGCAGTGGAGAGCATCAAAGAATGAAAGAACTTGGGTGCACACCTCTTATACTTAAGAAAAAGTACGTCCTAAGTGTAGAAAACTGATACAAAGGGGCGACACCTCTTTTGGTAGAAAAAAATAACAACGAAAAGAAGAAAAGAATATGAAGATAGGTGAAAAGATTGCATAGAATGTACGCATCACTCCCCTATACTTAAGGTAGAAGATTCCTAAATATTAGAAATGACAGGAGTGATGAAATAGAATCAGAGAAAGAACAATACGGGGTGTACCCCACTATAATTAGTATAAAGTACGTCCTAAGTATAGACACACATATATGACGAATGATCTGGGGTACATATAACATACATGAGAAGGAAGGAATGTAAGACAAAACATGTTTATACAACAAGTATATATCTATTGAAGAGGATTTTTCACGGGTCTAAATATGTCTCACACAAGGCGGAGACACGGTCGCCGTGGCGAACCACAAGAAATCCTACTTCAAACAACAATTAACCCACAATAGATGATCAAGAAATGAAAAGCAATGCGGAGTTAAAAAGTATTATAACTCGACAAAAGATATGTATAGTGCAAGTAGTGTAGAGTGTCGAACACAGGGAACATGCAAGTAGATCGGGGCAAAAAGTGCTCAAAATGAGTGTCATGTATTTGTCTATAAGTGTTATTTCTTGTGGGTTTCTAATTTTATTTTTATTTGATTTTTGATTTTATATTTTTATACTTTGATTTTAATTTCCTGATTTTGTATTTTCTTTTTGTATTTTATATTTTTATATTTCCTTTTTCTTATAATACAAATATAAGGCTATATATAAAATATAGGTAAGAGAGAGATAATATATATACAAGAACAGGTAAAAATAAGAAAAAACAGGAAATAAAATAAATTTGGTTTTTATATACTTTTATTGTTTTGTGTTTTTTAGATAATTTTGCTAATTTTTAGAGTTTTTTAAAGTCAAAAATACCCAAAATAGGGTTTAAAATAAATACCCAAAATTAAATTGGAGATAAAAATATCAAACCGTAAAAAAATTCTCTAAGTTAATTTTACAATAAAGATAGTAATATAGAGAAAAATATGCAACATAAAATACAATTTTTGGAATTTTTAAGAAATTTTTATATTTTTATAAAGGTTTTAGGGGGTTTTCAATTTTTATGAGTTTTATTTTATATTTTTTAGTCATTTTTATATGAAGTTCTATAGTATTAAATAAATACATAATATATTTTTTTGATTTTTTTCAAAAAGGTTTTATATTTTTTATGTATTTTCTTTTGCAAATAGAGATAAAAAGTAATGCTTGCATTTTTTATAAATAATAAAAAGACCCAAATTGCATAATAAAAATATGTGCATGAAAGAATGTTGCAACATGAACTTAAGTTTATTTTTTTGAGATTTTTTAGAGTTTATAGAAGCATAAAATAAATAGAGACAAAAAAGAGACTACACTCCTAACACGGGTATTTTTGTAAATATATAGAAGTGTAGGGGCCTGTATGCAAATTTTATAGAAATATATAACTTAAATGCTAAAAATTCCGACCAAACATAAAATAACTAAACCCATGAGACTTATGTTACAAAACCACCAAAATCGCGTATATAAGCATGTGGGCCACTAACGGGGACCAAAATGTAATTACCAAAAATCTAGGGGCTCTAACTGTAATTTATCCAAAAATATATAATTGCATTAAAGAATCATAGGACTGATTCAAAATATGCAAACCCCGATGGGTCCCACCGCAAAATCGTCACCTCACGTGATGCGTCACGTGAGGGTTATGTGGTGTGGACCTAATAGTAAATATAGAAAGTATAGGGATTTTGTTGCAAATTTTACAAAATAAAAGTAACTTCAAATGAAAGTTTTTGGTCTGGATGATAAATACAAAAATTGGCGAGGGAACAAGTGCAAAATACCCATGCATACACGGGAGCAGACGGCTGGATCTGCTTAACTCGGGCACGTATCGCTCTCTTGATGGCTTATGCTGCTTCGTAGATGGATGGCTGGGATTAGATCCCAACGTTCGATCTGATGGTGCTGAAGTGGCGAAATTTGATGGTTGTTGTACTACGTGGAGACCCTCATCGATCGGACGGTGGGGAGCGAGGGAGGAAGAACAAGGATGAACGTCTGGTTTAGCGAACTTCGATCTCTTCTCCCTCGAACCCCATTAGTGGATGATGGTTTGGTGAGGTGCAAAGTACTCCTGGCGAGGTAATCTATCCGCTAGTGGCTCCATAAATCCCCGACGAAGGCCGGAGGGCTCGCGCGAGGCCGACAGAGCTGGCGAGCTCCAGGTACATTAGCGATGCTCCAAAATGAGCCCCCAGGTGTCTCTTTCGCTCCAGGCACCTGCAAGAAAGGTTAAGAGGGTCATGGACAAACTGTCCCGACCCTCCAGGCATCACAAATACAGTGGTGGAAGCGAAATAGTAGCTCGCCGGAGTAAGCTCCGGCAAGGGGGTGGTGAAGGTGATTAGTTGGGTAACATGCGAAAGGTGAGGTGGTGATCAATTCCTAAAGCTAAGGAGAAGTTAAAATAGCAAGAAAAAAAGAAAGAAAGGAAGGACCTCAATTGTAAGAGAGCCAGAGATAGAACCTCGACGGCGAGGTCTTCACCGAAGATGTGGAAACTGCTTGAGTCCTCCTCCCTTAACCTAGAAGCATGGCAAGGATGTTATCACCATCCTCGACCATTTGCGCGCAAGAAGGAAGAAAGAGCAAGGCCAAAAGAGACTCAAAAAATCAGAGAATGTCGAGGCGCGGGTTATGTACAGTAGATGGAGTTGGTGAAGAGCTCCAAAGATCGAGGCAAATCGAGAAGCGCAACGATCCAGTCCCCGAAGAAAGCCTACGGCGTGAATCCTCGATGAACGGTGATAAAAAATCAAGAAAGAATCATTGTGATTCGGTGAAAGATGCGGCCTCCAAAAATGGACGAAGTTGGGAAAAAACCAATGTCTGATAAAGGACATAACTCAGTCAGAGAGTTGACCGAGGTCAACCAATGGACGAATATGGTTGGTCCACGTGGACCAACCAGAAAAAATCTTGGCAAAAAAGATTTATAAATTCATTTAAAAATATAAACGATTTTATTAAATTTAAGTTATAAAAAAATATGTATTGTTTTAAAAAGTATTTTATTATGATTTTTATTTATTTTTTCGAGGTTTAGAATTACAATTTACCTTTTAAGGGCTATGTATAGGTATATTTATCTATTTAATCTTTTATTTTTATTTCGTATTAATTTTATTAATTAAATTTATTAATTTATAAATTTATAACTTAATTTTATACACTTCAATATATTTTTATTTTATATTTCTGATGTATTATTCAATGAAATAAATAGTTCTATTATCTATATAGGTATGGATATAGGAAATTCATCTATGTATTTTATACAAGTATTTTGTTTTTATGTTTTCTTGATATTTTTATTCATGTTTTAATATGCACATATATTATAAATAATATTTACAAAATTATAAAAATATAAAATTAGAAAATAATGAATAATGAATAAAATGAATATTTTAATCGGCATAAGTATACAATAGGGGTGCAAAACCTAAATTTCAAATCGTAACTCCAAAAATTATGAAACCACCTTCATTAAATAGATTATTAAAAGTTATATACAATTAAAGGTGATTCTAATATATTTTGAGTTTTTATTTGAGAGATATGGATCTGGAAAGTTGGGATTTCAGAGACTTATTTTGAGTATATTTTGTACATTGTATATTATTTTTGTGTGAAATCAATTTTGTATTTTCTTTATTTAATTATCTACAACTTTTATGTTCAAAGTTTCTTTATATGAAATATTAAAGTGGAACTAAAAATAGGTTCCGAAATGAATAAAAATGAATGAAATAAAAGGTATTTTTATTGGTTTTTGGTACTTATCTCCCATTCTTTATTCCTTGTCGACCTAGTCATTGAGATGCCTAGGTCTCGAGGTTTCGGATCACAAAATATTTTCAATATTTTATTCTTTTTCTTTTCTTTTCTTTATTCTATAATTTTGGCATTAAAAATTGCATTCGTTACATTTTTACACAATGATGCATGAATGCTAAAATGCATGAATTAAACCTATTTACATTCATTTACTAGGAATTCTATGGCCAAAATGTTAGATTAAAGATGATGAAATGGAGATTCATCAATATCAAGGAAGTGCATGATGGTATATGGTAAGCGAATATTGTACTTTCATCATCGTCTCCCTTTGAGAATGGTGATGCAATCAGAAGAAGAAAGACAACCTAATATGCAATCAAGTGGGTGTTAGCTACCGAGACTAATAGATCAAAAACTAAACTAGGAACCAGTAGCGACAAATAGAACATCGGCTCGTAAGAAAGGAGTGAAAGATCAAAGACGATACCGTAAGACATGGAGGAAGAAGGATCAGTACATACTCCTCCACATCAATCATAGTCTCATGAAGATACGAAAGGTGACGAACATGAGACTCTCTATGAGGCCTAGATATCCGGTGGTCATAAGGTTGGAAGCTCGTAGGAACACACCGAGCACCACAAGATACATCTCAACCCTACGAGGGTCATCAAGGTGAGCAGACTCAGATGAGTCAAAGATCTCAAAATAGTCAGAAGACTCGGCTCTGTGCTCCAACAGACTGGAGACACAACCAGAGAGGAGATACCATAAGTGAAACTGAGTACCTACAAAATGATGTATCCTACCGTAGATAACCCTCGGGGAGTGATACATACTAGTCAATGAAGATCATGGGACTGCTGGCATCAAGTCTCATGTCCTCAAAAATTGTCAATCAATCCTCAGTTGGAGGGCATAAGATCATGTGATTTCTAAAAGACAATCAGGTGAGTCGCAATGCGGTTCCTTAAGTCAATTAAAGTATCTAAGATAAATCGAGATGTAAGCATAAATTCTCTAAGTGTTATAGGTGGAAGGAAGAAGCAGGAGATGGAGGATGGATCAGCCAAGGAGATGAGTGAAATCATGTGGGTTCCACACACTGTCGCTTTGAAGCACATAAAGAGAGAGTACATCAAGAATTTGAATCAAGACGGATGGAACCGCAAAAAAGATCATCTACTCATAACTTATGAAATCATCATCAAATCATCAAAATAACTCACATCCTCAATCCAGTGTGCGAGATCAAAAATTCTCAAATTAGAATCAAAACTATGATCGTGCAAACATCAAAATTCTCAATAGGTTGTACATATCCCAATCATATCCACCAAAAGTAACACACCAATCTCAGAATCCTCAAAATGTGCATGACTTATTCAAATGATCAATGAATCCGAAAACCTTGGTGTGGCCCTCATCTACGAGCACAATAATCTCAGGCAGAAGAAGGGTTGATACGGAGGGAATGAGAAAGGTGGGCGATATAAATTGGATGTAGACAAAATTGTGGTTCAAGGAGTGGTTCTCCTTAAACCGGACCAGTGATGTGTGATATGGGTAAAGAGGATAGCTACAAAATCTGACGAAGACGGTGAAGGTCAAGACCCGATACCATGACTCATATGCAAACAAAGAAATGTATAAATAAGAGAAGAAGAGAGACTCAATGATAAAAAATGACTCGCACTGATGGGACTGAAAACTCGAAGAGGGATGAAAAGGTAGGGGGACTTAAATTCACAATTGATGTACAAAGCAAACCCCCAGTTCACCTACTCAACGCATTGAAAACTGAGATGTTGGTCTTTTATCTTTCATTTTTAGAGTTAGGTGAGCTCAACAAAGTTGTACAAACCGCAGATAGGCCTGGGATTTGGGCACTAGTCCTTAGTGTGTACGTAGGAATAAAATGCTCAGACAAGCTGAGGGTTGCTCTCCCTAAAGCAATGAATCCATTCCATTTTATTTTAAAGATCCAATAGAGTTAGCAGTCCTATTTTTTTAGGTTATCACTTTTTTTAAATTTCTCCATGCATGTGCCTAATGATATTTTCAATTCCATTTAGCATCCTAAGTGAGCAAAATCAGGGGGAGAAGGTAAGAAAATCCGTGCAAGTCAAAAATCGATGATGCATGCAAAGTCATAAGACTTACAAAGCTTCCGAGCTCTCTCCATGCGGGATGCATAACAGAATTGAAAACAATACTACATGAAATGCAAGCTGTTGAAATTGCCCTAGATACATAAACTGGTATTAGCGTGGAGAACTATATGCTAAACACCTAGAATAGAAACCTAATGGTCTGGTCTTGGAGTCTCCTCGGTGTCCACCACAGTGGGTCATGCAAGTGTTGTACGGAGGACTCTCGCAACGCGTGATTCTGAAACTCGGTGAAGAGCAATTAAGATTTAACTAAGTCCAAATGTAACTATAGATGCATGCAATGGTTATTAGGTGTTTAGCCATAATCTGTCGACAAGAAATCCTAAAGCTATGTCTCAATCACACAAAATAAAGAAAATCGAAAATGGAAAAGCAAAGGGGAAAAGACAAAAAATCGTGAAAAACTGACAAGGCTCCTAAGGGAACAACCCCCCACTGGACCTCGTGAAGTGTGAAGTGTCTTGAGAGTCATGTTTTATTACAATTGAATTACAAAAATAAATAAATAAAGATAAGTGGAAGTTGTCTCCTACAAAACTTCTAAGTGTCCTTTGATGCTCTCTCCTGCCGACTAGGGTAGAATAGTCGACTCCACTTCCCAAGGTTACACAAAATCACCTAGGCGATCCTCTCGATCCATGATTCCTCATAAAAAAGTCAACATAGAAGATGGTATTAGACAGATAAACAATTAATATCAAATATAAGAAAAAATAAATGAAGCAAAAACAGATAAATAGTTCACAATCTAACAAGAACCAATCTATGTGAAGTTGTTCCTGGAAACGACGTCATTTGATAACTCAAATTTTGCGAGGGTCAAAAGTAGTCTACACAAGGCGAGAACTACAGTGTCCCTAAAGCGATCGCTCGCGAAACTCGAGTTATCCAATAATTAACCCACAATAAATGATCAAGCAATGAAAATAAATGTGGAGTTAAATTTTATTTTATTTAACTCTACAAAATGTGTGTATAGTGTAAGTATGTAGAGTGTCGAACATAGGGAGCAAACTTGATAGAATGGGCATGTGAATGCCAAATGATTTTGATTCTTTGTTTATGGTTGTTTTTGTGAGTTTTAACTTTTTATTTTATATTTTTGTATTTTGATTTAAAATTTTCTGTTTTTATATTTTCTTTATATATTTTTATATTTGTATATTTATTTTTTATTTTTAAAATACACTATAGCTATATATATATAGAGTACATATACAATATAGACAATATAGACATAAATAATAATAAAAATAGTTAAAATAAAGGAAATAAAATATTTTTGGATTTTGATAATTTTTTACTATTTTGTGATTTTTAGATAATTTTGCTAATTTTTATATATTTTTAAGCTAAAAATACCCTAAATCGGGGTTTAATTAAATAGGTTGAAATTGAAATGAGAAAAAATAGAAAATCAAGTCCAAAATTTTCCAAATCAATTTTACTATAAATAATATTATATATATAATTATAAAATAGAAAATATAATTTTTTTATTTTTAAGGATTTTTATATTTTTATAAGGGGTTCTAGGTATTTTTCTATTTTTTAGAGTTTTCTTTTATATTATGGATTTTGGTCTGGAGTTGTAAAATAACTAAATAAATATAAAATATAATTTTTGGAATTTGTTTAAAACTTTATATTTTTATGGGTTTTATAAGCTAAATAGGGAAAAATAATGCTATTTTTTATTTTTATAAAATAAGAAAAAGGTCCAAAATTGCAAAATAAAAATGTGGCATGAAACTCCTATTCTGACAGGGTCGGTTGAAGAAGACTGTGCAGGTGGCTCCTTATTAGTCCACCTAGGCGTGGATAACGACAAATCTGAGTAAAATGCGAAATAATCACTAATAAAATAACAAATGAATTAATTAAATAAGAGTAAAGAATAAAAATGGTTTATTATTTTATGGTGTATTTTAATATGATTTTTATTAATTTTTTAGAGGTATATAATCACAAGTTACTTTTTAGGGTTAAATTTATAGGTATATTTATCTATATTTTATGTATTTTATTTTTATTTATTTATTTTATTTTATTATTTTATACAATCATAATTTTATTTAAATTTTTTGATGTATTATATACACTTCAATAAATAGGTATATTTGATATATAGATATAGGTATTTCATCTATATATTTTATATACATAGTTTATTTTAGTATTTTTATTTATGGTTTTCTTTTAGTTTTAATATATATATTTATTAAAAATGATATTATAACATTATAAAAATAATAAATTATAAAAAATAAATAATAAATAAAATGATTATTTAAATATGGTATAATCGGAGAGTTATGGGTCTGGAAAGTTGTGATTTTGGAGATTTATTCAGATTGTAACTCTTACTTTGTATATTATTTTTGTAAAAACCGAATTTTATATTTTTTTCTATATTTTATTATCTTCAACTTTCTTGTAAAAAGTTTCTTTATTTAATGAATAAATAATAGACAATAAATAAGTACCAAAAATGTTATTTTTATGAATAAATGAATTGGGGTTTTATTTGTATTTTTGACACTTATCTTCCCTACTTTATTCTTTGTCGACCAATTCAATTCTTGACTTTGTCTCGAGGTTTAGGGTCCTAAAATACCTTTGGTATTTTATTCTTTTATTTTTTCTCTATTCTATAATTTTGGCATTAAAAACAATATTAATTACACAATAAATGCAATAAATAATAAATGTTATTTTGTACAAGTTAATGTTATTTATATGCATTAGCTTGGGTTTTTAAGGCAAAAATGATAGAATAAAGGTGATGAAATGGAGATTCATCACCCCATATACTTGCCTTTGTTAGTCCCTAGCAAATACTTATGCAATGAGTGCAAAAAAAATAAAGTAGAAAATAAAAGAATAAATAGAATTAATTTTAATTATCAAACTTGTCTTCATAGAATCGAAGTTTGGATCTTAGGTCAGACCTTGGTGTGAGAATGTGTGGAACCTAGTCAGGAACCAAACTTACAACACAACAGCCTTCGAGAGTCATGGGACTCAGTTCACACCACCTCAATAGCCAGGTCAGAACTAGCCTACATCATACGCAAACCCTTATGAATGTGAAGTTGACTTGTACAATGTAAGTGATAGTGGCTCTCCCCAACTGAAATGGCAACAGAAGTGACCTCTCTAAAATGACAACCCAATGATTCCCCAATCCAGCAACTCTATCCTCGAGGAGCGGGGTATTCCCTTCTAAGCTCAAGTGCATCCGACTCAAGAGGAGGGAGTGAAGAGAAGAATGGATGGTAGCCAGTGTAGCTACCTATCATGGGATGCATGGCCAATGTAGTCAAGTTATCCAGCTGCAAGCTCACATGGCATACCTTTGATGACCAAGCTTGCTTATTGACTATACAACACATGTACACTCAGTCATGCATTTTATTTTCAATCACGCATGTCCACTTTTTTGGAGTTTTTTTAAATACTATATATAACATCATTTACATAAGGAGTTTTTCCTATTGATCCAGAAGACTATCCCTCTTTTGAAGCATTATTACAACCCACACTCTCCTGTCGTTAGACCTCATCGCTACTAAACGGGTTGGGATGCAGTTCCCTCCCTAGACAAGGATGAATGTTTCCACTCGTGTGCATCTCAAATCAAAGAATCTAATCCCCTCACTACTCCAAGTGAGTTGAGCCAAGTGAAAGGTGCAAGTGTCCAAATTAGGTCACAACCAACAAGAGTCATGCGTGTGTCTCGAAAAGTTCTAGTTAGTCAGTTGAGGTGACTTGAACCCAGTCCTGATTCTCAAAGAATTAAGTCCTAATGGACCTGAATTATCTTAAATCTAGTTCCCATAAGGTTCTAGTGAAGTTAGGTGTAATAAGGTCCAACCAAGTTCCAATCTTCGACTTTATTCGGACTATTTCAATCATTAAGCTCAATCTAAAAAGAATTTGAATGCTATGCAAATGTTATGTACAATGCATAAAAATGGTGCAATTTTTCAAAAGGATTTTACAAATAATTTGAAATTAAAAAGACTTTTCGCACAAAAATTTTAAAATATGCACAACTATTTATACATGCATTCTTCTTTATTTATTTACAAGAATTAACAGGTTAAAGAATTTACAGGTTGAAATGTTGTTTATTTTTATAGGTATACTTGTACAATAGCTAAATTATTTTATTTTATATATGAATTTAATGATGCATATATTCCTCAAGTTTATTTGAAAACAATTTGCAAACTATGGTATAAAATAATTTTTGCAAGTATTTACAAACATTTGAAAGCCATTTTGCAAATATTTTTCAAATAGTACATATAGATTTTTCAAAATATTTTTGTGGCCATTTTCAAAATCATTTGCAAATAGATTTTCAAGGCATTTTATTTCACACAAAGAAAAGAATTTTTACAAATCAAAATATTTTTACAAAGTTAAAAATATTTTACAAAAAAACTTTCCAAAACGGGTCAAACTATTTTTCAAAAATATTTTTACCTGGTTTATTAATCAGTATATATCGAGAAGAAATTTTGAGGAATAAAATGCAGAGTTTGCCCGTCCTTTTGTGTGTGTGTGTGTGTGTTTGGGGGGGGGGGGGGGGGCCTAGAGGGTAAATCAAATGCTCCTCTTTATCAATATCAAAGCAATACTGAAAAGAGATAAACGGTCTTTAAGAGATCTTGATCTAAAGAGAAATGGTTATGGATGATTCCCAGGTTCCTTTTGGTTCTTGCAACTCGCAAAGTACACTTTCTGGGCTCATGTACGTTGTTCAACTTTAATGATTAGGAGATAAGATGAACGTAATTAAAGGCATAGAAACCAACAGAGCACAAGTAGACAGCACACGGGTATGTAGGAATTGTCAAGGATTGTTTCATGCTATCTAGTTGGTGTTTAAGGATCTCCTAACCCTGCTGACATTGGGGTCATATGCACGGCTATAATAAAAAAACTTCTTGTAATTATCGAGGAGATTCATCGTCAAAAACCAGAAGAAACACAAACCAAAGATCATGGAGATTCATCACCGAAAAAATACCCATTATGTACCAAATTGGCAGGAGTTCAAGCCTGATACTGTTTCTGAAAAAAAACATTAAAATGCATGTTGTCAAACAGAATCAACTAGTTGGTTAAAGTAATCACTGTAAAAACTTTCTTCTCGTATACTTTTTCGATCAATTTATCAAGAGATTATCAATACAGATTAGACAAAGAGATCTTGCTGCAGACTCTCATATGCATCAGAGATCATCAAAGGAGAAGAGAGTATGATATCAGGTAAATATTGTCTGAGCAAACAAGGAGTTCCAAGCAGATCACTTTACCATAAATATTAATTCAATAATTACCTATATATTCCCACAAAATAATGCATGCAGTCACGTCCTCTTACTTTTTTCTTGTACGTACAAAAAAGGGGGGGAGATGACAAAAGCCAGCAACATCCAGAAGAATGAGGTATGCATACGTAGGTCCGGATCTTATAGTACTGAAAAGTTGTAACAATACCTACCTGTGTCCAATCTGAGTGGTGCCATAGGATAAGGAACATCATCAGAAGGCTACATCCAGTTTTGGCACTCTTTTGCTTTGCTTTAATTCAAAAGAGAAAAGCATCCCTTAAGCTGGAAAATGTCTCTTCTTGGACCATGACCGGTCTAAGCAGCAGCACCCATCCTATCCTATGGGTGCTTGGATCTCATCCATGCTGCATATTTGCAAGCTGCGAAGGTTAAAGGGCAAAAACAAACAGTAAGGGGGGATGGCTGGTCTGCATAGGTAGACGTGAAAAATTAAAAGGGAAAGCAGGGCTAAATGGGTAAAATGCCCGAAGCTTGTTGTGGGCTCTCTCCTTTGGACCCTTTTTGAATGAGGAATTGGTATTTAGGCATGTCCGAGGAAAAAGGATGCAAATGGAGGGTTCGAGAGTGGCAAGGAAAAGTATAAAGGGAGGGGCCTAATAAATAAAAGCACTTCCAAGGAATTTTGCATATATATACAAGTATAAAGATGGTATTCATGATAAAATGCATGGATAGGGTCTCCGTGCAAATTTCCCCCTCTTTTTTTTAAATATATGCTTAGATGGACAGGTCTCTGCTGCAAGACCGGCTGTAAAAGAGGGTGTGGCGTGAACCATTCGATTACGATCGAGCGGTTCACACGAAATCAAAGTTTTTTCAGCTCTTATCGTGTGAACTGTTCGATCTTGATCGAACGATTCACACCGCACCATATCTTTACAGCTCTACAGTACTACAGAGGATCCTGCGTGGCCCAAGATGGGAATAACGGAATGGCATAAACCCAAGTGCTTAATGTGTTAGAAGTATTCAGAAAAGGAGATACGTATACACACACACCACCCACATATACACAAGCAACCGGTAGAAAGATGATTGCCTTCCCAAGGTAATATTCCAAGCTCTCTTTATCCATGCCTGTTGGAACCATCTAAAACAGCCTTAGATTTTCTTTCCTCTTGGGGTTTGCTGCATTCAAATGATTTCGATGAATCTAAAATCACCAACTTTTGCTTTTTGGGACCCCTCTGATTTAAACAGCAAGCTTCCTATATATCTGGTTGTCTACAGGGGATGAAGATGCTCCATTAACATGGCACTTCACATTCGTAGATCGCTTCTCTTCATAGCTCTAATTGGCATATTGGCTGCACAGCCTTCGCAGGTTACCGGCATTAGAGGCATGGATTCCATCCTCAGGTGGTATGCGCCGTTCGTGCAGAGGCAACGTTCTATCAGGGAGATTGATCAGGCAGAGCTACGAGCTGGTGCGCCGGTATTGGCTCCAGCACCTCGGGCTTTCGATCTCAGCCGGACGAGCAAGAGGAGGGTACGTCGAGGTTCAGATCCCATCCACAACCGGAGCTGATGGTTTCTGGTGTACACATTTTCCTTCCTTCCCAGAACTTGGTTCGACCAGACGGTTGTTGGTACTATATATGATATGATCAGCGTCTTATTTAGATTTAGGTAGATATAGATATATATAGAGAGAGGGAGTAGAGAGGGAGACAAAGATGTATAGAGATTGACGACCGACTGCTCTGATCGGCAGCTGAGAACAGTTGTGAAGGAGATGGAAATTGGAGAGGCAAAACTTTAATATATTTGTGCACATCCACAGCTTGTGCAATTTTGTTTGTCTGCAAGGTAGAAAGGCGAATTTATTGACTTATTTCTTCTTGATCTGAGTATCAACATAGCCACTGTACATACTGTACTTTTTGTTTAAATTATATCACCTTGTTGTTAAACTTTCATCTCAGTCTCCTGTTTTGATATCTAAAAGCATTCATATTGGTAGCTCGATGACTGCATGGATTTTAGGGTCCTTGTCATGATATCCAACCAACTGATTTTTTATGATATTATGTATTTTTAGCACTTTGTTATAAGGGTTTAATGGGGTTTTCTTTCGTGGGAGCCAACTGGGATACTTCCACCCTTATTTTTTTATTCTTAAGCTATAATCTGAGAATACTTGGGGGATTTAGTCAACTATATGACATCATGTTGTCATTCAAATTTCATGTGAAATAGATATTCCTAACTTGTCCATCTAAAATGTGTCGATTTTAAGTCTCGAATTGAGTCATAATTTGAATGAGAACATGGTATGGTGTTTTCTGAAAATATCTTAAGAAATTAGAAAAATAAAGGTGGGGTAACCAAGTTGCTCCCCCGAGGTTAGTCCCGCTAAACCCTTATTATAATTGTTGATGTTGTTATTGTTATTATCGGGCCTTCGGTTGTGTGAGGAAATAGTATGAAAATACACCACGAAGCAACTCACAAGTGCAGGAACTTCGGACAAGGAAGAAGACATGAAAGAAATGATTGAGATGGGATAAACTGAATTATATTTCTCTATTCCCTCTTGGTTTTGATAAAACATAAGTTGATGATATTTTTTTATAGATTTAGGAGGAACCTCTTGCCTATGCTTAGTAAAAAACGGAAAGGACGATTTAAATTGCTTATTGCACGTTATGCATGTAAAGGTCTAACTTATATCATTCAAAGAATTACCTCATGCAAGTAACAACTAAGTAATGGAGAGATGTTACAAGATGTCCATAATTAAAATTTCCAACAATCTCCCTTCTAATCTGGACAAGTATCGCATAGATCGATCACCTCAATCAACGTGCTTATCTATGCAAATTACTTTTTTTCTAGTGCATTGGCGAGAATGTCCATACTCTGCTTCTCAGCATCGGGAATCTGTACTCTGTTTCTCGATATGGATAGAAACGAAATCTGGTCTCAACGTGTTTGCTCCTGCCATGGAAAATTGGGTTCCTCATAAGAGCAATGACTGACTTGTTGTCTACCATCAAAGACACATGCTCCAACTTAGATTCTGTAATCTCTCAAAGGAGATTGTTGAGTCAAATTACTTGGCATGCTAGTGCAGTGGATGCCAAACATTATGGTTTATAGGAGGAATATGACATAGTCGTGCTTTTCTGATCGCCACGAAATTGATTTCCCCCCAAGGTAGAAGATCATCCAGTTGTACTCTTCCTCTCATTAGCGTCTCTAGTTAGGTTACTATCAGAATATCCAAAGATCCTTAGTGTTGGGCACAGAAGCGGTACCAATTCTGCTCTGATACCAGTTGACAGGAACATGGCCAATCGGTATCATCTCCTCTCGGATACCGGATGTTGGGGATACGAACCTCCCCGGATATGGAAGCGGATACAGATACAGATGCAGATGCGATATCGACCATCATTACAGAAGAACATGAAGAAAAGAACAACTCGGTATAACGGTGATCGGTCGCCTCTCACGACCACCGGAGAAGAAATATTGCTAAAAGAAGAACGAGTACAACTTTCTCTGTTCCCTCACTCTCCTCTCCCTCTCCCCCTTTCTCTCTAGAGATTACATTGTTCTTGTAGGAGTGTTGAGGCAATGCCTCCACCCCCTTTTTTATATAGCCCAAATACAACCCTATAGTCCTATTCCCAATAAAACTATAAATATAATACAACTCAACTACTATTAGGATTAGGAATCCAACCCCATTAGAATTCTCAATCCTAATATGACTCTAATCCTATCACTTAGTATTCATGTCTTTTATCGTAAGCTAGTCCATGGTTTATAATCCACTTCACATATCTCACCATATGCTTCACAGCTTGTAGGTGTGAGGTCCGAGGCAACTCCATATACCTACTCACCATTCCAATAGAATAAGAAAGATCTGGTCGGGTGTGTGTTAGGCAGTGTAAGCTCCCAACTAAGCTTATGTATAAGGTTGAATTCACTTTTTTCTCCTTTTGTATCTTTCTTCAACTTTGATTTTTCTCCATTGAGAACTTGCTCGGATTGCAATTTTGCATCCCCAGCTTGCTGCAAGTTGTATCTAGAATAGGCAGACTGCTTCAAAAGTATGCAATCACGCAGCTAACTCAACCTCATTCCTTATATAATAGGTGAGTTACCCCAAACTGCTCATCTCAAACTCTTCACTCATTTGTTCCTTGAAGAGCTCAACTGTTTCTTCAGAAGAGCCCATTACATTCACGTCATCCACATATGCACTAACAATGTATACGGCGTGCCCATGTGTACATCTTTTGAAGTAGAGTTCCTTCAAGCTTCCATATAATTTTGTGTTCAATGTTCGGGGAGCTTGTCGAAGCCCATATGATGCCTTTGACAAGTGGCACGCTTTGTGCTCCTCACCTTTCACAACATAACGCTCTATCTGAGTGGCATATACTTCCTCTTGTAGATCCTCATTAAGAAATGCAATCTTGACATCTAGGTGATGTGATACGAGAGCCAACAACAATCTTACCATATCCATATTAGTAACTGGGGCAAAGATTTCACCGAAATCAATCATCTTTTCTTGTACATACTCTTTTGAGACTGACCTCGCTTTGTGTGTGATCAAATTCTCCTTCGAATTTTTCTTTATTTTGTAAACCCATAGCAACTTCTATGTGTGATTCCTCACGATTGTTTTTATTTCCTGATACATTGCCTCTCGCCATTGTTCCTCCTTTGCATCTGAGTATATAAAGGGGCTTACTATGCCTATGAGCAATAGCTCCCCCTTGCTAGTTTTCTTCTTTAAACTCAATATAGATCTGCATTGGACAAAATTTGTGGTGCCCTTTAGATGTTGATAATGAACTAGAGGAGCTCCTCGAGCTCCTCTCTGATCTGAGATGGTCGGAAGTTGATCCTTGCACCAATGTTGTTTGCAAGATAGTCAAAAGAATCACCATAGATTCTCGTGATTGGTTTGATGTGGATCCGCTTGGCGTCTGCTCCCCATGATCATCATGGAAGTCCTCGCCATGATTGTCAACCACTAGTTGATTAATGGCAAAACTCACCGTTGCTTCTGGATTCGCCAATTGAGATTGAATCCAATAGTACACTACAAGAATGTCAGCTTATGCTGACATTCAACCGCTAGGGGCATCGGGTTAGATTCAGTTTTACTGGACGTTAATTATAACATCCAGTCTCCTCTCCGACAAGCCATGTCTTCTTCGAGCAACCTTTGACCACACAGAAGCCGATAGCTGAGTGAGGCATTACCGTCGGAGAGGCAATGACATACGATGGAGAGGTGCTTTCGATGGCCTTCCCTGTGTGGATCACGTCAGCATGCCTCGCAAGCCTCTGACGCCCTTTCCTGTTCTACTGGGCTGACCAAGGGTGCCGATCGTCAGGCTCACACTTACCATGCTCGGTAATTGAGACCGCATTTCTGTTTGTTGCTTGAAGTTTTGATCTGGGCGTGGATAATAGGTGCTTGTGACGGGTTCTAAGATAGTGATATCCTTGTTCCCGATATGAATTTTAGTGAAAATGTGTTGAAGATAAATTTGAACATATAGGTATTTAAAAACTACAATATCTTTGCTTTGTTAGTAATTATATCAAACATAGCTAGAAAATGCATAAACTTTATTATATTTAGGAATAAGATGTGTCATCAATGGCTATATTTGTGTACTAGAATAGAAATTGCTAGATCTTTACAAATGTTATCTTTATCATTATTCACTTAGAAATGTATTCAAATGTATCATACCCATTTCCTGTTAAATGTAAATACACACATGGATGTTTCCTGATATCAAATGCTAAGTTATCTGTAACTGACAGAAGATATACAGGTGTCCTCGTATCTATAAGATTGATACTAAAGTGGATTTGATGCAGAAATATCGCAGTCTATGGTTGAATCAAATAGTGACCGAATAGAGTTATTCAGTTCAATCACATCACTCGATAATATACCGACTATTCAATCTAGTCAGCCAACTATTGAGTACTAACTTCTGGTGGTAGTGAAGTGTGCCTACCACCCAAAAGAACACGGTTCCAACTCCCGAGGGTTGTATTAGGTAGTCGACAATCAGTGTAAAAAATAGTCGAATCTTTCAATATGAATTTGAGTAAGAATCCATGTAGTTGTATACTACTCCTTTTATGATTTTTTTCCAATATCCCTCTATCTAATAAAAGTCATGACCCCTCTCTTGACATCGAAACTTGCTGGTCAGTATGTTGCAGTCTGATGCGATGGGTCTCTTTACCTCCACCGTGCAGGTAAAAGTGCAGAGCAACGATCTTTGTTCTTCATTTTAGCATAGATTATATATCCGGGTTGACGAACTGTTGCTGGAACAGGTTGCGCTTGCACCCATGTTAGTTAGTGCTGTCTTAAACCAGTACTGCAATCAGCTTCTGAATTTGGTCTCGCCCGTTATGCCTCTCATTGACGTGGCATGTGTAGCGATTCTCCGTGGCAATGCCATTTCGCAAAATGCTTCAGCTATCTCACCTCAGGTCCGCAGGTGGTTCTTGCCTCGTGCGTGCTCCACCCCTCCGGTTTCTCCTTCACATACCTGCTCTCGAACTATATCAATCGAAGTTGGAATGAAGGTACAGGAACACAACTGACTGCAAAGGTTCTTCCTTGTGCTATCATTTCACAGATTTTGCATAACTTTGTTTAGTCATGGACTAAAGAACTCGGTGCCTACCGTGGTTTTGGCCGGCCAGCATTTTAGTAATTCCTCTTACCGCAGTTCCGTGCGCCGTTTCCAGCATCTGCCATTCTATGGCAGTATCTTGGCCAGAATCTGGAGATGCATGCCGCCTCCAACACTTCAGAAAGAAGATTTATGCAGTGTTGCTCAATACAGTGGTCAACCATCGACACCGCAACCTCCTGCATAGTAAAGTCATCGTTGTGTTATGGACATCGGAAGTTCCCAGATGGCGAGGCTGCCTGAGGTATTCATACTTGTTCTGAGTTCACCTTTCCAAGACAGGATTTCTGCCATAGACATGCTGATTCAAACCAGGTATGGACTTACATGGAGCAAATTTGATTGATCAGCATTCCCATGTCTCTATCCCAAACCTCCATTGTAAAGAGCAACGGAAGTACACATGATCTATATCTTCGTCACCGTTCCTGCACAATGGGCACGTGAAATCGACCAAAGATGTCCATCTTCTTCTATATATACTCCAGTATCGGCCCATTGCAATCTCATCAACCAGAACATAATGGGCATGTATGATAACTGTGTTAAGTTGTGTTGGGGACCTGAGGTATCCTCATTGTAATAGCAGTTGTTTGGATGGTTGTGTGTTGAATGATAAATATGATATGATGTGACATTGATTATGTGTTTTATTAAATTTTAATGATTATAATGTTTTTTATATTAAGTTCTTTATTTGAACGTGGTTAAAAACATTATAACAAAGAAATTATGCGATCCATACAACTAATTCCAACTCATGAATGCAAGGATATAACAGGGGGCATGACAGATTACCCGGGGTAACCTGACAACCAAACATGCCCACTATTTACCTTAATAGGGGCCCTGGACTTTGAAATGCACCCATAATCACGGACGGTTTAACCTCACACCATCCCACTCCCAACAGTCTCGCACACCCTTCATTGGCACAATTTATCAAGGAGGGTTGGCAAATTGGTGAAGTCATCAAAACAATTATCTGAGATATGTCAAGCAAATGCAAGAGTCCAAAGGTTGCAACCTTCACTACCGTATCATCCCGGTACAGAGGCACAATAAGCAGCCACATCGCCACCCTCATCTCATTCATGAAACCTGCGCAATGGATACAAACTCTTATAGGATGAGGCTGATTTAAAATCCAAACATGAAGCCTTGATTGATTGTCTTCGAAAAGAAACAAATGTTTTCTTTTGGTATAACGAGTTATCGAGGGTGACCTTGGTAATTTAGGATCCATTTTCCTTTGGAAGAAAGAATGGGCACCCAGCAGAGTAGCCAAGTAACTTTAAAGCAATAGCTTTGAGATCAAATCATCAAGTGAAACTCACCCTGCTTGTAGCAACTAGCAAACTTAAATGGAACTTTATGATATTACGGTTACCTATGTTACGGAGTGGTGTGGATTTGCTTCTTGCAATAGGGTAGATTCTTGAAAATTTCCGTGTACCTGGCTCGCAAAATGCAATATTGGAATCCAGGTACTCATAATTGCCATAAAGAATCAAATGAAGAATGAGGCACATTCACATGCAAAAAATGGTTTTTTTATTCCATACACATACATACAATAATTGAACAACACTTTCCAATTTATACCGCATTATCCATGAAAAGTTAACTGGAAATTAACTGAACAAAATCTGGTAAATATATGAAGCAAGCACAACAATACATCAGACGTTAAAAGTGCGATACAACATCCAAGTCTAAATTTCCTACAGATGCCACATGAGAAACTAATTGAGATGGATATCATAATAGACATCACAAGCATTGTAACAATCAGTCTACGGCCATGGCTTCCAAGGCACCGCTAGCATCATCGTTTTTTTGTTCTTCCATTGCAATTCTCAGCTCGTCAACTAAGTTCTTCTGGTCATCCTCGATCGTGCTCTGCAACTCATCCACCTGCAATGGTATTGAAGAAAAAAACAGATCTTTGCATTGGTAATATGGAGATATTTATGAAAACTAAACATGGGTTCCCCATCAATAATAACAAGGGATATTTACACCCATAACCTTGAGTAGTTTCGTAATTACCCCAGAAACCCTCGATAATCACGAATTACATCCAGAACCCTGAATAATGCTTAACCTTTACATGGCATAACCTTGGGTGAAGTTCCGTCTGAATTCTCCGTTAACTATGACGGAAAAGGGCATATGTTGACTATTTTACCCTTGAAAACACATCATATTTATAACATGATACCATTTTTAATTCAAACAAAATGATATCCCCTCCCCTCCTCCCCTGACATGCGTAAGGCCTCCGCCCAACAAGTCCTCGGCAAGCAACTCCCCTCCACCCCGTGCGTCCGCGTCCGGCATGCTAGCTCCAACCCTCCCGCTTCCGTGCCTCCGCCTCCAACATGCGAGCTCCAACCCGCTCGCCAAGCTGCACTCCGAGCCCCGCAGAAGCCCCACCCGCCCACCCCTGCTCGATGCCCCCCCCCACCCCCCCCGACCGAGTCGCTCCTGGACCCCCCCCCCATTCTCCGCCTCCAACATGCGAGCTCCAACCCGCTCGCCAAGCTGCACTCCGAGCCCCGCAGAAGCCCCACCCGCCCACCCCTGCTCGATGCCCCCCCCCACCCCCCCCGACCGAGTCGCTCCTGGACCCCCCCCCCATTCTCCGCCTCCACCGGGAAGTCCTGAAGCTCCTGTGCTCCGCGGGAAGTCCAGGATCCCCCCATTTCCCCGACCGAGGTGCGAGTCCCCGTTTCGCGCTTTTGGGATTTTGAGATACTTAGCTTCTCCTCTGACACCACAGGATTCTCTCTCTATCTCTTCTCCCTTGTTTCCCGCCATTGACCCTCCCCTGCACCCATCACCTCCGATGTGAACCATCTTTAAATCTTTAGTCGCCATGGCCCATGGGCAGGGCCTCCAGGTGGTTAAAGTCTCTCTTCTCTGGCACCACTAGCCGGAAAAAGGATCCCAACCAGAACCCACCTCCCGAGAAGAAGAAAGGTTGGAGCATCTCCGGTAGAAAGGGCTCCTCCTACAGAGAAAAACCCGGTTATTGCCAACCAAAGTATGTTGTTGGGGACGAGGACGAAAGCAAAAGGGCCATCGTCGTTGTCGTCGCCACCGCGGCCCTTGCCGAAGATGCAGTTGCCGCGGAAGAAGCATCCGCTGCAGTGGTGAGGTTGACGAGCAAAGGGCGGTCGTACGGGCCCCCGCCCAATCGCAAACCTCGCCCACCCCTGACCGAGTTCCTCCATGCTCCTGCCCAACCGCAAACCCTGCCCCACCCGCCGGCCGAGTTTCCCCCTCACCCCGCCCGAAGCCGCCCGAGGATCCAGGACTTCCCAGCGGAGCACATGAGCTTCCCGGCGGAGCAACCGCAACCTGCTCGAATATCAACTGCCGATGTGCGGGAACTCCTGAAGATCCTGTGCTCGATGCTCCACCTCCCCCCCGCGCTCAACTGCAACCTTTTTTTATTAATTTCAGATGTTTTCAGCCATTAAATCATTGACTGGTTAGATTAACTCAGCAATTTGGTTGAGTTAATGAACTGAACTAACGGGAAGGTTATGGGTGTAAAACGGCGCGGTTATTCGAGCACCTGGATGTAATTCGTGATTATCGAGAGTTTCTGAGGTAATTATGAAACTACTCAGGGTTATGGGTGTAAATATCCCTAATAACAAATAGCTTGGAGCAGAGATTGCATATACAAAGAATACAGTTAAGTGTGGTAGAAGAGCATGCCCACTGTAAGTGCAGCATGGGGGCACAGACTGTATATACGAAGAACATGTGCTCTATAAGTGCAGAAGCGTAGCTTCCAACCTCCATTTATTTAAGAGCTTTCACGTAAGCAGGGATAACAGCTATCGGAGCCCAAAGAAGTAGAAAGCACGAATAACTGCTAATGTTATAAATCTCATAGGTATATCCATCCAAATCAGATAGATTGCAACACCGTCCAACATTTATAGATGTCGTTATATAATTCTCGTCATTAAGCTGCAATTTATTTCAAGAGTAAATTACAAGGAGGTCCCTAAACTTTGCGCACCGTAACAATGTCGTCCCCAAACTCTCAATTGTATCGATTTAGTCCCCAAAGTACTTCATTGGTACCAATGTGGTCCCTTTCCGAATGTCCACCATTAAATACGTCTAACGCCGTTGACAAATGAAGTGAATGGACCAAAATACCCTAAACTGGAACCCCTTCGGATCCTCCAATGCAAATCCCCTTCCTCCTCCCGACACACCAATAGAACCCATCCAGATTTGGTGCTTCTCCTCTCGCCTCCTCGTCTCCGACCCTCCCCTTCCTCTTTTCAAGCCATAAACGAAGTCCCTTCCTCCTCCCGCACAAGCGCTCCTCTCCTCCCCTTCCCCTTTTCATCACCCGAAACAGAACCCCCGCCTCTTTATATCCCCGTCTGGCCCCTCCGTCCACAGCAGCTCTTCCCTGACTTGGACCGTGAAACCCTACGTTCGAAGGTCGGGTCCGAAGTTCTCGTCAGGGAATCACCATCGAAAACATGGTGCTGCTGCTATATGGTGCTGCTCATGGTGGGACCTGACTGGCATTCCGTGCTTACATGGTGCTGCTGCTATATCATTGCAAAAAAAATTGAGCATAATGCGAGAACATGTAAAAGCCAACGTAAAAGAGAAAAGATTGCTACAAGAAGATGTGGAATGGACAACATATAGTTTTGCAAGTTGTACAATGCAATCGATTGATATTCACAGCATGTGTTTTTGATGTGGTAATGCATAATATTTTAATATTTTTTTATTAAAATGGATTGTTTACCTTACAAATTTCGAATAGTAACTCAGTACTCTTCTGATTGCAGGATATGGTTGGATTTTTGCAACAACAAATCCGCTTAGATTTACATGGAGCTGATCACATTTCAATTTGAACAGACTGTCTAAGTTAAATGTATGATTATAAATTGGTCTTTTGCATTTTTTGGAGCTACTAGCTTAAGGCTTATATTTTTGTAATTAAGATAATATATAACATGCATGATTGCACTTTGAACCAACAGATTTTATGTTCGGCTTGGCTTTATCTTAATTTGATTCCAGATATTTTCTGCTTTGTGGATATGTATTCAACTTGTGTTTGCTTGAGTGGTGGTGTGATTCTTGATTTTGGATTTGAGATTAAGGTCAGATATTCTATTTACAGTTCATTTTCACTACAGATTCAATTTCATGACATGGTTATGTTTTAAGATTATTTGCGCTGTATTTTTCAAAGAACATGAACCATAATCCTACAGATCTAGTAAGGTTTTAGTTCATGTTCGAATGTACAACTTTATATTTTGAAATTGAGTTTAAATTCATGGTTCTGTTTACATTTCAGATTCATTACATATTCAGTTTCATGGTTTTATGAATGTTCAGTTCTTTGCTTTAGTTCTTCATACATAAGGTTTCATTAAACAACTTATACAAACAGATTCAGTACATACAGGATTTGTGTTGTAATTTTCAAATTATGAATCACAAGCCTACAGATTTGGCTTCATAATGTTATTAAGGATGTTCCACGGATTGGCTTCATTTCTTCCTTCCAAAAGCTCACAATAGTCCACATATAGCAGCAACACCATGTTTTCGATGGTGATTCCTCAACGAGAACTTCGGACCCGACCTTCGAACGTAGGGGTTTCACGGTCTAAGTCGGGGAGGAGCTAGTGTGGACGGAGGGGCCAGACGGGGATATAAAGAGGGAGGAAGGGGAGGGTCGGAGACGAGGGGGCGAGAGGAGGCGAGAGGAGAAGCACCGAATCCGGATGGGTTTTACTGGTGTGTTGGGAGGAGGAAGGGGATTTGCATTGGAGGGGTGCTTTCTCGGGATTAGGGCAAAATCGGAAGGGGTTCCAATTTAGGGTATTTTGGTCCATTCGCTTCATTTGTCAACGGTGTTAGACGTATTTAACGGTGGAATTCGGAAAGGGACAACATTGTTACCAATGAAGTACTTTGGGGACTAAATCGATACAATTGAGAGTTTGGGGACCACATTGTTACGGTGTACAAAGTTTGGGGACCTCCTTGTAATTTACTCTTATTTCAATTGTATGAGCCCCAGACTAACTTAACACCCCAAAACAGATGAGCAATGGCACCAACTAGTTGGTTTGGCAGAGACCAATCTAAAGATGAGCATATTACATCCACTGAGTAGGATGATTCAAGAAAACTGGCAAACAAGCATATCTTCTAAAACGTGAACTCGTCAAAAAAAGAATGGAAAACGTACTTACGACCAAAGAACAATCGTACATGCCAAATAGTTGACTGAGTTCAAAGTCATGATAATGAGGTATTGTTAATAAGATCATTGAGAGAAAAGAGCATACCAGATGCAGTAGAAGAGAAAATTGTTTCTTCCGGAGATCCAAGGTCCTCGCTCCAGCAATGTTTTCAGCTTCCAATGACTGGATTTCGTTCTCGAGAATCGATATGCTCTTCTGGGTCTCCGACCTCGGAGGCTGCATAGCAATCAACTTCCTAATGGCCTCGCATTCCTCTTTGTGCTGTCTCTCAATCTTGCTTTCCTCAAGTTGCATCTTCAGATCCTCGATATCTGACTGTGCCTGCACAATCTGTCCTTGTATTTGCTCCTGCAACTCATCGAGGCTTTGCTTCTCACGTATATTGGCATCGACGACCGCCTTGCTTTTTATGAGAGGCATCTCGAAAGTTGCCATTTCCTGCAAGAAGGATTTGTAAAGCCTCTCACAGTCCCTTATATTATCTGCATCCTTCTCTACCTCCAGAGCAAAGGAGCTGAACTTCTTGTGGAGCTTCTTCAGAGGGGGTTCACCTCTCGTGGTCGTTACTCTGGTGAGGAGCCTTCGCTTGATTATGATGTCATCCTCGAGAGGGCCAAAGGCGTAATGAGCAGCCATCTCTCCTCCCTTTCCGGTCAGTTTCCTTCCCTTTGCAAGCATCTCATTAACGAATCTTTCCGGTTAGAAGTAATCAAGCTGAATTCAAGACCAAGCATAATGTATTAGTAGCAAGAAGTAATACAAATCTATCCGAATACCCCAAACATGTTAACCGCTTTATAATAAACTCATTGTACTGGTAACAAAAAGGTATCGGTATGCAGTGTCCAATCAACCATATAGGTACAGAACAATTATGTGGTATGGGTGTAAACAAACCGAACCTGACTGAATGAACCTACCTAAATACAGTTTGGTTCGTTTTTAGGTATACAAGTTTGGGTTTTTTTATTAAGTAAAAGGAGAATTTTGTGCTGATTCAGTTCTATTCACTAGAAGTTCGTGGACGTTCTATTCGATTCATTACAGTTTCCATTTACATATAATTAATTAATAGTACCTTTTTATTACTCATAATCAACAGGATTAGATTGTTGTATTTAATAAGTACGACATCTTTCATTTTAAAACTTCACATTTCCGCATGTATTCATGTCACTGAAAAGAAATGATTTCATGGCAAAACATGAATTAATTTAACCACAAGAGGGCTAAATGATTTGAACCAGACTGGTTGGAACATGTACACAATTCAGATCCTGATAGTGCAGGCGCTTGTTTGTTGGTGGCACCAAGCTATGTTGTAACATTAACAGATAACTGCTAATCAGCATCCCAAAATGGATCTGGATATATTCTTGAACAAAAAAAAACTAAATATAGCCCTGTGATAGAACTCCAGAGAGCCATCAAGCTCTGCAAGAAACATTTGGTTTCGACCGATACCGCGGTCTCCACGGGTGGAAACAATGAAGACATGAAAAAGGATGGACAGCATCAAAAAGTGCAGGTGGAAAAAACTCACAAAACGACGGCCTCGGCGGTGGCTGTGTCGTCAATATATGCGGCGTTGATGAGGATAGCAAGGAAAACCGGCGTTGGCTACGGCCGTGTCGAGAGGCGGCAACGGTGGTGTTGGTGTCGAGGAGGAGTGATGACGGTGGTGTGGCGACGACGAGATGACGGTGGCGCGGCCGCGACCAGATGGTGGAAAGAGAAGGGAATGTAGGTTAGGTTTTCTCAGGTGAATGAGATATAGGAAATAGTAATATCAATTTATTTTCTCTCTTCCCACCTAGGATAAGATACGATACAAGGGATAAATAAAATCATCCCTCGTTCTAATTCACATGGTTAGAAAAAATAAAAATATAGACAGAAATATAATTTGATGATTTAATTGTAATATAATGATTTTATCTCAGTGTAGATTATCTTGAGATAAAGTGCTCATATCTTGATTTTATCGCGCATCTAAAAACATTAGTTTTGGGGGGAGAAGACGTCAAGGGAGGAATAAGCGGCCAAATCATATTCCTCATTTGTTAGCTTTAAATACCTATGTTTTGTGATTTTGTATTTTTTTCTTTCATTTTCCTAATATATTATACATGTATTATAATATACTATATTATATTATTATAATACTTAATATATATATATATTCTTTTTTTAATAAGTAAGTTATTTGTTGAATAAAAAGTTATATATTTGCATATATGTATAATGATACCAACTCTCTTTTTGGTGTTGGTCGCTTCTCTAAATTTTTAGGCTTTTTTGTAATTTGGTAATATATATAATATATTTACAAAAGCAAAAATAAAGAAATTAAAAACATTTAGTTTTGTCTACGAAATGAGTGTGCATTAATACTTTCTTTCTCACTATTTATCTAACTTTTATTAATTGATAAAGACATGGACCTCGATCTCTAAGCTAGAGTAGGGTTGAGCATCTGATGGAGTCAAGTTGGGCCTAGGTCAGCCTGGCCCAAGCCGTCTAGGATAGTTAGCCATGGGTCGGGACTCGGGCATATGCATGTTCGCTTTTCTTATTGAGTGCCCAAGACCTGACCCAAGCCATGGTATGATAGGTCAGGACTAGGCTAAGCCGACCTGCGAAATATTTGAAGCTTCTTTGATTTATGCATTTTTTCTGAGGGTAATATATTTTATTTTGCTTTAATGTAATTTATTTAGAATATATGACACAAAACAATAGCAAAATCATCCAGTCAGTCATTAAAAAAATTCAATATCATTCTGCAAATTCAAAACCAAATGAAAATATATATTCTAAATCAATCATGTACGAAGAAAGAGAAAGCATGACCTGGATTTTATCAAGAGGAGAATGATCCTTGTTTTTAACTTTGAGCATGGAGTTTGTAAGATTGGAAACATTGAAGCACTAGTTACTCACAATGGTTTTCTTATGTAGAACAGAGGGGGCGAGGGAAGCATAAACGATGAGGGAGGGAGAAGAGAGAACATGATGAAGGCGATGGTAATGGAAGGGAGTCGGCGCCAACTTCTTTGCGGCCTAGCCACCTCGAGGCTAGGACTGGGTGAAGAGAGAATGCAGGAGGGGACGGAAGGGGACTCATGGGAGGTGGAGCTTCAAAGGTAATGGAGGGGGATCGAATGTGATCAAGCTCTTAAAGGATGGGGCTGAAAGAGAACGCTGATGAGTCCCCCTACAGGAAAGGGTTTGGAGTCATGATGGGAGGTGGGTAAGTGGGGACAAGGTGGGCAATCAATGGGTTGGGGTGGATACTAGGTAGTGTTAACCCTAATTCCTATTGGACTTAGGTCAGAGCTAGTCTTGGGCCTTTTTAAGGCCACACACGAGCTAATATGAGGGTCAACTATCCGGAACTTGGTTCCAGCTAAGTGATGCCCGAGCTCAGCCCGATAATTTAGATGGGCCTAAATTTTAGCCCATTCCCGCCCATGTTTCTCGCAGACTCGGGCTTGGGTCGGGTTTGGTGGGTCGACTTCTGATTACATTGGGATGACCCTATCCAATGCTCAACCCTAGGCCATGGTCAAAAGAAGATCTTGCAAATCATCTTCTTCATCTAGCTTTTGATTGATTTATGTATGTATGCATGCATATTATCCACATCTTATTTTCCTTTTTTACTATTTTTATTTTTTATATATTTAGTTATTTTTATATGATAAATTATGCTTCTTATATGTAGATATATGAATGATAAGAATGCCAAATAAATGTACAAATCTACGTATTTGCTATGGGAAATTAGCTCAATTAAGGTGCATGAACAGTTTCATCATTGCATCGTTAGTGAATTCAATTTTGCTAATAACTTTATTGTGTATTTGTTTTGTAGCATGATAATCTTTTCAAGTCAAAGCTCTTTGATGAAAAGCGTAAAGAAATCTTAAAGCATATTTTCTAAATTATAGCTCAAATCTTTTAAATCTTAGAAGCTCAAGATTCGATTCCAAAAACTAAAATGCATTTCTAAAAAGATTTGAAAACTTTGGAGGTCAACTCAAGGGCACGTTTATATGTTCTATTAAGTAGAATGATATACATAGTTTTTATTTGTGTTAAAAACAGACCTCATAGTTTTTGCATAGTCTTGATCGGCACGCAAAATAAGCCAGAGTCATCAAAATCTCAAAATTAATTTTTAGACATATGGTCGATCATCTTGACTCATTGATCGATCACCCTTGATCTGCCATTTTATTATCATGATCGATCAAACTTAATTTGACTATTGATTTTCTAACATGATCGACCATATTTTTCTCATGATCGAACACTATTGATCGACCATATGAGGTTTACAACTATTGTGAACAACCTTAAGCCTCTAGGGAAGAACTTCACCAAAGGATGGTTAGAAAGGAAAGTTATTGACTCACTCTCAAGTGAATGGGAACATATGGTAACACCAATATAATAAGCGAATGTTGCGGAAGACGTTGAGATGGATGACTTCATAGGGAACATGATGTTCTATGAAGTCAAGAAGAAGAATAAGAAGCCAATTAGAAGGCAAATAAGAAATCTCTATCTTTTAAAGTAAGTACTCAATACTCTTATGATTAGGAATTGAATAATAAAGATATTTCTCTACTTGCTAGAAAGTTCAAAAAATGAATAGGAAATAAAAGAAGCTTCTGTGGAGAACAATGAAAGAATGAAAGAGCATGTTTTATTCAAGAGGTCTAAGGTGTCCTTATATAGGACAAAACCCTAGGTAGCTCAAAGGAGAAAATACATAACTACCCCTAACCGGATTACAAGAATATACTCTTGCCGCATAGAATATTCTCTTAACATATATACTTATAACATAGAATATTCTCTTAACATGTATACTTCCAACACTCTCCCTCAAGTTGGAGCATGTTTATCAGTTATGCCCAACTTGGAAACAATCCAAGAGAGTCGCTTCTTGGATAGTGCCTTTGTGAAGGCATCTGCAAGCTAAAGGTCAGTGTTGATATGAGAAGTAGTAATCCATCCAATCCTGACAGCATTACGAACAAAATGGTAGTCAATCTATATATGTTTGGTTCACTCATGGAATACCGGATTCATGGCAATATATGTAGCAGATTTGTTGTCACAATATAGTGGAATAGGAGTGGTGGCAACATAACCAAGTTCTTGTGGAAAAGTTAATAGCCATGTCATCTCACAAGTAGCTTGAGCCATCGCCATGTACTCTGCTTCTGCACTAGATACAACATTCTGCTTCTTACTTCTCCAAGTAACAAGATTTTTCTCCAACTATCATAGCATAACCTGTGGTGGAGCGTCAATCCTCTGGTGAGCTTGCATGTCTGCATCAGCATATGCAATAACAT
Source organism: Ottelia alismoides (assembly GCA_037367405.1). Taxonomy (NCBI): domain Eukaryota; kingdom Viridiplantae; phylum Streptophyta; class Magnoliopsida; order Alismatales; family Hydrocharitaceae; genus Ottelia; species Ottelia alismoides. Next base: position 297,185 of record JAZKJV010001300.1, read on the forward strand.
CAGTGTACCCATTTGCCCATAGAAGAGGCCATTTCCTGGTGATTCCTTCACGTATCTTAGAATTTGAAGAACATCCTGCTAGTGACTGTAACAGAGTCGCTCCTTGTGTTGACTATCTCTGCTCACTACATAGGAAATATCTAGTCTAGTGACAGTAAGGTAAAGAAGTTTACCAACCAAGCTCCTATACCGAGTAACATCTTTGAAGATAAGATCATAGGATGTGAAGTGTTTCTTAAGATCAGCAAGAATACCATCGGGCTTACATCCAAGTAATCCAGCTTCCATAAGAATGTCCATATAGTATTTTCTATGTGAGAGATGAAGACCATGTGTAGTGTGCAGTACTTATATGCCCAAGAAATATCGTAGTGAACCAAGATCCTTGCTAACAAATACCTTCTGGAGGAAGGTCTTGGACTCTAATATCCCTTTATCATCATCATCATTTGTGATAACCATATCATCCATTTAGACTACAAGAATAATAGTAACAGATGTTCATTTTCTGACAACTCACAGAACAGTCAGGGGTTGTTCTCTGGAAGCCAAGAGTATTGATCTCTGTAGTAAGTCTATCGAACCATGCCCTTGGGCGAAGTCGACATACACACTCTCCCTCGACTTCATAACTCGAAGGTTGCATCATATATACTTCTTCATTAAGATCGCCATATAGAAACATATTTTCACATCTAACTAAAAAATAGGTCATGCCTTATTAGCTGCCACAGAAAGGATAGTCCTTATTGATCCAATACGTGCAACGATGAGAATGTCTCAAAGTAATCCACTCCATATGTCTGTGTGAAGCCCTTTGCCACAATATGAGCTTTTAACCAGTCAATCGACCCATCTGATGATTGTTTGTTCGTGAAGACCTATTTACATGCCATGGGTTTAGTCCCTTTGGGACATTGCACTAGATCCCATGTTCTCCTGGAAATAAGAGCATCCATCTCGTCATCTGTGACCTTTTTCCATCTTGAATCCTGCAATGCATTGTGGTGGTCTTTTGGAATAGAAATGGTCATGAGAGCATCTGTATATCTTCTGTCAATTGTTGATAAACTAGCAGTTGAAGTGAAATGAGACATAGGATGACGTGTATACTGCCTCTTAGTTCTATGTAGAGCAATAGGAAGCTCCTCATAATCATCCGGGACAACAGTGGAGGGGACATTTGAAGTAGGCATATCATCCTGCAATAAAGAGATATGTAATAGAACATCTGGTGATTGGGATTTTTGTTGTTCTGTACAGACAATGGGTGGAGGTGGGAGATCAAGAGGGATATCAATAACATACTGTGTGAAGAAATTGGTCTCTCAAAAAAGGTTACATCTGCAGATATATAATAGTGACATCCAATTGGAACATAACACCTGTAGCCTTTTTAAGTACGAGAATAACCAAGGAATACACAATTAATAGCATGAGGAGAGAGTTTGTCGGTGTTGTGAAAGTTATGAACAAATGCAATACATCCAAAAATTCATAAGGGTAAAGGAAAAGGTAACTCAGTTGGGCAGAGCAGGGAGAAGGCAGTGGACCCATTTAGGGATGGCGATGGAACCATGTTTACAAGATGGACAGTGGTCAAAACTGCTTCCCCCCAATAGGTTTTGGGTACTTTCATCTGGGTGAGGAGGGATCGGGCTATATTTAGAAGATGTCTAAATTTCCTTTAGGCAACCTCGTTTTGTTGTGAAGTATAAGGACATGATGTTTGGTGAATGGCGCCCTGGGATGCAAAGAAGTTGGTTAGACATGTTGAGTGAATTCCAAAGCATTATCTGTAAGAAAAAAAATTGAACACCAGAGGAAAAATATTTTTGACATAATGGAAGAAAGTCTTAATAATATTGTTAATTTCTGATCATTCTTCTAACAGATAGACCCAAGACGATCGACTATAGTCATCAATAAAAATAACAAAGTACTTATGTCCACTTAGAGTATGGACCGAACATGGTCCCTAAATGTCAAAATGGACTAATGAAAAAGGAACTTCGCAACGAAGTTCAGAACTAACAGAGAAGGATGCTCAATGATGTTTCCCGAACTGACATGCGTCGCACTCAAAGGTCTTGAGCGTAGAAAGCTCGGGAAACGTTAAAGAGAGAGCTTTGGTAGATGGATGATTGAGGTGAAGATGCCAAAGAAATGGATCATCGGATATAGATGTGGCGCCAACAAAATGAGAATCAGAGGTGATGTCAAGATAATATAGGTGTTAAACGTGAAAAATCGGTTATCTTAAGTTCCACACAAGGCGGGAACTCAGTCGTTCAATCGACCACACGAAATTCGGATTAAAACAACAATTAATCCACAACAGAAATCAAGCAATGAAAAGTGGTGCGGAGTTATAATTTATTATAACTCTACAACAAAGATATGTATAGGTGCAAGTATGTGTAGAGGTCGAACACAGGGAGCAGACAGGTAGAACGGGGCAAAGATGCGCAAATGTGAATACGATCAAGTGTCTATAAATGCTATTTTTGTGGGTTTTTAATTTTATATTTTTTATTTAATTTTTGATTTTATATTTTTATATTTTTGATTTTTTTTAATTTACTGATTTTGTATTTTCTTTTTATATTTTGTATCTTTTATTTTCTTTTTCTTTTAAGAAAGTTATAATATATAAAGGATATATATACACTAGAGATAAGAGAGAGATAAAAATAGGGAAAAATACTTCAAATACAGGAAATAAAATATTTTTGGTATTTTTATATTTTTCTTATGTTTTTGTGATTTTTCTAGATTTTTCCAAAATTTTTTGATATTTTTAAAGGCAAAAATACTAGTAAACAGTGAATAAAGTTGCTGGTCGAAATTAAAATGAGGATGAAAAATAACAAACAGTATCCAAAATTCCTCAAATTAATTTTTAAATAAATATAATAAAGTAGGGAAAATACAGATTCTGAAATTGTATTTTTAGGATTTTTGTAGAATTTTTAAGATTTTTAGGAAGGTTTTTGGGGTTTTATGGTTTTTATGGGTTTTCTTTTGTATTTTTTTAATGATTTTTGGACTGGAGTTAGAAGACACTAAAAGACACAAAATATATTTTTTGGGAATTTTCTAAAGTGTTTTTATAATTTTTATGTATTTTCTAATACAAACAGTGCTGAAAATGTATGTTTTTGATTTTTGATAATTATGAAAATGCAATAAATATACAAAACAAAAATATACCGTGAATATGCAATGCAACATGAGTTTATAATGATTTTTGTGGATTTTTTAGTATTTAGAGATGCATGAAATGAATAAAAGAAACATAAAGAAAATGCATACATGCAGGGGCATATACGTGATGAATCTCGTATTCATCATGCTAAAAGACGCTTATTAAAATCCCTGCTTAAACAAACCAATAAAAATATCCTCTAATTCTTTGTTTTTATCATGTGCCATATTGTGTATAATTAACCCTTAAGTATTTGTATTTAATTGCCCTTATTTTTCTGTAATTATTTTATCACTCAAAAACCCCTAAAAATTAGGTAGATAAGTTGTCTATAATTCACTGACCCTTAAAAAGATAAAAAAATACAAAAAAAACTCAAAGCCACAAAATCAGTATTTTTATTCCCTTGAAAATACCCCCAAAAATAGCTTTTGTACCGATGACCTCTTTTGGCTTTTTACCCAACATGAAAGTTGTAGATCTCGTCGAGACGAGCAACTTTCATGTTTTAACTTTTTCCAAATTCGACCTCTAACTATTTCTTTTGTATTTATCTTTGTATTATTGCTCTGAATTTTCTCATTGGGCCACGTGGCGCCCTCTGGGCCGCCCATGTGGCCCGCTCCTTTTCACGCCACCTGGCGCCCTTCCTGGACCGTTGGATCGACTCCGCATCGCCTCCATCCCCGGCGTCCAACCCCGCCTCGTTCACAGCCATTGGATCTGATCTTCAGATCAGATCTCCACCGCAAACTGGTGCCTAAACCACAGCCCTCTGATCAACCTCTCATCTAACGCTCCTCCACCCGCCACGTCTTCCACTCATCTCAGCCCTCCGATTCCCTCTCCATCCAACACTCCCCCACAATTCACGTCATCCACTAAACCCAGACCATCGGATTTTCCTCACCGCCTCAATCACAGCCGTTCCCTCATGCTCCTGTATCAACCGTACGATCAGATCTAGTGATCTGATCGCATCCCTCCATACGCGCGCCTATCCCAGCCGTTGGATCCCTCGATCCAACGGCTCGAGCTTTGTCTCCTACCTCCGAAACCTCTCCTCCCCAGACGTTACGCCTCTCCGATCGGCCGCTCCCTTCCTTTTTTAACCACCGCACCCGTCACCTCCTTCCGCTCCTAAACGCCCCTCCACGTAGCCCATACTTCCGCCATCCTCGCGAACCCCATCGAAACGTCATCTCCATCATTCCTCTTCATCATTTCAGCCATTGAAAACCTCATCATCACCACCGTAACCGCCGGATACCTCCTCCTATTTAACCCACCCTCCGTCCACCTGAGCGATGGTCCACCATTCTTGGGCTTTTCCCTAGCTTCCTCCGCCCCTCCGGTGACAGCGGAGGGGCGGAATGTCGAGGCGATAATGGGGCTGGCTCGGTGTTGACCCACGGCGGTACTCCGCCGTGTCCCGGTGCCTCCGCGCGCCTCCGAGCTCCGAGGTCCGGTTAACCTCGTCGGGCGACGACCCGAGGCTTCTCAAGCCTCAGCCCAAGCCTCTCCGCCACCGGGTTCCCCTCCCCGATGAGGACTTCTCCCTCCGTGCTTTTTCTTGTATTTTTCCGATTAATTCCTTCGCCTACAACCACCATCACCCTCATCTGACCTCTTCATCAGCTCCGCCCAACCACCCTCGACCTCGCCAACCCTCTTCCCCTTCTCCAGGACCTCCCCCGCTCCGCTCCGCTTCTTCTCCCGCTCCGGTGGCGAAGAAGTCTCCGGCCATCATTCCCAACGCCTCCACGGCCGCCATTCACTCATCAACCCACTCGCACACTCCAAGCTTCGGCTATACTAACTTTTGCAGGTCAATTCTCTTCACTAGCCGGAGAACGCACCTCCCCGCCGATCTCGAGCTCCTCCTCCGACAACCATGCTTCGACGGGGAGCTCCAGGCCTCCATGGAGCTTCGCAATAGCTCCAAGATCTCCGCCAGGCCCCATGCAACCTTCACCGATCGCCATGCGAGCAGCAGGAGCACGGTGGAGCTTTCAAGGGCTCGCCGGAGACCCGCCTTCTCCGGTGGGCCAAGGCAGAGGACGAAGATACAGGCTCCGTCCGATCATCCTGATCGGGCGGCCCAGATGACGCCACGTGGTCGATCCGAGCCTCTTCCCCGACCTATAGGCTCGGGTCATCCGAGCTTCAATCCGAACCACATACAGACGCCACGTGGACCCGAACCCGAGCCACCTCCCGAGCCTGGCCCCTCGCGTGCGTAGCACGTGAGGTGCTGGGTAAATTGCAAGAAAGACCCCGAAAGAATTGAAAATTACATTTTGGTCCCCAGGCACGTGCCTCACGTGCGTGCCTGGGTTATTTACAGGGACGCCCCGGGTTTTCAGAAATTACAAAAAGGTCCTTGCGCGCATGGAAAATTACTCACAGGCCCAGGCGGTTTTTGGTATTTACATTTAGGTCCTTCCAGGGACCTAAATGTAATAGTTATCCTTTTATTTCCTCGCATTTTTATTACAATTATGCCCTTGCACTGTTTTTAGCATAACTTGAGCATCGTAGGTCCAAATTGCATAATTTTAGTGTCGTTTTGATCCTTATTTTGTCCTCTACATTCTAGCATACTTATTTGTCTCATTTGACACTCTTTTAATTAAAGTGAATTTTTATGTTAAAAATGGGACCATGCTCTATTTGTCTTGCTCGATTTGATGACCGGTTTTTAATGATGTGTTCAAAATGACTCTAACTTCATTCTATATTGCGTTGCTCACATTTTAGGGTATAATTCTGGTATTTTATTCTTCATGCATATTCCTTTGCATTATTTGCCCATGCATCATTTTAACTTGCATAAAAACAAAATAAAAATGCATGCATCATGGCATCACCTTGTGAATATCATAGTGCATCATAAATTGCATATGGACCTGAAATTGAGATTAATTGACATTATGCCTTCATGAATCAAAATTCAATACTCAGATTAGGCTGTTGTATCCCTGTGTTCGACCTTGGTACACTTACCAAGTATAAATATTCCACAGCATTCAAAGTCCTGTGGTTTTTGTTGAACCAAATTCGCCTCCTGTACTACGACTAATTTATATATATTAATGAGGCAAATTTGACGATCATCAAATGGCGCCGTTGCCGGGGATACGGCTTTGCTTAATTTTTGGATTTTGATTTTTTCTATTTATTTCAAAAATTTTCAGGTCTTCATTTCATGCATCATTTCTTTGCATATCATTTGCTGATTAAATGTCTCCAGGTTTTCTAACATCTATCTTTTGTGGCAGGGCCCATGGTGATCGAGGACGCTTGATCCTCATGGAGGCGTGAAGTCAGAAACTTCCGCTGAAGAGGCTGCAAAAGAACCTGTGAAGGATTTGGGAGATTTCAGCAGTCAAAAATTGCATTGCATTTTGTAAAAAAAAAGAAAAAAAAAGAAAACTTGCATCTGCATATTTATTTTCAGTCTTGCATATTGTACAAAAAAAATCCCCCCCCCCATCACACACACATACACCTACACTGCACATGCACATACTCACCCCACCCTCCCCCTGTATATTTCTTTCTCTCTCTCTCTCTTTCTCTCTCTTTCTCTCTCTCTCTCTCTCTCTCTCTCGCTATGTGTATCTATTTTTCACTAACCCCATCCCCCTCACCCTTGTATCATAGAACCCCCCCCCCCCCTAACGCAGACCTTACTTAGGCTAATTGTAGCCTAAGTATAGGGCGGACCTGCCTGCTCTTCCATCCCTCGTCCCGTCTTCTTGTACTTAGGCCAATTTTGGCCTAAGTATAGGGGGACCCTCCTCCTCAGTTCTGCTATATCACCTTGTACTTGAACCGAGCCTTGGCTTCATGGCACTTATGCTATGAGGACATAGCAAATTTTAAGTATAGGGGGGTATACCGTATATTATTGTGTATTACTTTAGCCTTAGCTCGCGTTTTTAAAACTTTTTAAAATTTTATTTTATTCGGGCTGGGTTTTGGTAAACTAGTGAACTGAGTAAAAACCTGTAAAAAGTAAAAATTGAGGGATTAATTTTTGTAAATATTCCTGTTAAAAAAAGTAAAACACATAAAAATTTGTAAAAGATAAAAATCGCACAAAAAATCACTAACCCATGGAGTTGGTGTATTCCTGACACATTCACACTCACGCAAGGCTTAAGGATTTTGAGGACACTGGATCTCTGGGATCTTGAGAGTCTGAGTTAACATGCCTTAGTCATTAGGGTTTTCCTGACTTAAATATCCACACTCCTCTGGTTTGAAAGATTTGAGTGCTATATTGTACTCTTCATCTCTACCTTCAAGAAAATATGATCAGCACAGTCACTTCCACAACTGCATAATTGATGAGCTGAGTTGAGATATCACTTGAGGAACTAGGATCATATATTTAAATTTAGACCCGATCTCATGATATTCGAGGATGGGATAAAGTTAATGAAGGCTTCAGAAAATCTGAGTGTCAGCAAAAACAATGCTCCTACCCGAACCCCTCTAAGCTAGCCAGTATGTGAACAAGATTCATATGCTATCTCTTGATATTTACCTAAAAGTGCCAGGGTGTGATGAAATTTAAAGGAACTTGTTGATCAATGTGCGCCAATCTCTTAGTAAAAGCAGTGGAGCTAGCCAACAAAAGAAATGAAATGTCAAAGAAAAGCTCTAAATCAAAAGTTAAATTCCAAATGAGCTTCCACCAATGGCGAGCGCTCCCAAACATTTTCAAAGTGTCAACTTGGACCAAGCGCTAATTAGGACCAAGGAGTCGGGCTGACACCACAAAAAGGGCCCTGCATCGTAAGCGATACAAGTCTGGGTGTCGAAGGTATCTTAGATACTCAGAAAAGACACACCCCGGTGTACCCCCAGAAAAACAAGTACAGACGACTCCAACTCTCTTGACGGACACATTGATCAGCAAATTAATAATATATATGTGTTGAGTAAAAGGCACTCGAGAGGCCCCTTGTTCCAATGTGAGGGTGAGAAAATTAGACACAATCCCATGTCCCTCCATCATCTGGCCGTCCATCTACACTTTCAAGTCTGACAAACTATAGAGACGGTTGACTGAAGCAAGAGTAGACTTCTTCCCTAGTATTGAGGATCAGGTCTAGAGGAAGATCTTTGGGACTGGAACTTTGGGTGATGCATCGACTCGGCTCTCATGAAATGCAGTACACTAAATGTCATATCCTTATATTATATGTACAAAAAGAGAGTCTGATAATTAGAGAAGTTGGATTCCTTCTGACTAAGGCTTGGATAAACCCAGAATTTTAGGATCACTTAGGTCAAGGGTCTTCGAAAGATCAAGCCTTGAATTTTTCACACGCACTGTCAGGAATTAATCCGACTCCTTCATTCTTTAGATGCTCGAGGACGAGCATACTTTAAGTATAGGGGTATGATGAATCTCGTATTCATCATGCTAAAAGCCTCTTATTAAAATCCCTGCTTAAACAAACCAATAAAAATATCCTCTAATTCTTTGTTTTTATCATGTGCCATATTGTGTATAATTAACCCTTAAGTATTTGTATTTAATTGCCCTTATTTTTTGTAAATATTTTATCACTCAAAAACCCCTAAAAATTAGGTAGATAAGTTGTCTATAATTCACTGACCCTTAAAAAGATAAAAAAATACAAAAAAAATCTCAAAGCCACAAAATCGGTATTTTTATTCCCTTGAAAATACCCCCAAAAATAGCTTTTGTACAGATGACCTCTTTTGGCTTTTTGCCCAACATGAAAGTTGTAGATCTCGTCGAGTCGAGCAACTTTCATGTTTTGACTTTTTCCAAATTCGACCTCTAACTATTTCTTTTGTATTTATCTTTGTATTATTGCTCTGAATTTTCTCATTGGGCCACGTGGCGCCCTCTGGGCCGCCCACGTGGCCCGCTCCTCTTCACGCCACCTGGCGCCCTTCCTGGACCGTTGGATCGACTCCGCATCGCCTCCATCCCCGCCGTCCAACCCCGCCTCGTTCACAGCCATTGGATCTGATCTTCAGATCAGATCTCCACCACAAACTGGCGCCTAAACCACGGCCCTCCGATCAACCTCTCATCTAACGCTCCTCCACCCGCCACGTCTTCCACTCATCTCAGCCCTCCGATTCCCTCTCCATCCAACACTCCCCCACAATCCACGTCATCCACTAAACCCAGACCATCGGATTTTCCTCACTGCCTCAATCACAGCCGTTCCCTCGCGCTCCTGTATCAACCGTACGATCAGATCTAGTGATCTGATCGCATCCCTCCATACGCGCGCCTATCCCAACCGTTGGATCCCTCGATCCAACGGCTCGAGCTTCGTCTCCTACCTCCGAAGCCTCTCCTCCCCAGACGTTACGCCTCTCCGATCGGCCGCTCCCTTCCTTTTTTAACCACCGCACCCGTCACCTCCTTCCGCTCCTAAACGCCCCTCCACGTAGCCCATACTTTTGCCATCCTCGCGAACCCCATCGAAACGCCATCTCCATCATTCCTCTTCATCATTTCAGCCATTAAAACCTCATCATCACCACCGTAACCGCCGGATACCTCCTCCTATTTAACCCACCCTCCGTCCACCTGAGCGATGGTCCACCATTCTTGGGCTTTTCCCTAGCTTCTCCGCCCCTCCGGTGACAGCGGAGGGGCGGAATGTCGAGGCGATAATAAGCTGGCTCGGTGTTGACCCACGGCGATACTCCGCCGTGTCCCGGTGCCTCCGCGAACCTCCGAGCTCCGAGGTCCGGCTGACCTCGTCGGGTGACGACCCGAGGCTTCTCAAGCCTCAGCCCAAGCCTCTCCACCACCGGGTTCCCCTCCCCGATGAGGACTTCTCCCTCCGTGCTTTTTCTTGTATTTTTCCGATTAATTCCTTCGCCTACAGCCACCATCACCCTCATCCGACCTCTTCATCAGCTCCGCCCAACCACCCTCGACCTCGCCAACCCTCTTCCCCTTCTCCAGGACTTCCCCCGCTCCGCTCCCCTTCTTCTCCTGCTCCGGCGGCGAAGAAGTCTCCGGCCATCATTCCCAATGCCTCCACGGCCGCCATTCACTCATCAACCCACTCGCACACTCCAAGCTTCGGCTATACTAACTTTTGCAGGTCAATTCTCTTCACTAGCCGGAGAACGCACCTCCCCGCCGATCTCGAGCTCCTCCTCCGACAACCATGCTTCGACGGGGAGCTCCAGACCTCCATGGAGCTTCGCAATAGCTCCAAGATCTCCGCCAGGCCCCATGCAAACTTCACCGATCGCCAGGCGAGCAGCAGGAGCACGGTGGAGCTTTCAAGGGCTCGCCGGAGACCCGCCTTCTCCGGTGGGCCAAGGCGGAGGACGAAGATACAGGCTCCGTCCGATCATCCTGATCGGGCGGCCCAGATGACGCCACGTGGTCGATCCGAGCCTCTTCCCCGACCTATAGGCTCGGGTCATCCGAGCTTCAATCCGAACCACATACAGACGCCACGTGGACCCGAACCCGAGCCTCCTCCCGAGCCTGGCCCCTCGCGTGCGTAGCACGTGAGGTGCTGGGTAAATTGCAAGAAAGACCCCGAAAGAATTGAAAATTACATTTTTGTCCCCAGGCACGTGCCTTACGTGCGTGCCTGGGTTATTTACTGGGACGCCCTCCGGGTTTTCAGAAATTACAAAAAGGTCCTTGCGCGCATGGAAAAATTACTCACAGGCCCAGGCGGTTTTTGGTATTTACATTGAGGTCCTTCCAGGGACCTAAATGTAATAGTTATTCTTTTATTTCCTCGCATTTTTATTACAATTATGCCCTTGCACTGTTTTTAGCATAACTTGAGCATCGTAGGTCCAAATTGCATAATTTTAGTGTCGTTTTGATCCTTATTTTGTCCTCTACATTCTAGCATACTTATTTGTCTCATTTGACACTCTTTTAATTAAAGTGAATTTTTATGTTAAAAATGGGACCATGCTCTATTTGTCTTGCTCGATTTGATGACCGGTTTTTAATGATGTGTTCAAAATGACTCTAACTTCATTCTATATTGCGTTGCTCACATTTTAGGGTATAATTCTGGTATTTTATTCTTCATGCATATTCCTTTGCATTATTTTCCCATGCATCATTTTAACTTGCATAAAAACAAAATAAAAATGCATGCATCATGGCATCGCCTTGTAAATATCATAGTGCATCATAAATTGCATATGGACCTGAAATTGAGATTAATTGACATTATGCCTTCATGAATCAAAATTCAATACTCAGATTAGGCTGCTGTATCCCTGTGTTCGACCTTGGTACACTTACCAAGTATAAATATTCCACAGCATTCAAAGTCCTGTGGTTTTTGCTGAACCAAATTCGCCTCCTGTACTACGACTAATTTATATATATTAATGAGGCAAATTTGACGATCATCAATACGTAATTAGGCAGAACATCCAGGGTGCGAATGCAATTTCTACACAAAATATACAACTGAATTAAAATTCTTTGGACCAATTAGAAATGCTCAAAATCGCAAGGTCTCGAACGCAAAATAGTCAAGTGCACGTGCCTAAGCACGTGCGCCTTGCTGGCAAGGACGAGACTGCAAAATTGGAAAGTCCAGGGTTCTTTTAGTAAATATTACAAAAAGTATAAAGCAGCATATGAAAGTTTAGCCGTGAATAAATAAATACAAAATTGGCTGGGCGATTACTGCAAAATATCCAGACCCGGGGGGCGATCCAACGGCGTGGTTCCCTCCACTTAAGCACGTGTCGTTCAGCGAGACCGTCGATGCCCCTTCGAGGCTTGCGGCCCAGATTAAAACTCAGATGACGATCTGATGGAACTAGTGAACTTGATCAGACGTCACCTGTGCTCCACGATGAACATGGCCGAGATCAACGGCCTAGAAGGTCTTTGGAAGAACAGGGGTGAATGTGGACCTCAGCGAGCTTTGGTCCCCTATCACCCGCGACTCCGGCAATGGCTAGCCTCAAGAGGAGGCGCGAGACACTCCTGGCGAAGTGGCGGGGTTGCTGACACCAACATAATTGCCCACAGAGGATTAGCGCTATCCGGCAGGCTCACGGACGAGCACGTCCGCCAGGACCTGGTGACTGCACAAAATCGTCCCCTCAACGGGGCTGTACCCTCCAGGACCTGCAATGAAACTCGGACAAGCAACAAAAAAATGGTCCTAGGGCTTTATCTGATGGCGAGGAGGCGTAGGTGGTATGGGTGGATGAGGTCGGAGCTCGCCGGCGCGAACACCGGCGAGCGGCGGGTTAGGGTGCCCTACAACTAATGGATGAGATCGGAAGATGAAAACAACATAGAATGCGTCTAGAGGCTAAACGGGATGGAATATGCAAATAACAACAGACCTCAAGGGTTGAAAAACCCGAGATGTACCTCACGGAGGCGTCAACCACCGGAGATGGGTGGAGCACCAATTTCCTTCGCCAAATGCCTCTGCACGGAGGTCGGAGAGGAGCTGTCACCTCCTCTATCCAGGACCTGCAGGAAGGAGAGCTTGGCTAGGGCAAAAAGGGTTCAACGGTGAGAGGGGATGACGGTTTTGGTTTTGAACCATGGTGTGACAGGGCGCAAAGATCGAAGCGTATGGCGCGCCGCAGTGCTCCACAAATCGAGAAGAACCCCCAGCGGGAATCACTGTTATATGATGAACAAAAGTTGTGAAGGTTCTATCACAAGAAGGTGCAAGGAGCGCTCTCGAAAAAAAATGAGAAAACGGGTCAAACCACATCTCTAACACAGCCCAGGCGTTGGGCAGAGAGTTGACCGAAGGTCAACTCTTGTCGCCCCCTGGTTGGTCCACGTGGACCAACCAGGAAAAAGCCTGGGGAAAAAGATTGTAAAATCGATTAAAAATAAAAGATGATTTTATTAATTTTTGATTGTAAAATAAAAAAACTTTTTATTTTGTAAATTAATTTATTGTGATTTTTATTTATTTTTTCGAGATATAAAAATACAAATTACCTTTTATAGCCTTATAGGTATACTTATCTATATATTTTATTATTTTATTTTTGTTTTGAATATTTAATTTATTTATTTTTATTTATTATTTTATAAATTTATAGAATATTTTTATATACTTAAATATATTTTTATTTTATTTTCCTGATGTATTTTATACACTTAATAAAATATAAGTATTAATTATAGAGGTATATATACAAGCATTATACCTGTGTAACTCATATACAAGTATTTTATTTTGTGTTTATTTTGTATTTTTATTCCTGTTTTAATATAGACATATATTATAAATAATATTTACAAAGTTAAAAAAAATATAAAATGGTAAAAATAATGAATAAATAATAAAATGAATATTTTAATCGGTATAAGTATACAATAGGGGTCCAAAACTCAACTTTCACATCGTAGCTCCGCAAAATATGAAACCGCCGCCATTAAATAGCTTATTTAAAATTATATACAATTAAAGGTGAGTTTGATGCATTTCGAGTTTTTATTTGGGATATACAGGTCTGGGAAGTTGGGATTCCGGAATCTTATTTAGATCATAACTTTTTATATGTACATTATTTTTGTATGAAATCAATTTTTTATTTTTCTATATGAAATTACTACAAATTTCATGTACAAAGTTTCTTTATTTGAAATATAAAAAGTGGAGACAAAAATAGGTCCCAAAATGAATAAAGAATGAATTAAAATAAACGGTATTTTTTATTTATTTTGGCCCTTATCTCCCCCTACTTTATTCCTTGTTGACCTAGTCATCGAGATGCCTAGGTCTCGAGGTTTCGGGTCATAAAATATTTACAATATTTTATTCTTTTTCTTTTTTTCTTTATTCTATAATTTTGGCTTTAAAAACCACATTTTATACAATATTTACACAAATATGCATGGATGATAAAATGCATGAATTAACGCTATTTACACGCATTTACTAGGGTTTTTTAAGGCCAAAATGATAGAATAAAGATGATGAAACATAGATTCATCATCCCCATATGCTCACCTTTGCTAGTCCCTAGTAAACACTTATGCAATAAGTGCAGAAAATAAAAATAAAAAAATAAAGAAAAGAAAAGGAAGAAAATTGGATTAAGTTAAACAATCAAACTGGTCTTCATAAAATCAAAGTTTGGAGCTTAAGTCGGTCCTTTGGAATTTTAGTGCGGGCGGAACCTTAATGAGAACCGGACTTGAAATCCAACAGCCTTCGAGAATCCCAAAAATCTTCTCAAGTCTCCTCAATAGCCAGGTCAGAAATATTTCAACTCATACGCAAACCCTTACGACTATGAATCTGACTCGTACAGTGTAAGTGATGGTGGCTCTTCCCAACTGAAATGGCAAAGAGACTGACTTCTCCAATATGACAACTCAATGATTCCCCAATCCAACAACTCATTCCTCAAGGAGCGGGGTATTCCTTTCTAAGTTCAAGTGGCAACCAGCTCACGAGGAGGGGGTGAAGATAAGAATGGACGGTAGCTAGTGTAGCTACCTATCCGAGGATGCAAGACCAGTTTAGTCAAGTCATCCAACTGTAGGCTCGCATGATTTGACTTTGAAGCTCAAGCTTGTTTATTTGACTTTACACATATGTACACTCCGGCAGGCATTTTTATTTTTGTACAGGCCTGTCCAGTTTTTTGAAGTTTTTTTCTTTTTTCTTTTTTTTGAATACTATATACAACAGTATTTACATAGGGAGTTTTTCCTCTTGATCCAGTAGACTATCCCTCTTTTGAAGCTTTATCGCAACCCACAATCTCCTATCCTCGAAACTCATCATCACTGGACGGGTTGTGGTGCACTTCCCTCCCTAGAGGAGGACAAGTGTTTCCACCTGTGTGCGTCTCATACCGGCAAATCCAACCCCCTCACCACTCCAACTGAGTTGAGCCAAGTGAAAGGTGCAGGTGTCCAAGTTAGGTCATTATCAACAAGAGTCGTGCGTGTGCTCCGAAATACTCTACTTAGGCAGTCAAGAATCCATTGAACCAAGTCCCGTAATCCTCAAAGAATTAAGTCAACTAGACCTGAAGTACCTCAATTCTAGTTCCTATAAGGTTCCTGTTCATTAGGTAGATTTTAAGGTCCAATCAAGCTCCAATCTTCGGATTTTACTTAGACTTGTTCAACTATCAAACTCAATCCAAAAAATGCTCATGTTATGCAAATGCCATGCAGAAAATCTTTTTGTGATGCAATTTTCAAAGATTTTGAACTTTTTATGCGTTTTTGAAAAGATGATGCATATGCATTTTTTTAGATTTTTCAAAAAGATTTTTCAAATGTTTTTGGATTTTAATTTTGCAAATATTTTTGGGATTTTTGAAAACAAAAGGTTTTGGCTAAAAATTAGATACAAATATTTACGCAGGGGTGCATCTTGTACAAAAAGTAGATTTTAAGAATTTCCAAGGGTAAGTGGTCAATTTTATAAATATATATATATAGTGAATTTTTGGTGTGATGTATATATTCCTCAAACCTATTTGAATAGGTTTTCCAAACAATTTTGAAAACTATAGTCCAAAATAATTTTTACAAACATTTTACAAACATGTACACGCATTTAAAAATCATTTTGCAAAGGTTTTCCTAACAGTATGTATAGATTTTTCAAAATATTTTTGCAACCATTTTTCAAACCATTTGCAAATCAATTTTCAAACATTTTATTTCACACAAAGAAAATAAAATTCTGCAATCAAAATCTTTTTATAAAGGTTGAAAACATGTAACAAAACGTTTTCAAAATAGTTTTCAAAAGATTTTTCACAAGGATTTTCAAACTATTTTTCAAACATTTTGCAAAAAATATTTTCACCTGATTTATTAATCAGTAAATACAAAAAGTATTTGAGGAATAATCACATCTTTTTATTAATATTTTTAATGAATTTTATAAGTATAATTAGCCATAGTAATTAGTAAAAATACGAAAGTACGAGTTATGGCTAAAGTATATACGCAGTATATACGACCTCCCATACTTAGCTTGAGCCATGTCCTCATAGATCAGAGAGAAAAGAGAAGACATAACTCGTACTGAGTATAGAAAAGTCTAAAGAATAAGAAACGAAGGAATGAACGAATGAGAAGTTGACTGTCCCCCCTATACTTAGGATCAAATGATCCTAAGTATAGAAGATTGTACACAAAGCAGGGAGGGTCAAGGGTGGGAATGGACAGATCGTACTCAGATTGTCTCCCCCTATACTTAGGGTAAGATATCCCTAAGTATAGACAAGAAGAGGAGACAGTGAAGAGGATCAAAGAATAGAAGTACTCAGGGTGCGCACCCCCCTATACTTAGGACAAAGTATGTCCTAAGTATAGAAGTCTGACAAAAAGGGGCGACACCATTTCGGTAGATAGAGAAGATAGAAGAGGAAAAGAAGAAAAGAATAAAAGATATCAACATGTGGAATAAGATAGAGAAGAATGTACGCGTCACTCCCCCATACTTAGGGTAAAAGAAGCCCTAAGTATAGGCAACAACATGAGTGATAAGACGGAACGACGAATGAACACTCGGCTCATCCACCCCCCTATACTTAGGACAAAGTACGTCATAAGCAAGGCAAACACGAGGATGGGTGGATGAGCAATGCGGAAGAGAGACAGAGATGAACAAGAGTGAATGTACAACAGAGATGGATATACATATGGTCAAGAAGGTTGAAAGCAAACCTTCTTGTGGGACCACCGAGGAATAGATCTAGTATAGTGCGGGTCGATGATGAATCCACATTTCATCATCTTTATTCTATCATTTTGGCACCAAAAACCCTAGCAAATACCTGTATATACCCTTTATTTCATCATCTTAGCATTCATGCATGTGCACCTCATTAGTGTGTAAAATACTGTAATTAAAGCCAAAATTATAGAATAAATAAAGAAAAGGAAAAGAATAAAATATTGTAAATATTTTATGACCCAAAACCCCCGTGACCTAAGCATCTTGATGAATAGGTCGACAAGGAATAAAGTAGGGGGAGATAAGGGCCAAATACCTATATTTATTCATTCATTCTTTATTCATTTTGGGACCTATTTTTGGTTCCACTTTTTATACATCAAATAAAGAAACCTTGTACATGAAAGTTGTAGATAATTTTATAAATAAAAATACAAAATTGATTTCACAGAAAAATAATGTACAGATAAAAAGTTATGGTCTGAATAAAAATCCAGAATCCCAACTTCCCAGACCTGTATCTCACAAATAAAAACACCAAATACAGCATACTCACCTTTAATTGTATATAGAAGAAAATAATCTATTTAATGGCGGTGGTTTCGCATTTGGCGGAGCTACGGTTTGAAAGTTGAGTTTTGGACCCACATTGTACATTGTACTGATTAAAATATTCAATTTATTATTTACTCATTATTTCTATATTTTTATATTTTTATAATGTTGTAGATATTATTTACAATAATTCTGTGTATTAAAATCAGGATAAAAATGTAAATAAAAAATCAAAATAAAAATACTTATATACACAAAACATAGATACAACACCTATGTACATACCTATACATACCTGTGTATAATTTATTAATTATACAAAATAAATCATAAAAATAAAATAAAAATATATTTATGTGTATAAAAGTATTTTATAATTTTAGAAAATAATAACCAAAAAGAAATAAATTAAAAATACAAAATAAAAATAAAATACTAGAATACATAGATAATATACCTATATAGGGGTATAAAGGTAACTTGTAAAAATACATTTCATAAAAATAATTAAAAATCATAATAAAATACTATATAAAATTCTAAGCATTTTTTATTTAATAACCAAAAATTAATTCGACTGTTTTCTTTTTTTATCGAATTAATAAAACATTTCTCCAATCTTTTTCCTGGTTGGTCCACGTGGACCAACCAGGTGCCTCCGACTATTGACCGGCGGGTCAACAGCCTGTCCTTGACCCCCTAGAGCTCTGCGCGCCTCGTTTTTCCCCCGTTTTGGCGGATTTTTCGAGGTCGCGCCGCTCATCCATTGCAGATGTTTCCTTCACGAAACTTGTTCCCTGTACATCCATCTCCATCGCCGTCCTGCCAGATCTACTTAGATCTCCTTCGAGCGCCCGTGACTTCCTCTCGAAGTCACGCATCCACCTTGCTTCAAATATGAGACCACCACTTCCTTCCCCGGTTTGAACACCTTCGGTCCACCCCTCTTCGTCTCGTTCGTGCTCAGGACACTCCTGGAGGTGACAGCTCCGCCGCAGTGCCCTCAGCCAAGGCGACCGAGGTCGGAGGCGTATCCGCCATCTCCCGCAACCTCGGCGGTTGAGGTATCTTCTCCCTCTGGCTCCGGCCATCGAGGCAACCCCATCTCCCCATTTTCTTCAGCATTCACTTCGCCTTAGCGTAAGGATTAAAAGCCCTATCAAATCGTGAAGTTCCATCGATCATTTCGCCTAATCACCCATCCTCGCCGGAGCGCAACTCCGGTCGCGTCACTCCCGTCAGTTTCGCGCCGCTATTCCACTTCCGCGGGGTCCAGGCAACTTGACCTGGACCCTCTCATCTTGTTTTGCAGGTCAACGCTCGTGGAATCGCACCTGGGTGCAATTTTGAGCATTGCCGGACCTCGGCCGAGCTCCCCAGCTCCGCCGCCTTCGCCAGCTAGCCTCGGCTGTCGCCGAGGCATTTTGACGCCTCCAGGAGATAGAGAAGGACCAGAGGAGGCTCCAGCCGCATTTTGAAGCCAAGAAGCCCGCCGGAGACGGAGCTTGACCTCGGAGATCCTCGGCTCGCCGGAGTTCACCGCAGTTCTTGCTCCGGTCTTCGCCACCGTTGGATCGAGGTGGAGTTCCAGATCGCGCATCGACCGTCAGATCCTCCGAGCCCAGCCACCGTTGGATCTCATTCTGAGATCTAATCTCAGACGTCGAAGCGAAGCGTCATCGGCCGTCCAGATTGCGCCACGTGTTTAAGTGACCTCTTCATCGCCGTTGGATCGCGCGCCGAGGGTAATTTTGCAAGATACCCCCACGCATTTTGCATTTATATTTTAGTCTTAAAACTCTTGTCTGTAGTGTAATAGTTTTGTAATATTTGCGAAAACACCCCCGTAGTTTACTTATTTGCGTATAGGTCCCCTGTCACGTCACCTCACGTGACCAGTTCACGTGAGGTGTGGGCATTTTGCAAAGGTACCCTCCATCTTTGTCTGATTTCATTTTAGTACCAAAACTTTCATACCACGTGTTATACTTTTGGAGATATTGCAAGTAAGCCCCCAGGTTTTTGGAAAATTACATTTTAGTCCTCGCCAGGCGCGTGCAAGTCACGCGCCCTGGTGGGAAAATTGCTGGGACACCCAGGCGGATTTTGTAATTGACTTTTGGTGCTATAAATTAAATATTCATATCAACCTTTTGTGGAAATTTGCATGTCTGCCCTGGATGTTTGAGAAATTACATGTATACCCCTGCCAGGCCTGATTAATGTTTGGACGCTTGTTATAATTATTTAAAGTATCATTTTAAGTCCAAAAATTCCACAAAATTAGGGTTAAGCTACTGGATGCTTGTACTTTGATTCCATCAATTTAGTTATGATTTTATCTTATTTTCATATTTATCAAAAATCAAAAACATGCTTTTTGTTCACTGTCTAGTTTAGAAAATACCAAAAAATATTAAAATACCTCTAAAAATTCCAAAAAAAATTCCCTAGTGTCTATTTTACCATATTTTAGTGTCAATCCAAAAATCATTAAAAATCTCAAAAGAAAAACCTTAAAAATTCAAAAAGACTCAAAAACTTCAAAAAATCTATAAAACCAAAGAAAACTCCAAAAATAGTAAACTCAAGTCCTGTAGTCTCCTGTTTTTATTGTCGTTATTTGAAAAATAGTTTGAAAATATTTTGTGGTTGGTTTCTATTTTTTATTCTCATTTTATCTCCAGCCAGCACCTTTTGTACTATTTTGATTTATTTTGCTATTTCAAAATACCAAAAAAAACACTTTGAAAAATTCCCAAAAATCACAAAAACAGTAAAAAATCCTAAAAATAACAAAAACATTTTATTTCTGAATTTTTGGTGATTTTTGCATATTTTTATAAATACTCTATTTTGTCTCTTATTACATTGTTTTAAATTCCAATATTGAAAAAGAAAAAAACATAAAATATAAAATTATAAAAATCAGAAAATTAAAAATCAAAATACAAAATTAAAAATGAAAATTAAAAAATTAAAAATTAAAAACCCACAAAATTTCTTTGCTTGCTTGCTTAGTGTAGACACCACTCACATTCACTCACGCACATTTATTTGATTCTACCCTGTTTGCTCCCTGTGTTCGAACTCTCTACATACTTGCTTGCTATACATTTTGTGAAGAGTTAAAAATAAATTTTAACTCCACATTTATTTCTAATTATTGATCTTTAGTGTGGGTTAATTGTTGACTTTAGTCCAGATTTAGTGTGGTCAACAGTCGACATCGGGGTCCTCAGATGATGCAAACCGATCAGGGTCGACATGGTGAAGGTCCTCAGAGGCTCTATGGTGTGAAGGCACAGACGGGGTAATGGAAGAAGTGTGACTACATCCAGCCTTGGGAGTCTCGCTAGTATCAAAGTGAAAAGGGACGAACTCATCCTCATCGGAAGAAGTGTACTCAGAGTCATCCTACGAGGTCTCGTCCAGGTCAAAATCAAAAGGAACGAATTCATCAGTGGAAGTAGTCGAACTCTGTTCATCCTCAGTAATCTCAACCAGATCATCTTTCTCATCAAAAGGACCGAATTCCCAAATAAAAGCAATCAAATCAACTTCAGCCCTTGTCTCATTTGAATTGAATTGAACAGGAGCGGACTCATTGGTGGAAGTAGTCAAGTCAAGTCCATCATGTCTAGTCTCTAAATCCGCCCTCCGCTCAATGGTATCAATCGTGTAAATCTTGCGGATGCCATCAACACATTGCCACGTTCCAGAAGAAGGAACTCCAAGGTCCATGCTTTCCAAGTCTTCCTCTTTGGAGAGGAATTCTTGGGTTTCAGTGGAATCCAATAAGCAACAAAATTCTCTGATAGTATCATCAAGGTCATGGTCCTCAGGGTCAACCAAGCTAGGTGAAGTCACATCAGGTGCAGGTCTCTAGTCAACAGTGGGTGCAGTGATCGACACTTCGCCTTCGTCAACAGGACAGAAGCGAATCTCTCCTGATCCATAATCAATAACGACCCTCGCAGAGGCGAGGAATGGTCATCCCAGGATGATTGGAGAGTGCTCCCCTGTGGAGATCTCCATGGGCAAAACGACAAAGTCAACATGGTAGCGCTCGTGCCCTGAATCGAAATGACGGTGTTTTCAAGGATACCCTTCGGCCTCTTGATAGATCCATCAGCAAATTGAACTATCATCCTGGTCTTTTTGAGAGGCCCTAAGTGAAGAGACTGCACCAGCGAGAAGGGTAATATGCTAATCGAAGCACTGTCGTCGAGGAGAGTATGATCACATGTGAAGTCAGAGATGGTGCAGCTAATGAAATGTGTGGCAGTGTTCCTCTTCCGAGGAATGGGACGGTGTGTGATGGCATGGGCAGTGGCCATGGTCAGAATGTGACGCTCAGATCTGCTCCTCCGCTTTCTCTTCTTGGGAAGAGGAGTAGATAAATCAGTCATGGCCTGCTAAAGTGGGGCACGGATGATCTCATGAATAGTGACCACCACTTCGGGTTCAGTCAATATTTTTTTTGAATTTTTGGACCTCCTCCATACAAGGGAGGAATTCGGAATCAACATCTACAGGAGACATGCCAAGGGCAGTCTGTACAGCGGCATCCTCGGGGGTCAAAGGTGGGACAGGGTGTGAATGGATGTGTGGTCAAAGGGTCTCGAAAGTGAGCACTCTCCTCACAGTCTAACTCGATCATGTGTCTCCCAAACTCTTTTTGGATTTTTAAAATTTTCTCATTCTTTTGTGTTTTGGGCGATTGCAAGCTCCCATGATAATCCTCATCTGAATCTGAATCCTCAAAGAATGGAGCTACATTCTGGATCTTATTTATGCTAACTATATCGCTCATCCTCAAGTTCATATGCTCCATCATCTGGTTCAAGGTCTCAAGTGTGGATATCATGAAAGGTGACTCCAAAATCTCAGGATCGGGTGTGTCAAAAGTGGGCGGTGGATGTGGACAAAAATCACATTCTGGATCAGGATACTCAAGGAAGAGCGGGTTGTCGAATTGTGAGGGTGATGGTGGTGGAAATGATTGGTGGAAGTCAAAGTCCGAATCCTGAAATAGTGGGTTGGTCGGATATGTACAAAAATCAGGAGCAAAGTCCTCCTAGAAAAAGGGAGGTGGACCAGCTAGAGTGAATGAGGGATCCGCAAAGTCCGGATAAAATACGCTCCAGGGGTCCATCTCGAAACAAAAGAAAATGATCGGGAGAGCACGAAGGTCAAGTCAAGAGAGTGACGAAGAAGGTGCAAATGCGCAGAGGCTATCTAGAATACACACAAGCAAGCGCAAGCAAACTCACACAAGACAAACCCTTGATTCACCTACTCAACTCGGTAGAGACCGTAAAATGCGGTCTTTTTATCTTGTATGTTTTAGAGTTAGGTGAGAAGTCCAAAAGTTGCACAAACACTTAGGGGCTGAATGGGATTTGGGCACTATCCTTAGTGTGTGCGCGGGAAAGTAAAAGCAAAGACAATGAGGGGATTACTCGCCCCAATAGGATTTTTCTTTTTGGTTGATTTTAGGGTCAAGTAATATTAACAGTCCCAATTTATTTGATTATCACTTTTTTTTGGATTTTTGATAAGCAATGCACGATCCTATCGGGGAGTCAATTCTTTTAAACACCTAGGTGATCAAAATCAGAGGTAGAGGAGCGGAAAAGCAATGCAAGAGGCAAAACAATGATGTATGCTAAAGCGTAAATGCTCACCTTGCCTCCAGCACTCTACAGCAATGATGCTCAGCAGAATTGAAATCTATCTATATGCAAATGCAAAGCCGATGAAATCGCCCTAGGGTGAGAAGCTGCTATTAACGTGAAGAACCAATGCTAATGACTTAGAATAGAACCGAAGTATCCAGTCTTGGGGGCCAATCGGTGTCCACCACAGTGGATCCTGCACGCGCTGTATACGACCCCTCCCGGTGCGGTGGTTCCGAGACTAAGTGAGAAGCAGTTTAAATTTGACTAAGTCCAAATGTATATATAGGCACATGAATGTATTAGGTGTTTGGCCTTAATCTATCGCAAGCAACTCCTACAGCTAAGGCTCAATCACACAAAATAAATAAAATCGAAAATCGGAAAACAAATGAAAAAAATGCGATAAAAATCGATAAAAGCCGCGGTGAGCCCCCAAGTGTACAAACACTTGGAAATTTGGCCCGAATGTCCAAAGTTCAAGTACCTGTATTATTACAAATAATAGTCTCTCTCTCTCACACTAAAATACACAAGTAAGTACAAGAAAATAAATGCTACAACTAAAGATAGAGCCCGGTCTTCAAAATTCTCTCTACGTCTCCTTCTGTGCTAGGCTGGCAGATGCCGGCTTCACGTGGGTGCACAGGCGCCTAGGGTGGAGCACCTCCCTCGGTCCGTGGTTACTCGCACGAAATCAACAAAAGAGGAGGTTAGACAACTCAACAATATATGTCAAGAATAAGGAAAATACAATAAAAAGAATAAAAGCTGCAAAAATAGACAGATAATCACAATCAAGCAAAAACCCGAACTACGCGTTGTTACTCCCCGACAACGACACCATTTGTTAAACGCGATAAATCGGTGATCTTAAGTTCCACACAAGGCGGGAACTCAGTCGCTGAATCGACCACGCGAAATTCAGATTAAAACAACAATTAACCCACAATGGAAATCAAGCAATGACAAGTGGTGCGGAGTTAAAATTTATTATAACTCTACAATAAAGATGTGTATAGGTGCAAGTATGTGTAGAGGTTGAATACAGGGAGCAGACAGGTAGAACGGGGCAAAGATGCGCAAATGTGAATGTGATCAAGTGTCTATAAATGCTATTTTTGTGGGTTTTTAATTTTATATTTTCTATTTAATTTTTGATTTTATATTTTTATATTTCGATTTTTTAATTACTGATTTTGTATTTTCTTTTTATATTTTGTATTTTTTTATTTTCTTTTTCTTTTAAGAAAGATATAATATATATATAACGGATATATATATACACTAGAGATAAGAGAGAGATAAAAATAGGGAAAATACTTGAAATACAGGAAATAAAATATTTTTTGGTCTTTTTATTTTTTCTTATATTTTTGTGATTTTTCTAGATTTTTCCAAAAATTTTTGGTATTTTTAAATGCAAAAATACTAGTAAACAGTGAATAAAGTTGCTGGTCGAAATTAAAATGAGGATGAAAAATAATAAACAGTGTCCAAAATTCCTCAAATTAATTTTAAAGTAAAGATAACAAAGTAGGGAAAATATAAAAATTGAAATTGTATTTTTAGGATTTTTGTAGAATTTTTAAGATTTTTAGGAAGTTTTTTGGGATTTTATGATTTTTATTGGTTTTCTTTTGTATTTTTTAATGATTTTTGGACTGGAGTTAGAAGACACTCAAAGACACAAAATATATTTTTTGGGGGAATTTTCTAAAGTGTTTTTATAATTTTTATGTATTTTCTAATGCAAACAGTGTTGAAAATGCATGTTTTTGATTTTTGATAATATGAAAATGCAATAAATATGCAAAACAAAAATATACCGTGAATGTGCAATGCAACAGGAGTTTGTGATGATTTTTGTGGATTTTTTAGGTATTTAGAGATGCATGAAACAAATAAAAGAAACATAAAGAAAATGCATACATGTAGGGGCATATATATAATTAGGCAGAACATCCAGGGCACGAATGCAAATTTCTACACAAAATATACAACTGAATTAAAATTCTCTAGACCAATTAGAAATGCTCAAAATCGCAAGGTCTCGAACGCAAAATAGCCAAGCGCACGTGCCTACGCACGTGCGCCTTGCTGGCAAGGACGAGACTGCAAAATTGGAAAGTCCAGGGTTCTTTTAGTAAATATTACAAAACGTATAATGCAGCATATGAAAGTTTAGCAGCGAATAAATAAATACAAAATGGGCTGGGCGATTACTGCAAATTCCCAAATCGGGGGACGATCCAACGGCGTGGTTCCCTCCACTTAAGCATGTGTCGTTCAGCTAGACTGTCGATGCCCCTTCGAGGCTTGCGGCCCAGATTAAAACTCAAATGACGATCTGACGGCACTGGTGAACTTGATCAGACATCACCTGTGCTCCACGATGAACATGGCCGAGATCGACAACCTAGAAGGTCTTTGGAAGAACAGGGGTGGACGCGGACCTCAGCGAGCTTTGGTCCCCTGTTACCCACGACTCCGGCAATGGCTAGCCTCAAGAGGAGGCGCGAGAGACTCCTGGAGAAGTGGCGGGGATGCTGACACCAACAAAATGGCCCACGGAGGATTAGCGCAATCCGGCTGGCTCACGGAAGAGCACGTCCGACAGGACCTGGTGACTGCACAAAATTGTCCCCTCGACGGGGTTGTATCCTCCAGGACCTACAATGAAACTCGGACAAGCAACAAAAAAATGGTCCTAGGGCTTTATCTGATGGCGAGGAGGCGTAGGTGGTATGGGTGGATGAGGTCGGAGCTCGTCGGCGCGAACATCAGCGAGCAGCGAGTTAGGGTGCCCTACAGCTAATGGATGAGATCGGAAGATGAAAACAACATAGAATGCGTCTAGAGGCTAAACGGGATGGAATAAGCAAATAAGAACAGACCTCAAGGGGTGAAAAACCCGAGATGTACCTCACGGTGGCATCAACCGCGGGAGATGGGTGGAGCACCAATTTCCTTCGCCAAACGCCTCTGCACGGAGGCTGGAGAGGAGTTGTCACCTCCTCTATCCAGGACCTGTAGGAAGGAGAGCTTGGCTAGGGCAAAAAGGTTCAAGGGTGAGAGGGGGTGATGGGTTTGGTTTTGAACCATGGTGTGACAGGGCGCAAAGATCGAAGCGTATGGTTGACGAATCCTAAATTGCAACGTTTAAAATGTGTTTTTATCGTTCGACGTAAAGATGATTATTCGTGCGTTGTAGGCGGCAATCGGAATCGGTCAAGAAAATACCACAAATTATTTATTCAATTTTTAATCTCGTGGTGTTATGTTTATTTTACTTGGGCAAGTCCCAAGGTCGATCACAAGGAGGCAAAGGAACAACCTATAATTAAGTCTATCAAAGTTCGTGTTCGATTTTCGAGACGGTCTTTTTTAGAATTTTCAATGCAATAGAGGGTGCAATATGCAAATTCGGCCTATTTTAGGGACTAAAATGTGAATTACGTTCAAACGATGTCCGAAAAATATGAAACTTGGCCACAATGTAAAATATGTTGAAATGAATTCTTAATAATTTTTTTTGGAATTTTTGGATGCAATATGAATTTTTTATGAATTTTTAAATGCAAACAGAATGACTTTCAATATTTAATTATAATAAATATTAAACATATTTATTTTCAAAAAATAAAATTATATAAGATCTATCACTATGTGATGAATCTCATAAAAATCCTAAACCTCGAAAATGTGAGGTTTTATACCTATTAAAAATTAAATACTAAAAGATGCAAAATGATTTTTACAGGACAAAATATGCATCCAAATGCAACTCTTTTTGGGCACAATGTCAAGCACAATTATTTCTACAATATATGATTTTTCGGGGATTTTTAGAGCAATGGTTAATCAACTATGAATTTCAGAGCAAGAAATGGGTAATATGTAAATTTCCACAAAAAAATATTTATTAATTAACCATCAATCACAAAAATGCCCACAATATGTCAAAGTGTAGAGCATTAATTAACAAACATCATGATATTTTTGGATTAATAAAATAATACAGAGAGAAGGTTCAAAACTATAGGGGATTACAGGGGTATTTATGCAAAATAAATAAAGAAATAATGCAGAGGATGGACTAAAATGCAATTACCAGTAACTGGGGGTTTATTTCCGCAAAATTCCCAGCATGTCACATGTCACGCACGTGACCCCTGGGTCGGCGGGCCTGATCTGCAAAATGGGGAATCTTCTGGGGCCTTTATGCAAATGACCCACGCGGTCACGCGCCCCGTACATGACCCGTGGGGATGAGGGCAGATGACGTCCTGCTGAGGTAGTCCCCCCACGCACGTGTGGATCACGTGCGGGGGGTCTCGGACTGGTCCCGACAGGCGGAGGGTGAGGCGGCGTAGCGGAGGTGATCCGGCGTGGGTTTGCGAGGGGGCCTACGGGGCTGCTGTGGCGGACGAGAGGCGGAGGGGCAGCCCAGGTGCGGCGGAGGTCCAACGAGTGCGGCGGTTGGCGATGAAGATGACGGGGGGAGTTGCGTTGATGCAGCTCCGGTGGTTGTCGAAGAAGAGGACCGGCGGAGTGGCTTGCGGTGGTCGGAGATGTAGGCGGAACTGTCGAAGATGAAGATCGGAGGCGAATGGTGTAGTGGCATTGGCTCGACGAACAGAGTCGGAGCAGGGGCAGCAAGGCGGCGGTGGAGCAGCTTCTGCAACGAGGGTCAGGGAGGTCCTCGGATCTCGCCGAGGTTGAAGAGGAGGGGGTCGGGCTGTCACCACCGACCTCCTCCTTCGATTTAGTGCAGGCGATGGATGGGTTTTGAGGTTGGGGTCGACGGAGGTTAAATAGGAGAAGGGTGCGGTCGGACATGGAAGGAGATTAGGGATTGCGGATTCGACAAGATCGAGGATTGGGAGATCAACGAGATGTGGGGGATCGGAGATGGATTCGCGGCGAGGCGGTGGATCGGAGCTCGCGAGATTGGCGGGGGCGGCGCAACGAGATTCGCGGCGAGGGATTTGGGGGATCGGAGGATCTCGGAGGATCGGATTGGGGAAGACGAGCAGTGGCCGTCCGATCGGCCGAGATCGGACGGCCACGATTGCAACACGTGGCAGGCAAAAAGGGAGAGAGGAAGGCGCGCGTGCGGAGCACGTGCCTTGGAGGTACGTGCGACGCACGTGCGTCCCCCCTTTTTTATTTAATTAATTTTTATTATTTATTTTTTTATTATTTTTTAATAAAAACGAGTTTAAAAAGCGGAAAATGGCTGACACGTGGCGGCACCAGGTGCTGCCACGTGTCAGCACCAGAAAATTCAAACATAAAATACCTTGTAAAATCAATAAGAAATAGTAAATGACCTCGGATCGAAAAAATTTCTTCACAAAAATTGCTCTTCTCGATGATATCTACAACTTTCATGAAGAAATCAAAACCAAAATCAATAAATTGCGTAAAGTGAATTTTTGGGGTATCCCATGTACATAGAATACCATGATTTTTGGGTTTTATATTTTTTGTCATTTTTAAACAAGATGAAAAACTGGAAAAATTACGGTAAAATCAAAGATAAATAAAGACACCTTAATCTAATTTTTTTTGGATTTTTATTAATAAAGAAAATATGATCTAAAATACGGGTCAAAAACCGCTAAAATATACAATGTACAAAAGAGGCCCAAAACCCAACTTTCACATACGAGCTCCGATTCAATTGAACTTGATCTTGTTTTGAAGGTAATTGAATATTCATTAGTTCAAAAGTGAGTAGGATTAAATCAGACACTAGATGAGGAAGATATGTGGCTTTTAGTCCGAAAATCCTGAAATTAGGGTTTGGGTTTTTGGTCCACTTATTTGGGTTAGTTATTTTTTTGTATTTTTCCTTTATTCTTGTTAGTGATATGTACACAGTGGAAGTGGTTTTGAGTCACTCGGAGTTAGATGAATGAGTTAAAAATATGGGAAGTTAGGCTATTTACAGGTCACTTTTGTCTTGGATTTTTGGCTTCTTATTTTGTGCAGATCTTTGTGCTAAAATGCAATTCTTATGAAATCATGCACTAATGCTAATTATGTAGAATAGATGCAAGAATGCCGTTTATTTTGAGGGTTTTGAGCTTAATAAATGAGATTTAGAGTGATGAATACGAGATTCATCAATGGTGCGCCGCAATGCTCCACAAATCGAGAAGAACCCCCAGCGTGAATCACTGTTATATGATGAACAAAAGTTGTGAAGGTTCTATCACAAGAAGGTGCAAGGAGCGCTCTCGAAAAAAATGAGAAAATTGGTCAAACCATGTCTCTGACACAGCCCAAGCGTTGGGCAGAGAGTTGACCGAAGGTCAACTCTTGCTGCCCCCTGGTTGGTCCATGTGGACCAACCAGGAAAAAGCCTGGGGAAAAAGATTGTAAAATCGATTAAAAATAAAAGACGATTTTATTAATTTTTGGTTGTAAAATAAAAATTTTTTTGTAAATTAATTTATTGTGATTTTTATTTATTTTTTCGAGATATAAAAATACAAATTACCTTTTATAGCCTTATAGGTATACTTATCTATATATTTTATTATTTTATTTTTATTTTGTATATTTAATTTATTTATTTTTGTTTATTATTTTATAAATTTATAGAATATTTTTTATATACTTAAATATATTTTTATTTTATTTTCTTGATGTATTTTATACACTTAATAAAATATAAGTATTAATTATATAGGTATATATACAGGCATTATACCTGTGCAACTCATATACAAGTATTTTATTTTGTATTTATTTTGTATTTTTATTCCTGTTTTAATATACACATATATTACAAATAATATTTACAAAATTATAAAAATATAAAATGGTAAAAATAATGAATAAATTATAAAATGAATATTTTAATCGGTACGAGTATACAATAGGGGTCCAAAACTCAACTTTCACACCGTAGCTCTAAAAAATACGAAACCACTGCCATTAAATAGCTTATTTAAAATTATATACAATTAAATATGAGTTTGACGCATTTCGAGTTTTTATTTGGGAGATACAGGTCTGGGAAGTTGGGATTCTGGAATCTTATTTAGATCATAACTTTTTATCTGTACATTATTTTTGTATGAAATCAATTTTGTATTTTTCTATATGAAATTATCTACAACTTTCATGTACAAAGTTTCTTCATTTGAAGTATAAAAAGTGGAGCCAAAAATAGGTCCCAAAATGAATAAAGAATGAATTAAAATAAACGGTATTTTTTATTTATTTTGGCCCTTATCTCCCCCTACTTTATTCCTTGTCGACCTAGTCATCGAGATGCCTAGGTCTCGGGATTTCTGGTCATAAAATATTTACAATATTTTATTCTTTTTTTCTTTTCTTTATTATATAATTTTGACTTTAAAAACCGCATTTTATACAATATTTACATAAATATGCATGGATGATAAAATGCACGAATTAGCGCTATTTACACGCATTTACTAGGGTTTTTTAAGGCCAAAATGATAGAATAAAGATGATGAAACTTAGATTCATCAATAGGTCATTCTTCTCATGCCCCCACCAAAAATCTGTATCGTCTGGTTGTCCTGAAAATAACAGCAAAACTCATTAAAAATCACACGACAGTTAAGTTCCTGACATAACTTGTAAATATATAAGAGACTAAGCAGAAAATCAGGAGCACAATACACATCAGTAAGTCTGAGTTTGGAGGAAAACTCCATAGTCCTCACACTAGTGATAGAAGATTGTGCTCCATTGGCAACCTGAACAGTCCTTACAATGGAGGGGGGATGTGCAAAGGTGAGAAGACTATCTTTTCTAGTCAGATGAGTAGTGGAACCAAAGTCAATGATCCATGTAGGGCTGGATGCAGAGGCAACATTGGCAAGTGTACTTGAAAGACAGCGGGAGAAGGAGGTTGGAGAGAAGAGTAGTGTCTAGACTGGCAGTAGGAGCAGAGGTATTGATAGAATTTTGTAGCAGCTGACGTAGACAAGCATACTCAGAAGCAGTGAAGGATGTCTGACTATCATCAGATGGTTGTCAAGGTATCTATATTATCAAATGGGCCTTCTTATGAGGTAGCCTTATAGGCACTGTTGGCATTAGTAGGCATGCCAAACTTTGCCCACCACCATTCATGATGATTCCAGCGTCCGCAGTGAGCGCATGCTGGATGGCGGGTGATGCAGGATCCCGTCTTTGTCCACGTCTGAAGTCATGTCCTCGTCCAATCTCACGACCATGACCATGATCAAAGTCACGACTGTACCCTCCCTGGTAGTTGGGGCGTCCTCTAGCAAAATGTGTACTAGTCTCTGTAGATAGTTGAGGAGAGGGAGAATCAAGTTCCTGTAGTCGACCATATATTTTCTTAAGAGTGGGTAGCGCAATAGCAATCAGAAATTGGTCCTTGACATTCTTGTATCGTGGATGGAATCCCGATAAGAAGCGATATATTTGCCATTCTGCTCATTCTCCTATTTGTTTATCACAACAGGTAGGCTGAAAAATAAGGAGTTCCTCGAATAGGCTTGTGAGGAGTCTGTAGTACTCGATCAATGATGTATCTCCCTAATTTGCTGACCAAATCCGTGTGTAGATGTCTGAGATCCTGGACTTGGTCGTCTCTAGGAGTAGGTATTTTCAAGGCTCTCCCACATTGACTTGGTAGTCTCCTTATAAAGAAGATTGGAAGCTATATTCGGATCGACTTTATTGATCATCCATGTAATCACCTGGAAGTTGTCTAAGAACTAGGTATTGTAGTCCTTTTTTGTCTCCTTAGGCGGATCTTTAGTGAGAACATAGTTCTTTCGCTGACCACCAACAAATACCTTGAAGGATCGAGAGCATAAGACATAGTTCTCGGAATCGTTGAGTTTGATAGAAGTGTCCGAGACCATCAAATAGTATAGGGAATTGGGTTCTGCAGATGAAATGTGGCTGCAAAGGTTAAGAAAAAGTGACCTAGATAATTTTTGTTGTCTTAAGCATCATATGCACTTAGCAGGGCAACGGATAGAATCGTGGTTGGTCGTCGATACTGCAGGACTGTAGTGAGCAACGCCATTTAGCTGGAGCAGGAGGCACTGCAAGCGATAAACATGTGATGACACTAGGCTGTTAGGGCAGTGCGGGTCCCCTGAGGCTGTAGAGAACAGGGCTGCTAGAGCAGTAGCGTGATGGTGTAGAGCGCAAGACCCCTAGACCCCTAGGATGGTCTGGAATCGTTGTAGTGGCATAGGGCTGCTAGAGAGTGGTGGCTTTGTCAATGCAGGACTACAAGCACGTGACTTTAGGGCTTCAGGGCGTAGGGCTTCAAGCGTGGGCTTTAGGAACAGGTGGGGGGGTGCAGGGCTTCAGGTGCGGGTGTGGGGTCGCAGGCACAAGGACTCAGGCACGTACATAGGGCTTCAAGCACATGCATAAGTCCACATGCGCGAGGACGCAAGGCCACAGGCACGGGGCCTTAGGAAGCATGGGTTTGTAGGCAACGTGGGGCTGTAGGCACAGAACCCTAGAGGAGTAGAGCTGCTAGGGCAACAATGGATCAAGGCTGCCCAGCGTAAGGTGGTACAAGGCTGCATGCATTGCGGGACTGCAAGGGCGGTCTGGAACTACTGCTACAGGGCAGCGCATGGTTGTAGAGATGCTTGGGGGCTAGTGGTGGCAGTGGGATTAGGTAAGAATACGGATTTAGAACCGCTGCTCTGATACCATGTAGAGAATAATGAAAGAATGAAAGAGAATGTTTTATTCAAGAGGTCTAAGGGTCCTTATATAAGACAAAATCCTAGAGAGCTCAAAGGAGAAAATACAAAACTACCCCTAATTGGTTACAAGAGTATACACATAGAATATTCTCTTAAGATATATACTCGAAAGATAGAATATTCTCTTAACATGTATACTCCCAACAGCATCAAGTCAGAGAGAGAAGATAATGAAGACACATTAACATATTGTGAGTACAAAAAGAAGGGGCAACTAATAAGGGATTGTCCTACTGAAGCAATATAAGGAAAACAAGGAGTGATCAAATAAGTTCAAGAAGAATCACAAGAAAAAGGCATAACAAGCAACATGGAGTGACTCGAATTCAAGAAACTCTAACTTAGAGCTATAAAGAACCGGTATGCCTCTGACTAATGGCTCTGGAAGATGAGGTAACTCAAGAAATGTATAATTAACTTTTAGATGGTTTTCGTATAGTTATTGAAGAATTAGAAAAGTATAAATTAGATAAACAAAAGTTACTTAAAAAGATAAATAATTTAGTTTTTAAAAAGGAAATTTTAGTGAAGAATCATCATGCTTTAAAGAAAATATTACCTCTATTAAAAAAGAAATTAGTAGTCTTAAGTTAAACTTAGACAAGTTGGAAAATCTTGTTAGATTATCTAAGGAAAAGAGAACACAAAGTACTTGGATCTAATAGAAATTCTCGTCATAAAAATGGCATAGGATTTATTGGTAATTCAGTAACCCATAACAAGTTGCTTAGTCAAATTGGATAGAAAATGTCTAGCCCACATAGACCTAAAAGATGAGTACTAAAAGATCTTCTCAAAACTTATTTTATAGGTAGATATAATTAAAATTATAAGAAATATATGTGCACACTATCTCAATATAGATTGAAAGCTTCGGAGCTTATTGGATGAAGAACGATGCCAACCTCAATTGTTGTAAGAGAAAAATGGAGGAATCCATTGGATCATCGATTCAAGATGTTCAAAGCATGTGGCATGAGAGAAGAAGCAATTTTATCACCCTGGAATGTAAAGAAGGAGGTTCAATCACATTTGAGAACAACTGCAAAGGATTGTATCGTAGTTAATTGTCAAGTTGGTAAGGGAAAAGCTACTTTTGATAATAGCTATTGATTTAAAATACTTGATGAATCTAGTAATGAACTCTTTCTAATTGGCATATGGTTTAAAGATATCGGTGTTGTAGAGCTTAACAAAGATAATGCTTATGATTGCTTGGTTGCTAGTAATAATGAAGTAATCTTTGGCATAGAAGACTAGGTCACTCACGCTCTAAGTACCTAAAAAGTTGATTAAGAATAACTTAGTAACTAGACTGTTTAATAATAGAATTAACCTAAAACACCATAAGATATCTGTCACTATGAAGACTACATAAAATCTCTTTAAAAAGGAAAAACTTAGTTTCAACATGTTGACTCCAAGAACTAATTTACTTAGATATGTTTGGACCAACAAGAACCAAAACCCTTGGTGGTTGTAGATATTGCCTTGTGATAGTAGATTGCTACCATCTTCTTAAAAACTAAAGATGGAACAGTAAAAACATCTATAAACTTTTCAAAATTAGTACAAAAAGAAGAGAATGAAGACATCTTTAAAATTCGTATAGATCATAGAGTAGAGTTTGAAAATGAACAATGCACTAAATGTTGTGAAAATATGGAATAAAACATGAACATTCTTTTCCAAGAGCACTACGACAAAATTAAGCTGTACTAAGAAAGAATAAGACATCAAAAGAATGTCTTAGAACTCTATTAATAGAATCTGGTCTACCTTAATACTTATTATTTGTTATGTACTAAACATAGTATTAATATGACTAATCCTTTAAAAACATGTTGTGAACTTATAAAGGTAAATTTTCCAAGATAAGTCGCTTAAGTATTTTGAAGTAAATATTTTACACTAAATACAAAAGATAACTTAAACAAGCTTGATGCTAAAAGAGATGAATTGATATTAATTGGTTAGTCAAACTGTAATAAAGATTATAGAGTTTTTAATAAGAAAGTCCTAATTGTGGAAGAAACTACGCGCATAAAATTTGATGAAAATCCTCAAGGTTTAAGTAGTCAAGAAAATTTCGTTGAAGATGAAGATGACAAAGAACAAATATTCATTGATATAAATAAGAGCACTAATACACATAATCTACCTAAAGAATGGATCTCCAACAAAGAACACCTCAAGACAAAAGTCATTGGAGAAATCTCAAATAAAGTCAAGGCAGGATCTCAACTAAAAATTAAATTTGAACTTGATCAAATATATGAAGGAAGTAAATAAATTGTTTATGAACTTCCCATCATAGAAACACGAAAAATTAGCAAACTATTTGCATAAAGCATTGCATGTTCATCACATGAACAAGAAATTTCAGCATAATGATTTGTACTTTGCAAAACTATTAAATTAGGTAAACTATTTTCCTAACAAAGTTTCTAATATCGAATGAATATGAAGATGAGATCAAGGTTACCTCTTGTGATGTGTCTCTAAAGAAAGATACCTCCTGAATCAAGTCTGATCTGCAATGTCTCTCTTGTGGGTGCGGAGATGAATCACGATGCTTCCCATGAATTCGGGTGTCATCTTCTCGAACAAGGCTTCAAGAAGCGACATGTATTAGTTGTATATTCTCAAGACTCCTTTCTTTCTCTAATGCATGAAATTATTAAGGTACTAGTCTCTCCAAACTCAAGCAAATAAAAGAAAGAGGCTTACTCTCCTTTTATAAACGTTGTACGCATCTATTGAAGAGTATTCTCTTCAAGTAGGCATGTGCAATCATGGCACTTGGATTATTGATAAAGGGTATAATATCAAATCTTTACTCAATAGTACAATTATCTCCTTATTTATATCCAATTAATTTAAGTAATAAATCAAGCAACAAGTCAACAAAGAGTTCAATTCGAGGACTCTTTGTAGTGACACCCTATGTCAACAAATACACCCAACAAATTCTATATATAGAATGGTATTGTTGATAATTTATTAATTAATTAATCAATAAATAATACAACAATATTAAGAGTCTTATTCTCAGTAGGACATAATATAATGGTACCATGTGTACAATCATCACTCCCGTCTTGACTAAATATAGTCATGGTTGTTATCTTTTATTTGCAATCAATTATCTTGATAATCACATTATCAATATTGAAAAAATTATGTAAATAATTCCTATAACTTATGAATCATATAAACAAGCACAAAAAATGTAAATTCAATTTACATCTATGAAATTATTTTGAATCAAATTCACACATAATTTCATGCTTTGGAAATATTATGCAAATTGTATTTACATTTATATTATTAAATAAATTATATTCACATAAATATTAAGTATTGTGAATCATCATTCACATTAATTAATGAAATATATTTTATGAATCAAACATAAAATACCCTTATGAAAAATGTGATAATAACAATTATCATAACATTGACATCTTTAGGTATGAGTCATAAATTCATAATACAATTAGGACTCATGAGATAAATACAGATAGGGGAGATCATATTGTCCACATATAGTGATTTGAAGTATGGTGTGGCGAATCGTGGAAGCAAACACGCAAAAACACATTCAAACAAGCAAGACGCAAACACACGAATTTACAAGGTTCACCCATAATGGGCTACGTCCTTGGGCAGCGGCGGTCATTTCATTATACGGAGAACAATGTAATACAGAGGGTACTGAGAAGGTACATATATGAGATGAGAATCATGATCGGAATGAGGATTCAGTATCTGGTAGCCCTAAGGCCCATTTTATACTATAACAAAAGAATACCATTTGTATTCAGCAATCCATCCCAACAACTCTTTGCCAATCAGAAGGTAGGAGGACACAGATCAGACATGTCAGCAATCCTGGCCCAAGAGCTCTCAACCAATCAGAAGGCAGGACACAGATCAGACATGTCAGCAATCCTGACCAAACAGCTCTCAGTCAATCAAAAGCCAGAACACATATCAACCACAATAGTAGCCCAACAAGTGGTTAGGATTCAAGTCATATCAACAATCTCCACCTTGAATTGAACCCTTATATAGTAGAATGAACCACTACTATTACTCCACCATGAGTTGAATTCTCCAGTGGCAGAATTAACCACTACTAGATTCCACATGGGTTGAATTCTCATATAGAAGAATTAACCACTACTATACTCCACCATGAGTTGAATTCTTCACTAGAGAATTAACCACTACGAGACTCCACCAGGGTTGAATTATCATATAGCAGAATTGACCACTATAATATTTCACCACTTGAAATTCAGATAGTTGGAATCAAGGAATTATAAACATTATTCACCTTGAAATTTCTCCTTGTTAGCAATGTGAGCCTCGGGCGAACCATTCCTACAATAATTGTTATTATAATAAATAAATTATCAATGAAAGTTATTGATTATTTTTTCACTCCCATTCTGAGATTGAATGAATGAATGCACTATAAGGTCCCTCTGCACAATAAGGGTTATGTACCATGGCCAACTTGATGATCATACAGCTGTTGATTCATTGATTGAATCATAGAGGCTGATGCTTGGATGAAAATCTAAGGAGTTAAATAGAGGACTTATCAAGCATCGTCAAATGATTGTTAAGTGATGATCTCCAGTCTGAGTAGGAGATGGCAATCCTTTTTCATATGACTGATATCTGACCGACCTCTTGATGCAGGTCCTCTGCATAGGAATAGTGATTCGGAGGTGTCAGGTTAGTTGAGTCAATGGGTTGACTTAACGAGATCGAGATAACCAAAGATCTATGTTGAATGCTGTCACAACATAGGCATGCATCCCATGACCAGAGACAGATGTGTTGCTATATGTCTGAATATGTACATTTGGTAGACCTATAGATTGATGACATAACCAAGGTCTATACACCGGCGAGCTGGTGTGCATGTAAGGACATATGAGTAATACGATCTCTCAAAGGGATCATACAAGTTCACTTATGAACCGGGAGACATGAGCTCACTCATGAGGTATTGGGACTGATCAAATTCAATGCATGGTCGTCATGCTTTGGAAGCATGACATTAATTTGAAGGTAAGATATATGCTTTGGGAAAGCATATGATCTATACCAATTCCCAGTGACCAAGATTGAGAAACTTATTGATCAAACCCTGAAGATGACAGTGTAAAAGCGATTTTTATCTTCAGAATGATCATATGTCTTCCAATATGTAGGATGTGCAGGTATTAGGAATACCTGAGAGTGATGTGATCATAAACGATTATATAACCATGACACTTCCATTCCGAGGGAGTGATGAAACAGGTTTGGATTTTAGTGACTCCTCTCATCAGAGAAGTGACCTAATCTTAGTCCATGTACTGGACATTTATCTGAATGAGATTCAGATGCAATGAGAAGATTAGGTCTACGGTGTTGATTTGATCAAGCATCTGTGGGAGGTCCATGGGATTTGGATTTGAGATATGATCTCAACATCCAAGTCGCTATACGTCGAACAATACAATCGCCCTGTCCATATCTCCAAGTATCTGAGGAGAAATTGCATTATTCTTGAAAGGGTTCAAGAATAATTCCATAAGATCTAAGCATTAAGAAATTGATGATTAAATGTGATTTAATTATCTTGATGTGTGTAGAAATTATCCAATATAATTAAATGTGAGTTAATTATTGTAGATAAGAATAATGTGGATAGCAATATCCAATTATTCATAATATATTATAAATGTTATTTATAATGTATTAGAGAGAGCTAATTATAATTTATATTTGTTGATTAATTATTATGTATATTGGATACACATTGTGTAATTAATTGAAAATGTAAATTATATGTTGTTTTGGGTTGTGAATGTGATTCACAATTTTTCAATGGCAAGATTGCAATATTCTCAAAATTAATTATGAATTATTTTTTAAGAATAAATCACAACAAAACGTTGTTGGAAATAATAATGGAGATTTTCATGGAGATATACAATCTCATGAAATCTCATGAGATTGCCTCCATATGGAAATAAGGGGACAGCCACCAAGTCCTACTTGGAATAGGTGACCGTCCACCTTGTTATACATGGAAGATGTGATCTTCATGTATATGCTCTCTTTATTTGGTTGATGTAATTTAGGATTGATTTATATTTAATTTTGTCAAATATATTTTGATCTAAATTAAATCATAATTTGTTGGTTTTTACCAACAATAATCTTGGCCATTAGATTGAATATAAATCAATCTCATCCATTGATTTGATATGTCCCGTGGATTGAGATCCATGGATCCCAGAACCATATAAATAGAGAGTCATACCATGCTCTCTAAGGCTATGCAATTGTGGAGCAAACTCTCTCTCTCTCATTCTTCTCACACGCCAAATCTCTCTCCCTCTTCTTGGTGGCCGTCCACCAAACCCTAGAGGAGAGACTCGTTGTCGCCTTTGCCACTGCGCCGCCGCTTCGACATTCTTCGGTTCTCCGTCTTCTTGGAGTACTACGCTCACGAAGAAGACGTTCGATCTCGTACGACGAGATTAGGAGCTAACCGTGCTTGGATTAACTTGTTGGATTGCAAGGCTCACACCGTTCATCCCCACGCTTGCAAGCGATCTCTCTGACGATCGGACTTGAGACAGGAGGTGTCTTTTTGTAGAGACTCGATCAACCACATTTCAAGAGTTATTCCTTTATACTTGTTGTGGTTATAGATGAAACAATCCGAGAATCGTTCTTGGATCATGTGGTTTCATCGTATGAAAATTTTTTAAATTCCGTTGCACAGAACAACTAGTACGACTAGTCGTTCTGCGTCGTATCCAATATGACAATCACGCTTCCATGATGCGCTTGAGGATAATTCCATATCCTACAAGTGGTATCAGAGCCAGGTTGAAGGTTTCGAATATGATTCGCAAACCTAGGACGACTTGGGTTCGTTAAGGTCGCGAAAGTTTTTGTCATATTTGATTTTCGCAGATCTGTTTAGTGAATAAATTAGGCCATATTTAAAATGTTTAAATATGAATTAATCATTTGGATTTTGTTCCCATTAAATAAGGAAACCATAGGATCTGAGTTTACGTAATTCGGATTCCGTTTGCTCGAGATATGGTTGTTTTAATGGACATGTACATGATTAATGAGTTAATTACTATTTTGATCCGTCTCGAAATGCATGAAATATCAGTTGGATTCTGTCCTAAATCAAGTTAGAAATCTTTGAAAATTGAGTTTGTCTAATTTGGATTTAAATTTATTGAGATATGTCAATTTTAGTGAGTAGGGGTCACTGCTGAAATTACAGTCCTAATCAAGAACCATGTGATTGTCAATTAGAGAAATTAATTGTTAATTTCATGAAATTTCTATGAAAAATATTTGTGAAATATTGGATGATGATTATTTTCTTAATTGACTTGGCCTCAACTAATTAATTGATTAGATTTGATCTTGATCATAATTGGAAACACAATCATCAAACTTGATGCTTGAATAGGATTGCGAATTTGTGTAACAAATTTCCTTAAAATCAAAAATTGTTTTGATTATTACTATATGGTATAATTTCGGTTGAAGAACCAATGATCATCTCAAGTACAAATTGATATATTTGGCATTATCCTTTCCTGAGTTGGATATGGTGTCTAGTCGGAGAGCATTGGGGTTGCGGGTTGCAACGTATGTGGTCCGTCCCACTCTCGTCGGTACTGGCCATGACAACGGGTAGGGACTCGATAATGCCGGAGAAAATCAAGGTGTATTTTCTAATTATTAAAATTCGAATTAATACGTACTTTGAGATATTACCATATATATATTCAAGTAAAATAATCAAGTTTGTTGATTGAATTGGATTGATAATTAATTTAATATGATTAAATTGATTATGTCCAATTGAGACGCTCTATTATGAATAGAGTTATTATTTCCCTTGGAAGAATTAATTATATGAATGTGATTCATGATAATTAATTAAAATTTGAATATGAGGTGGAGGATCACATAAGTGACATCCATGGTCTCCCATCAAGGCGAAGGGTTCCGTCGCCAGGGATTGCATGTGGGAGACGCCTGTCCGAAGTGACAGCTCCTATATGCAAGCGCATCTGGATCGGGCTCTTTGCTTCTCGAAAGAGTAAGGCCGTATGCGTAGTGACCCCAATATTGGATCCTCATATTATTGGGGCGATATTGGATTACGCATAGCGAGTACTATTCCTGTTGATGGTTGGTTCAATTAACAACGAGTCAACATCGCCTTAGGGGTGGTGGGCCCGGGTGTTAAAGATCGAATTGGAAATACAAGTTGGACTTGCATGGCGGAATGTGTTCCCGCTTCTCTTTATTGGAGTCGCAGATTCT
Source organism: Ottelia alismoides (assembly GCA_037367405.1). NCBI lineage: Eukaryota > Viridiplantae > Streptophyta > Magnoliopsida > Alismatales > Hydrocharitaceae > Ottelia > Ottelia alismoides. Next base: position 338,469 of record JAZKJV010001300.1, read on the forward strand.
CATATTATTGGGATGTGACAAAGATAAAGAGGAGATCCCAATTCTTGCTAGAGATATAGCGGTAAGTATATCACTTACTTTGAAGGTGATTAAGGGAATGAACTTTCAAAGTCGACAATACAAGAATAATTTGATTTAAAATACCTTAATCAAATATCGTAATTTGAATATATGTTTATATGTTCTAATATAGTGCATTCTTAATTTCAGAAAATGAAGTCCTTGAACCCACTTAGCAGACTTCTTGAGGTCAATCAGTTGACCGGTCCAAATTACTCGAATTGGATCCGTAATTTGGAGCTTGTTCTCTCTGCAGAGCGTATAAGTTATGTGATCTCCGAGGACAAGCATGAAATCCCTAAATCCAAGGAAGAAAAAGCATACAATGACTAGTATGATGAAGATCATGTCTTGGCTAGATGCTATATCCTGGGTTCTCTCTCCAATATTCTTCAGAAGCAACATGTGGAGATGAGCACATGCCAGGAGATAATGCAGAATCTAAAAGATATGTTGTGTGAGATTAACCGCACCCAGCGTTACAACATTATGAAAGAGCCCGTTCGTTGCAAGATGCAGGAAGGAACTTCAGTTCGAGAGCATGTACTCAAAATGTTTGGGTATTTGTCTGAACTGGAGACTCTTGGGGCAAATATGGATGCAGACATGCAAGCTGACTTCATTCTCCTGTCTTTGCCCAAGTCTTTCAATAATTTTGTGGTTTCATTCCACATGAACAAGTTGGACTTGTCGAACGCTGGTATTCTTTTTGCATTAAAGTCTGCAGAAGACGTAATGAAGAAAGATGGTCCCGCTGGCAGTGTAATGGTTGCACAAGTCAGAGGGAAGCAAGGTTCTCGGAAGGGCCCAACCCAGAAGAGAAAGAAGAAGAGTCAAGGTGTTGGCTCATCTTCTAGTGCATCCACACTGATAGCGTCGAAGAAATCTGACGTTTGTCACCACTGTAAAAAGTCGGGGCACTGGAGGCGTAACTGCCCGGAATACCTGGAGTCGTTAGACAAAGGTAAAGCCTCAGCAGATATGAAATCTACTTTTATCATTGAAACTAGCTTTCTCGTTGGACGACAAGGAAGTTGGGTTGTAGATTCTGGTGCTTCTGTTCATGTATGCAATTTATTGCATTTGTTTCAGGAAACTAGAAATCTAGAGGAAGGGGAGATAGTCATCCAGATGGGATCTGATGCAAGTGTTGCAGCAGTAGCCGTCGGGACTTGTTACTATCATTATCTAGTGTTAGAGTCCTTATACTTAAAGAGTGTCTTTATGTATCCGAAGTCAGAAGGAATTTGATATCTGTATCTAAGCTTGTTAGAAGCGGATATTCGTTCCTTTTCTGTAATAAATTAGTCATAAATCGTTATGATAAATATATTGCGGATGGTATTTTGACTTCTGGTGGACTCTATGAGTTGTGCATTGATAAATGTATCATGAATGTTACAACCACTGATAAAAACCCTAAAAGATCCAGGCAGGATGGAAATATCTCAAATGAGATCTGGCATCAAAGGCTTGGTCATTTATTTGTTGATAGGATCAATAGATTGATAAAGGATGGATCTTTAGATTTTCTACAGGTTCAACCTTTGCCCACTTGCAAACATTGCATTCAGGGTAAAATGACTAGGACGCCTTTCCGTAACAAGGTTACGAGATGCGGAGGTATTATTGACCTAATACATACCGATGTATGTGGTCCCTTCAATACCGCGACTCAAAATGGATATCGATATTATTTGACGTTTATTGATGACCATTCGCGATACGGGTTTGTCTTCCTATTACGTCATAAGTCTGAAACCTTTGAAAAGTTCAAAGAGTTCAAGGCTTTGGTTGAGAACCAAACCGATAGGAAGATTAAGCGGATTCGATCTGATCGAGGGGGCGAGTACCTCTCGGATGAATTCAAGGAATACCTTAAGGAGAATGGAATTGTTTCCAATCTCACTCCTCCTGGAACTCCCCAACTTAATGGTGTTGCTGAAAGATGCAACAGGACCATCATGGACATGGTCCGTTCAATGATGAGCAGAGCACATTTACCTCTTAGTTTCTGGGGATATGCAGTAGAGACTGCAATTTATATCCTGAATAAGATTCCTAGCAAATCCGTGCCTAAGACTCCTCATGAGCTCTGGTATGGAACCAAACCTAGTGTTAATCACTTGAGGGTTTGGGGTTGCTTGGTCCATGCGAAGAACGTGGACGCAAGTAAGCTAGAATCTCGCTCTCGTGAGTGTTACTCCAATGGGTATATTAAAAATGGTATTGGATACCAACTTTATGACCCTGAGACCCAAAAGGTTTTTGTTTCTAGAGATGTGAAGTTTCTGGAGAATGATTTCCTTAAAGGTCAAGACAAGAATGAAGTAGAGGAACTCACTGAATCCCCTGAGGATTCTGAGCTTCCTGGACCAAAAACTGAAGAGATAAATAAAGATGAAACACACATACCTCTTCGAAGGAGTTCGAGGGTGGTTGCACCACCTGAAAGGTATGGATTCCATGTGTAAAGTGAGACTGGCATTGATCCTACTTCATTTGATGAAGCACTCGCGGATCAAGACATGGATAGATGGATGCTAGCAATGAAGTCAGAAATTGACTCCATGCATAAGAATGGTGTATGGACCCTAAAGGATCCACCTAAAGGAGTAAAACCCATTGGGTCTAAATGGATCTTCAAGAGAAAGAGGGGACCTGATGGGAAAGTAGAGACTTTCAAGGCACGGCTCGTAGCCATGGGCTACACACAGAGAGAAGGCATCGATTACGATGAGACATTCTCTCCTATGGCTATGCTTAAATCCATCAGGACACAGCTAGCTATAGCTGCATATCTTGACTACGACATCTGGCAGATGGACGTCAAGACGGCTTTCCTCAATGGATACCTCGAGGAGGATATCTGCATGGAGTAGCCCCAGGGCTTCATAACTGAGGATGACAAAGTATGCAAGATGAAGAAATCCATCTATGGGCTCAAGCAAGCTTCTCGTAGCTGGAACATCAGATTTGACGAAATCATAAAGAGTTATGATTGTGCAGAATCCTGATGAACCTTGTGTGTACAAGAAGCTTAGTGGGAGCATCATTGTGTTCATCGTGCTTTACGTAGATCACATCCTTATCATTGGGAATGATACAGGGATGATGACCAGTGGGAAGATTTGCCTATCCCATACCTTTGAGATGAAAGATCTTGGAGAAGACTCTTACATCTTAGGCCTGAAGTTGTTCAGAAACCGAGAAAAGAGGATATTAGGATTATCACAACATGGATACATTAAGAAGATTCTTGAACGATTCCGTATGGATAGTTGCAAGAAAGAATTCCTACCCTTAAGACATGGTATCCACTTGTCTAAAGGAATGACTCCTCAAACTGTTGAGGAAAAGAAGGCCATGGCTGGATGTCTTTATGCATCAACTGTAGGAAGCTTAATGTATGCCATGATGTGTACTAGGCCAGATATCTATCATGCAATGGGAGTGATAAGTCATTACCAATCCTACTATGGAGAGCAACACTGGAATGCAGTAAGGAACATATTCAAATATCTAAGACGGACGCAAGATTACATCTTGGTATATGGAGATGGTGATCTCCAAGTCTTGGGATATAAAGATTCTGACTTCCAATCAGATGTTGATTGAAAGTCGACATAAGGGTTTGTATTCTTGTTGAATGGTGGTGATGAGAGCTGGATAAGAAAGAAGCAGGACACTACTGCAGATTCAACAAAAGAAGCCGAGTACATTGCCGCATCGGATGTTGCAAAGGAGGCGGTGTGGTTGCGCAAGTTCATCCTGGAGCTTGGCGTAGTTTCCTCTGATACTCCCATCCTGTTACTCTGCGATAACACGTGAGCCATTGCCCAGGCAAAGGAACCTAGATGGCATTAGAAGAGCAAGCACGTGGAAAGGAAATACCACATCATTCGGGAGATATAAAAGCGTGGTGACATCATCATCACCAAGGTGGCCTCTGCCGACAACGTTTCTGATCCTCTTACCAAACCTCTGACACTGAAGGTTTTTGACCAGCATTAATGAGTATGGGTTTAAGGATTGTTCCTGAATGGTTCTGGGGGCTAGTGGGAGATTGTTAGTAATGTGAGCCCCGGGCGAACCATTCCTACAATAATTGTTATTGTAATAAACAAAGTATCAATGAAAGTTATTGATTATTTTTTTCACTCCCTTTCTGAGATTAAATGAATGAATGCACTATAAGGTCCCTCTGTACAATAAGGATTATGTACCATGGACAACTTAATGATAATACAGTTGTTGATTCATTGATTGAATCATAGAGGTTAATGCTTGGATGAATATCTAAGGAGTTAGATAGAGGACTTATCAAGCATCGTCAAATGATTGTTAAGTGATGATCTCCAGTCTGAGTAGGAGATGGCAATCCTTTCTCATATGACTGATATCTGATCGACCTCTTGATGCAGGTCCTCTGCATGGGAATAGTGATTCAGAGGTGTCAGGTTAGTTGAGTCAATGGGTTGACTTAACGAGATCGAGATAACCAAAGACCTATGTTGAATGTTGTCACAACATAGGCATGCATCCTCTGACCAGAGACAGATGTGTTGCTATATGTCAGAGTATGTACATTTGGCAGACCAATAGGTTGATGACTTAACCAAGGTCTATACACCGGCAGCTGGTGTGCATGTAAGGACATATGAGTAATACGATCTCTCAAAGGGATCACACAGGTTCACTTATGAACCGGGAGACATGAGCTCACTCATGAGGTATTGGGACTGATCAAATTCCATGCATGGTCGTCATGCTTTAGAAGCATGACATGAATTTGAAGGTAAGATATATTCTTTGGGAAAGCATATGATCTATACCAATTCCCAGTGACCAAGATTGAGAAACTTAATGATCAAACCCTGAAGATGACAGTGTAAAAGTGATCTTTATCTTCAGAATGATCATAGGTCTTCTCGTGTGCAGGACGTACAGATATTAGGAATACCTGAGGGTGATGTGATCATAAACAATTGTATAACCATGACACTTCCATTCCGAGGGAGTGATGAAACATGTTTGGATTTTAGTGACTCCTCTCATTAGAGAAATGACCTTATCTTAGTCCATGTACTGGACATTGATCTGAATGAGATTCAGATGCAATTTAGAAGATTAGGTCTACGGTCTTGATTTGATCAAGCATCTGTGGGAGGTCCATGGGATCTGGATATGAGATATGATCTCAACATCCAAGTCACTATACGTGGAACAATACAATCGCGATGTCCTTATCTCTAAGTATCCGAGGAGAAATTGCGTTATTCTTGAAAGAGTTCAAGAATAATTCCATAAGATCTAAGCAATAAGAAATTGATAATTAAATGTGATTTAATTATCTTGATGTGTGTAGAAATTATCCAATATTATTAAATATGATTTAATTATTGTGGATAAGAATAATGTGGATAGCAATATCCAATCATTCATAATATATTATAAATGTGATTTATAATGTATTAGAGAGATAGAGCTAATTATAATTTATATTTGTTGATTAATTATTATGTGTATTGGATACACATTGTGTAATTAATTGAAAATGTAAATTATATGTTGTTTTGGGTTGTGAATGTGATTCACAATTTTTCAATGGCAAGATTGCAGTATTCTCAAAATAATTATGAATTATTTTTGAAGAATAAATCACAACAAAAGGTCGTTGGAAATAATAATGGAGATTTCCATGGAGATATGCAATCTCATGAAATCTCATGAGATTGCCTCCATATGGAAATAAGGGGACGACCACCAAGTCCAACTTGGAATAGGTGGTCGTCTACCTTGTTATACATGGAAGATGTGATCTCCATGTATATTCTCTCCTTATTTGGTTGATGTAATTTAGGATTGATTTATATTCGATTTTGTCAAATATATTTTGATCTAAATTAAATCATAATTTGTTGGTTTTTACCAACAACAATCTTGGCCATTGGATTGAATATAAATCAATCTCATCCATTGATTTTATATGTCCCATGGATTGAGATCCATGGATCCTAAAACCATATAGATAGAGAGGCATACCATGCTCTCTAAGGCTATGCAATTTTGGAGCAAACTCTCTCTCTCTCTCATTCTTCTCACACACCAACTCTCTCTCCCTCTTCCTGGTGGTCGTCCACCAAACCCTAGAGGAGAGACTCGTCGCCGCCTTCGCCACCACGTCGCCGCTTCGACGTTCTTCGGTTCTCCGTCTTCTTGGAGTACTATGCTCACGAAGAAGACGTTCGATCTCGTACGACGAGATCAGGAGCTAACCAAGCTTGCATCAACTTGTTGGATTGCAAGGCTCACGCGGTTCATCCCCGCGCTTGCAAGCGATCTCTCCGACGATCGGACTTGAGACAGGAGGTCTCTTTTCTTAGAGACTCAATCAACCATTCTTCAAGAGGTATTCCTTTATACTTGTTGTGGCTATATATGAAACGATCCGAGAATCGTTCTTGGATCATGTGGTTTCATCGCATGAAAATTTTTTAAATTCCGCTGCACAGAACGACTAGTACGACTAGTCGTTCTGTGTCGTATCCGATACGACAATCATGTTTCCGTGATGCGCTTGAGGATAATTCCATATCCTACACTCCTTAGAGAAGCTTTACCGAGCTTCACCTTGTCGCCATCAGCCCCTCCTTGGGGCTACTTCCAACTGTCGATATTGAGCAAGTCCAAAGAATGCTTGAACTTACTCCTAGGAACTGTAGACAATTGCAAGACATATAGGGACTTCTGCATGTTGCCTTGATGATAACAACCCTAGCTTTGACAACAAGCAAGACTCCACCTTCAGTGATGTACCTGTATCCTTTAGACTCCAAGACTCCAAGGGATATCAGGTTCTTCCTCAGATCAGGAACATGTCGTACTTTTGTCACATCTTTCAGGACTCCATCATGTATCTTGATGTTCACAGAGTCGATCCTTATAATCTTGCATGTTGCATTACTCCTTATGATGACGTTTCTACCATCTATCTTCTCATAGGTGTAGAACCAATCTTCATTAGGAGTCATATAGTAAGAACAGACTGAACCAAGAATCCATGTGCTATCTGTCATCTTCTGATTTGTGACGGTGAGAACGGAATCACCTTCAAAATCTCTACCACCTTGAACCACTGCAGCAATTATGTCCTTCTTTAGGAAGTCTTTATTTAAGTGTCCAGATTCCTTGCAATAATTGCAGATGTCTCTAGTATTATAATTCTTCAACTTGGATTTCTGCTTTCCATTCTTTATGTAGTCAGAACCGGCATAACTCTTCTCATGAGTCATAACCAAACCTGCAGCATTAGAGTCTTATATCCCAATATCCATATGTCGAAGTTCACATGTATGAAGACTCGTACGAACTTCCTCTAAGGTTATGGATTCTCTTCCCACAATGAATGATTGAACAAAATTCCCAAATGATAATGGAAGAGAAACCAAAAAAATCGCGACAGCATCCTCATCTTCAATCTTAATATCCACATTTCTCAAATCCATCAATAATATATTTCAACGATCTAGATATTCTTTAAGAGATGTACCTTCATGCATATGGAGAGAGAACAAACGTTGCTTCAAGAGAAACTTGTTGGTCATAGATTTTGTTATGTATAGACTTTTGAGTCTCAATTACAGATCGGGTGCAGAATCCTCATCGACAACCTCCGTAATAATCTCATCCGCCAAACATAGCATGATCGTCGAATACGCCTTCTCTTCCTGCACCATCAACTTGGACGACTCGAGTGCCTTCACTCGTTCCTGATCTAATAATGCCCGGATGCCATGCTACTTCAGAAGGGTGTGCATCTTGAACGGCCATAGACTGAATTTGTTCCTCCCCATGAACTTCTCGATCTTCAGATTATGCAATGCCATCTTAATGGATGATCTTCACAGAACCTGAAGCTCTGATACCATTTTATTCTGAATCACGGAAGCAAACATGCAAGAACATGATCAAATAAGCAAGATGCAAACACATGGATTTACAAGGTTCACACGTAAATGGGTTATGTCCTTAGGCGATAGTGATCGGTTTCACTATATGGAGAAAAAGGTAATACATTTGTTACTGAGAAGGTACAAATATGGGATGAGAATCAGGATCGGAATGAGGATTCAGTATCCGGTGGCCCTAAGGTCCCTTTTATACTACAACAGAAGAATAACATTTGTATTCAGCAATCCATCCCAACAACTCTAAGCCAATCAGAAGTCAGAACACGGACAAACATGTCATCAATCCTAACCCAACAGCTCTCAGCCAATCAGAAGGTAGGACACAGATCAGACATGTCAACAATCCTGACCCAACAGCTCTCAACCAATCAGAAGTTAGGACACAGATCAGCCACATCAGCATCCCAACAAGTGATTAGGATTCAAGTCTTATCAACATATGGATATCAATCCAATTTCAGGGATTATACCGTTTTTAGCTTTAAAGTGATATTCTTGTCAATTGAGCGGACCACATCAGACTATAAAAGAGCTCAACGAAATGCAAGCCACTCTATATGAAATCAAGAAAGTATCAGTGAGATGAACCTACCTTCCTTGACCATTTCTAATAAAAGTCCAAACCATTTGGAGCTTAGAAATGAGTTTAAGGAGCTTATATATTTCCATTTTCATGTCCATTTCTATTTCCAACATTTGAACATTGGAATTGAAATTGGAAATTGGATTCAAATGAATTGAGATTTAGTCCAATTAGTTCTCAAATCATCAAGCTAAATGGAGCCACTAAAATTCATCATGTTTCATTACTCCCTAGGAGTGGAAGTGTCATAAGAGACAATCTATTATGACAGAGTTAACTATGAGTATTCCTAATACTTATTCATCCCTCACACAAGAAAAACTTTGATATATACGAAGTTCAAACCCTAGTTTGATTGTATTCTTCAGAATAAATAAATAGTTTCTCATTTTATATTTGGGTGACAATATTAATCATATACTTTCTAAAAGCATATATTAATATCTCGAATCTGTGTCTTATTTCATAAATAAGATGACCAATCATGAAATTCATTTTGACCCAAAATTATCTCTTGAGTGAGCTCTGTCTCTCAGTTCATCAAATATGAGCATGTATGATTCCTTTTACAGATTATACATCTCACATGTCATAATATGCCACCAACTTGCCCGTATATAGATCTTAATTAGGTCACCAACCTATTGGCCTGTCAAATGTGTATACTCAGGCATAGTGATGCATATTTGCCTTAGGTCAAAGGATGAGTGCCTGATCGTGACAGTTATGATTCAGGTCTTAGTTTATTTCGACCTCATCAAGTCAACTCTTTGACTTGATTATTTCAACACTTTCAAATCTCTATTCTTATGCAGAGGACAATATCAAGAAGTCGGTTGGAAATCAGTCTATATAGAAACATTACCATCTTTTTCTCAGATTGGAGATCTTTATTGAATATCACATGTTTGAAGTTAGTTGTGTCCTTCCAGGTACATGGTATTCAATATAGACATGGTACATAATCTTAACAGTACAAAGGGGCCTTAATAGAAAAGTGCGTTTATATTTATTCATTCATTTCATTTCATTTCATTTCAGATGGATATGATAAAATAATAACTTATATTGTATTAATGGGTCACTAGGGGCTTACATATTCAACAATATAACCTAATAATGTAAATAGATACTAAAAGATGAGCCCTAATTATTTTCAATGTGAGAAGAATTTAACCTATTCATAACAAATGAAGTTTGAGAACTTGTACCTAAACCACAAAACACCTCGATAGTTGGCAGTAAATGAGTTTATACAAATAAATCAAATGAGGAAGGTGAAGTGATTAAAAATAAAGTCGAATTACTAGCACAAGGTTGAAACCAATAGAAAAGTATAGACTTTGATGAAACATATGCACCTATAGCCAGACTAGAATCAATTAGGATATTGCTTGCTTATGTTGCACACCTAGACATAAAGCTTTATCAAATAGATGTGAAAAATATCTTTCTTAATGGTTATCTGAAAGAGGAAATTTTGTTAAACAACCACATGAATTTGTTGATAAATATAAACATGAATTTGATTATAAATTGATAAAGCTTTATATGGACTATAACAAGCACCAAGAGCATGGTATGATAGATTAAAATCTTCTCTTATCTACGTATTTTGAAATTGGAAAAGTATACTCAACTTTGTTTACTAGAAATTCAAATGGTCTCTTAACGATATTATTTTTTAAATTACCAAGGAAAGTTTTTGTAGATATTTTGCTAAGTTGATCTAGAAGGAGTTTAAAATGAGTTTCACCAGAGAACTCACCTTCTTTCTAGGCTCGTAGATTCAACAACTTCCACAAGGGATCTTTGTAAGTCAAATAAATTACACTCACGATCTTTGCAAAAGATTCAGAATAGAAAGTACAAAAGAAATATCACATCAAAGGGATCTAAAGTATGGCTTGATGCAAATGAAAAGGGCAAGGACATTGATGCGACTCAATACAGATGTATAATTGGTTCATTATTGTATCTTACTCTACTAGTAGAGTAGACATATTTTTTAGTACACGTCTATTCCTAGGTTCTAAAAAGAGTCACTTAAAAGCTGTAAAAAAGATTTTAAAATACTTAAAAGATACTTATAGTTATGGATTGTATTACCCTAGATCATCAAAACTTGAATTAAAATCTTATAGTGATGTTGATTATGCTAGAAGTAGAACTGATAGGAAGATTACTGATGGAACGTGACATTTCCTTCAAAATGTAATGGTCTCTTGGTTCTCTGCGAAACCAAACTATGTCGCACTGTCAACAGCTGAAGTTGAATACATACTTGTCTCTCTCGCATGTTCGCATGTGTTGTCACTGAAACAAATCTTAAATGTTTTTGTATTAAGGTTTGAAAAGTTAAAATTATGTGTGATAATATAAGTGCTATCTACCTTTCAAAAAATCATGTATTACAATTAATAACTAAACACAGTGACATTAGATATCATTTCCCAACAGATTGCATTGTAAAAGGAGAAGTTTTCCTTTAATTTATAAACACGGAAGAATAATTTGCGGATATATTTACAAAATCCTTAAAATTTAATAGATTTGTCTACATAAGAAGACATTTAGTTCTATGACAACCTAATGACATCTCCAAGAACTTTCTTTTAAAGTAAAGCTTTTGACAAAACACATATCTGATCGTCCGAGCTCGCAATGTACACCCATCGGAATTGGGTTGGAGGAAGGCGCGACATCGAGGAATGGAGATGGACATAGAGGTGGCAACGATGAGATATCACGGCCTATGGGAAGAAAGTATACATGTGTCCAAGGCACAACTATCATCGCCGGAGGTGCCTCGGCCTTGGCTGGCATCGACCGTTGATCGAAGAGAAAGGAGATATGGGAGTGCACATGGGATGTGCAATCACATCCTCAAATATCGCACACGTTTCCTGACGTTCCGCATGCCACTAATAGGAAACAAACGGCAGGTCCATTGCTAATTCCCTTGGGTGCTTGGAAATGGAAAAAAAGTTGTGCAACCTCAGCCGCTTGGAAATGGAAACAAAAACGGCAGGATCAACCCAAGTGTGCGATCCACGGAAGCCAGAAGGTCCTGTATTCAATAGAGTTGGTCGTGTATTCAATGGTGTCGTTCAAACCGAAGGTCAGATAAGGAAGGATTTATCGTTGATGATTTGATAGTGGGACATGGAGCGGACCCCTGACGTCCTGCATGTATACACAAACAAAAATCAAGTGCAGGTTGCAAAATCACCAGGGTGTTTACCTCAGTCATTACATGATGTTCTGCATGCAAGTATTGAGACGCAAAAGACAAGGTTGTTTCCTACCGCATGGGGCATTTGGAAGGTGAAAGAACCAATAATGCATGAATTGCCAAAAGTAGATAAACGACCCTTAAATTTGGGAGCCCATGTAGATGTGCTTGTGGTAGGAACGAATCAGTTAGGCTCCGTTTGGTTGCAGGGTTGGGTTGGCCAAACCCGGGGTACCCCTCCATCCAAACATCCAATCCTCCTCACAGTTTACTATTCACAGGGGTACCCTAACCCAACCTAACCCTGTCCAACCCTGCAACCAAACGAAGCCTTAGAGAATTCGTTAGCAGTTTCAAACCTGGATCTCGGTCCGTCAAGAGAAGCCGGGGTCCGGACACAGTGGAGCACATTCCGGTAGAATTTACAGAGGGGGCTTACACTGGAGAGTGTCTCAGATCCAGGTCGCCAAGACTGAAGGGGGGGTTATTCTTTTGACGTAGCTGATGTGCGTAGGGAGTTGGGGTCTTGTACCTCGAGAGAAGCAAAGACGATGACTATTGGAGAGGAAAGAGTCTTCAACGGTGGAGTGGGTGCGGAGGCGACAACTCATAGTAGCATGGGGAGGCAAGAAGTCCACGCCTTGGGGGAGAAGGACCTTGCAGCAAGGCAACATCAGGCAGGGGCTACTTGGGCTTGAACTAGAAATTTGGATGCAAAGCCACAAGAGGTAGGAGAGTTGGTGGGGCTACAGGGGGAACAACCGGAAGGAAAAGGAGGGTATTGCTCAGAAGGTCGGGGGATATCGAGACTGACTCCGAGGTAGGAGGAACGTGGAGGTTCAGAGGGCCAGAGAATTCGACGTCTTGGAGGAAGCAAGGGGTGGCGGAGCATGGCTAGAAGTCTAGGAGTTTATGACGGCTTTGCAAGCAGCTCGGAAAGGTCCAATATAGAGAATTGCATTGCAGAAGGCAAGAAGGCCGTGGAGGTCGAAGAGGGGTTACGTATGATCAAAAGGGAGGCAGGTGAGGTATCTAGTGGAGAGGCTTTAGTAGGGTGGCAGTCTGAAGGGGAGGACAAAGCAATAAGGGGAATGGGTACTAGAAGGGATGTACTGAAATCACCCAGAAGAAGGAGAAGGGCGGAGGTGTTGCTAGAGGCGGAGAGGACAACCATTGCATCACAAACTCAGGGAGAAGGAGCTTCACCTTGGGCAAAGCCTAATCGTTTTAGTCGGTTAGATCGTAGCTCCGCGGAATGCTTAGGGGTGGTGCAACCAATCCCATATAGGAAGGCCTCCCCGGCTGCCGGATGAAGATACTTTCTTGGAATGTGAGAGGCCTAGGCAGGTCAGAAAAAACCTGACAGTTGGGAATTTGATCAAGGATGCAAAAGCAAACATCTTCATGCTCCAAGAGACAAAGTTGTTCCATAATATGGGTGAGGGTGGACTGAATTATGGCTTCGATTGTGTGTTTGAGATGGTAGAGACAGAGTCACAAGGGGCATCGGGAGGCTTGATCACGGGATGGAGTAAAGATGACTTTGAGGCAATTGCCATATCGAGGACATCCTTCTCGCTCATGGTGTGTCTTAAGTGTAAGGCAGATGACGTCTCTCTGGCATTCACTAATGTATATGACCCTTGTGGTAGTGAAAATGGCTCGTTGGTGTCCGACTTGGCACGAGTGTACCCTACTCAGTTCAACGGGGTGTGGATCTTGGGGGGAGATCCGAATATTATGTTGTTGTATGGAGACCATCCTAGGGGTGGGGGCGGGAAGGACGTAGGCTCGGCGGAGTTTCTGGAATTGGTGCACAATCTGAGTTTAACAATTTTGGATAATACTGGTTGCATGTACACTTGGCGTAATGCAAGGTCGCGGTCAAGATTGGACAAGTTCTTGATTTCAATTAAGGGGATGGAAAGATTCTCACTTTGACAAGTTTAGGCCCTTCCGCGTGCTCAGTCAGAACACATACCCATTGTCTAGTCATCGGGGGAGGTTGGTAGAAGCATATACTTCTTTTGTTTTCAACATTCTTGGATGTTGGAGGAAGGATTCAAAGAAACATTGGCTGATTTATGGAGGGGATAGAACCCAACTAGCTCGACGGTTAGTCGATTTGTCTCAAAGATGGAGCTCCTAAAATCTTTTCTGAAGGAGTTTGGGAGAAAAGTTAGAATTAAAATAAAGGAGAAGAGAGGAGAGGCACAAAAGGAGGTAGCGCGACTGGATGGGATGGACAACCAGAGAGGATTGGACCAAGAGGAGCTGATGGAGAGGTTCAGGCTTTTGGAGGTGATTTTACAAGAAGATCGGAAAGAAGAGGTGAAATAGAAACAGAAGTCTAGATAGAGGTGGCTACGGGAAGGTGACGCAAATGCCAGATTTTTTTCATCCATGGCTTCTGATAGAAAGAGAAGCAATCACATCAGGGAGATAGAGGTGGGGGGACGAAGCATGTAACATATTGGGAGTGTACTGAGAGGACATTTCGTGGAAGCCTCACAAAGGAGAGGAGATGGTTTGGGTTGACGGGGGAGGGGGTGAAAAATCTATCGACAGATCAGGCCGACAAGCTAGTGAATCCATTCACGGAAAAAGAAATTAGGACCGTAGTGAGGGATCTGAATGCGGACGGTGCACCAGGTCCGAATGGATGTTCGATCTTCTTCTACAGGGAATTTTGGGACCTAGTGAGGACTGAGATCGCGGAGGTTCTAGAGGAATTCAAAGATGGGAACATGGGATTTGAGAAGGTTAACATGACCTTGTTTTTTCTTTCTCTCGAAGAAAAACCACCCGGCTAGGGTGGATGACTTCAGACCGATCACACTATCAAATGGGATTTCCCTTATTATATCAAAGGTCTTGGCAAATATACTCAAGATGTCATGGATCCTATTTTGATGGAAAGTCAGTCTGCATTCATTCTGGGTAGGCAAATGGCCGACGGGATAGTAGTGGCATCAGAAATTTGTCTACAGTGGAAAATAAAGGGAGCGAATGGAGTGTTGTGGAAGATTGATTTTGCTAACGTTTATGATTGCATGGACTGGAAATTCTTGTGGCAATCATTTAGGAGAAGAGGTTTCCTGGAACTTTGGATTGCTTGGATGAAGCGATGTATCACTACCTCATCCCTCTCAGTATTAGTGAATGGGAGACCGGAGGGGGGTTCCTTCCAGCCACAGAGAGGTGTGAGGCAGGGATGTCCTCTAGCACCCTTGCTTTTTGTGCTAGTAGCGGATGCGTTGACAGTGATGTTCAGGCAGGCAGTTGATGGCGGGTGGTGCGAAGGTTTTCGGTTGGATGATATATTTGTGCCTTTGCTGCAATATGCAAATGACATAATACTCTTTTTAGATGGGACGGAGGAGATGATGGGTAGATCGCCCAGCTTCTAGATGTTTTCAGCATCTTATCGGGGTTGGAGATAAATTTACAAAAGTCGGTGGTCATCACCTTCGGTCTGAAAAATGAAGAAAGGATCATGATAAAAGAATTGCTTGGTTGTCCATTAGGGGATTTACCAATTTCGTACTTAGGGCTTCCATTGGCAGCGAGAAGGCTGAAGGTTGCATATTAGGATGCAGTAATAAAGAAGGTGGAAAGTAAAATGGCAGGTTGGAAGGCTATATCCTTATCTAGGGCGGGAAACTGGTTATGTTGAAGCATGTTTTATCAGTCATCCCAATTTTCAACTAGATTGTTGCTGGTAGGGGTAAGAAAGAAGATAGAAAAGCTGATGAGAAGATTCTTCTTGTCGGAAGGGAAGCAACAAAAATCAGGCATGTGCACCCAGTGGCTTGGGATGAGATCACTCGTCCTAAGAAGCAGGATGGATTGGGTGTACAAGATTTGGAAAGTATGAACAAAGCTTTGATGGCTAAATAGGTGCTGCATGTTTGGGGTCCCAATGACGACTTGGCTACGAGAATGCTGACGAAGATTTATGGTGCGACTGGAGAACTCACTGCAGAAGCAATTCGTTTTGAGTCATCGCTATGGCAGGGAATGCGTGAAGCGCTCATGCTTATTTCACATAGACTATTGCCATAGCTAGGAGATGGAAGGGATTTCAGATTTTGGAGGGAAGATTGGACGGGGGAAAGGCCTCTCGATAGGAGGTTCCCAAGGCTCTATGCATTGGTTGTGTCAAAGGAAGCAACTTTGAGGGAGTTAGCACAGAGTGAGGAATGGAGAATACATTTTGTAGCGGTCCTTTCTGATTGAATAAGGGAGGATTTGGATAGACTCTTGGAGGAAACACATTTGGAGGGTGACTTCTCTACGAACAGGGATCATTATGTTTGGACGGGCAACAGATTCTCGGTCAAGCAACTATATGCAGAGTTGAGAAATGGAGGAGCGGGAATAACTGATCTCGACATAGGCAAGGATATGAAGATCATTTGGGCATGCATGATACCAAGCAGGATCAAAATTTTCTTATGGTGTCTGAGGAAAAATAAGTTGTGTGACAAGGCGAGGAGGGCAAAAATCTTGGGAACTCGGGAGGCGAGTTGTGATAGATGCGGGGAACAGATGGAGAATGCAGAACATCTCTTTTTCATCTGCGAGACATCACGAATGTCTGGAGGGAATTGTCTATCCCTTGGTTAGACGCGAGTGGATCGATGAATTTTTTATAGGCAATAAGGAAGGTGGGAGGAAAATCCACGGATAATTTTTCAAAACCTTTTGCGGTGGTCGATCTGGCTAGCAAGAAACGAGCTCATTTTCAAGAATCGGAATTTTTACTCAGAAATTGTTGTATCACATTGTAGGGCTCTATTGAATTTCTGAGAGTCTTGATAACTTACGATGTATTCTTGATCTTTATTACTTTAATATAATTTTGCGGCGACTCCCATACTGGGAGATCACCCTCTTTGTCATAAAAAAGTTTCTGACAAAAAAAAGAAGTCAAATAATCTTTTTTAAAATTGTTTGGTACTCTTTAAATAAGGGAGAGAAAAGTCTTTTTGATAATGGAAAAAAGGAGAAGTTTACTTACTGAATATAAGAACAAAGGTTAAAAGCAAAATTTAAGGGATAGATAATTTTTGAAATAATATAAACATTAAACCAAATAAAAATAAATATAGATTAAAATATTAAAAAACAAATATAAGTTTTGTCGTTAATAAAAAGGGAAGTTTACTAGTGACTCAAATTTTAATAATGACTTTGTTGTATATTTATTTTATAGCTTGATTAACTTTCTAGGTAGAAGATCTTTGATGAAAAGTTTAGAGAAAGCTTAAAGCATGTTTTCTAAAGTTACATCTCAAAGCTCTCAAATCTAGAAACTCAAGACTCGATTCCAGAAGCTCAAATGAACTTATTGAGAAGATGAAAACTTTGGAGGCCATGAACAAATAAATAAAATTAAGGGGCAATTTTGCAAGTTCTGTCTAGTAGAATAGATCACTTACTTTTTATTTATGCTAAAAAAGTCTTATAGTTCCTATATTCTTGATCAGGAAGCAAAAAAATAAACCAGAATCATCAATATCTTAAAATCAATTTTTAATAATATGGTTGATCATCTTGACTCATTGATCAATCCTCCCTGATTGGCTAATTTATGATCTTAATCAATCAAACTTTAGTTATTGATTTTTTGACATGAGCGATTCTATTTTTCTCGTGATCGATCACTATTAATCGACCATACTTTGTTCACGATCGATTACTTTTTATATAGTTCTGAACAACCACAATCTAGTTGATTACTGTGCTAATCTGATTGATCAAATAATTATTCTTATGATCGATCTTTTTTAAAAAAATAAGAACATTGAAATTTCTATTTTTACTCATCAACGACTACTTGAGGCTCAATCCCATGATATATATATATATATATATAGGAAAAATGGGGCTGCCCCCACCCCATTTTTCGGCGTTTTTTTATTTTTTTTTTGAAAAATAAAACCATGTATATTCATCCATATATCCCTCCTATATGCCATTCGAATTTCGTCAGAAACAGAGACTCCTACGGCCTCCATCTCGATGGTATCGATTTAAAAAAATCCTGTTACCGTTAAAAAATTACTGTCCGGATGGAGGCCGTAGGAGTCTCTGTTTCTGACGAAATTCGAATGGTATATAGGAGGGATATAGGGATGAATGTACATGGTGTTATTTTTCAAAAAAAATAAAAAAAATTTGCCCAAAAAAGGCGGGGGCAGCCATGTTGGCTGCCCCTAGGGGGCAACCACATATGACCCATATATATATATATATATATATATATATGATCCTTCAGCTTTATGTCTGAGACATACAAGAAAGAGAAACATCTTCTACTCTCAAAAAAAGAAAGAGTATTGTTTTTATGTGATAGGAGAACTTTCAACATTTCTTCACTCCAGAGTTCTCTTCAATCAAAAGCTGCCTAGTTGGCTCTGTGCTCAATTGCGATCATCACTACTCTAGAGTAGATTATGCGTTTAAAGTATGTAATCTTGTAAATTCATGTTTATTGGTAAGTTATTTTTTATTCAATTTATTGTACACATCTATGCAATTTGTGGATCCATTCCTCTAAGAGAGATATAAAATCATCCTTTAGGAGGTGTTCAAAGAAGGGTACATGTTGTACACGACATTCTTCTACTGATGAATAGCCATTCATCTATCTTTATTCTTTCATTTGTATTTAAGACCATATTAAAACCCCTGTAAATGCAGTTAACTTGTACAAACTAGCATTCGCTATAATTATTGTACAAATCCATGTTCTTAAATCTGAAATAAAAGAATAAAGAAAAGAAAAAGAAAATGAAGTATTAAAGATACTGAATGACCCTAAACTCTAAGACCGAGTCAATATTGACTTGATCGATCAGGAAAAAAATAAGTGGAAAAAAAGGCCAACATACTCTATAGGAAACCCCAATTTTAAGCTCAAAAAATAAACATTTTTACTCCATTTTATTCTATATTCTACACACACCAAATAATAAAAAGTTCAACATGAAACTTGTACATAAATATACATAAGAAATTATAAAAATAATTACTAAAAAAAGCATAGTGCAACTAGGACAACATGTGAAAAAACGTAAAATGAACTTCACCTATCAATTTCTTCTCTATATGAACTCAAAATTCATCAGCCTCACCTCCATTGTATTTAAAATTAAATATTTATCTAATGAAGCTCATTAAAAACAGAGTTAAGATACAAAAGATGACTTTCTAGGGTACCATTGTACTGTGTATCTATATATATAATATGTATATATTTTATTCTATATATTTTCACTCCTTTTTCATTCTTAGGTAATTATAGATATTATTTAAAGTATATCTAAAAATAAAAACAAAATAAAATCATTGAAAATACATTAAAATAAATAATACCGTGAAATATATAGGTATATTATATGTACATACAATTATTTGTGTATGTTAATAAAATCATAAAAATAAAACAAAAATATGAAAAGATGTATTTAATTATATTATAAAAATGTAAATTATGTAAATACGCTTTTAAATATTAGAAATACCAAATAAAATCAATTACACCACATACGTAAATGTTTCTATATTTTTACTTATTAAAGCTAACACATAATAAATCAAGTTGTAAAAATAAAAAAAACATAATAAAATAGCTTGAAAAATTGAAATATTTGTTGTGTTTTGAGTTTTAATTAATAAAATCATATATTATTTTTAATTTATCTAATAAAGGATTTCATTCTTATTTTGCCCTGACTTGGTCCAGGTGGACCAATGAGGACCCGACTTTTGTTGATCGCAGGTGAGATGTCTGTCAGAATGCCTACCCATCTCTCTTCTCCATTTTTCTACTCCACCTCCTCACCTCCATCTTCCGATCATCATAGATTATCTTATGCTCAGTATCATTAATATACTTTCTCATATTTGATAAATGAAAAATATCATGTATTTCGAAAGATGTGGAGGAAATGCAAGTCTATATGGAACTTTTTCAATCCATTGAATAATTTCAAAGGGATCCATGAACATGGGTGCTAACTTTCCATGCAATCCAAACCTCATGACTCCCTTCATAGGAGATACTTTGAGGAATACAAAGTCAATTACCTAAAACTCAAGAACTTTTCTCCTTGTATCACTATAGTTTTTCTGGCAATTTTAAGCAATTATTGATCTTTTTCGAGCAAGCTCTATAGATTCACGTGTCTCATGAAACATATATGAATCATAAAGGTTCTTTATCCCGACATCTTGCCAAGATAGAGGAGTAGTATACTTACGTCCATATAGTGCTTTAAATGGTGCCATGCCAATATTTTCATGGTAACTATCATTATAGGTGAATTCTGCAAGAGGCAAATGTTTAATCCTTGATCCCTTCCATTTTAAGGCACATGCTCGTAGCATATCCTCTAGAGTTTGAATAAAACATTATGATTGATCATCTTTCTACGAATGATATATGTGCTCAAGCACAACTATGTGCCTAATGCTTTCATGAAGTTTTCCCAGTAGTAGTGTGAAGTAAATCGTGAATCTCGATCGGAAACTACCTCCTTTGAAATACCATGGAGACAGATCACATGTGTAATATATAACTCAGCAAGCTGGTCTAGAGTGTAAGATAAGATTATTGGGATAAAATGTGCTACCTTGGTTAGACGATCGGACCCATATACTATCTTTTAACACCGATTGTCTAAGGTAAGCCAATAGCGATGTCTATAAAAATATTTTACCATTTCCATTCGGGGATAGGGAGAGGTTGAAAGAATCTTGGTGGCTTTTGGTGTGAAGCTTTTACCTACTGGTAGGTGAAACTTGAGTTCACAAACTCAACAACATCATTCTTCATTCCCGACAACAAAGATCCTTATACATCTTTGTGATTCCATGGTAAATATATAATCTGAAGCAATGCACTTCACATAAGATGTCTTTCTTCAACTCGAGTGAATTTGGTACACAAACTCTGTCATGGTTATACAGTAACCCTCTAATATGTTGAATACTACTATCTTATTCTTCTCAAGTTGTTGTCTCAAGTCTTAAGGACTAGGTCACCCTCATATCCTTTCTTTATTCTATCCTAGATCTA
The DNA here is from genome assembly GCA_037367405.1 of Ottelia alismoides. Lineage (NCBI taxonomy): Eukaryota > Viridiplantae > Streptophyta > Magnoliopsida > Alismatales > Hydrocharitaceae > Ottelia > Ottelia alismoides. Next base: position 359,408 of record JAZKJV010001300.1, read on the forward strand.
TGGTCTGTATCGACGAGGAATAGGTATAGTATCAACACTGCTATCAAATGATTTCCGTTCACTTAACGTTGATAGTAAACCCCATAAGGGGATAACACTCACCAGCCCAAGTGAATAAGTTCTTCTGCTAAGGGCATCTACTACGAAATTCCCCTTACTCGGTGGTAGGTGATGGTTCAATCATAGTTCTTGAATATCTCTAGCCATCGTCTTTGTCTCATTTGAGATCCTTCTGGTCAAACAGATATTTCAAGCTTTTATGATCAGTGAAGATTTCAAAAGTAATATCATATAAGTAATGTCTCCATATCACTAATGATAAGACTATGGCGTCTAATTCAAGGTCATGTGTCGGGTGGTTCCTCTCATGTATCCTGAGTTGTCACGATCTTAAGCAACTACCTTACCTTGTTGCATAAGAACTACCTCAAGTCCTTCTTTAGATGCATCAGTGTACATTGTAAACCCTTCAATCCCATATGGTAGAGTAAGGATAGGTGCAGATGTTAAGCATTCTTTCAGTGTCTTAAAACTAGTTTCGTATGCATCAAACCATATGAATGGGACTTCCTTCTGAGTCAGTCTAGTCATTGGCAATGCTATTCGTAAACTGATATACCTTTCCCAAAAACTCATCACCGCATTAACCATCGCAGGATCAACTGATATACCTTTCCCAAAAATAATATGGCCTAAGAAGGATACTTAAGATAGCCAAAAGTCACATTTGTTATATTTAGCATATAATTTGTTCTTCCTTAGTGTTTCAAGTGCTTGTCAGAGATGGTTTTTATGCGGGTACTTATCCTTGGAGTAAATAAGCATGTTATCGATGAATACTAATATAAAGTGATCTAAGAATTCCTTGAATACTCTATTCATGACATCCATAAAGGTTGTTGGGGCATTTGTCAGTATAAAAGGTATAACTAAAATTCATAATGTATATCTAGTTCATAAGGTTTTCTTGGAAATATATGCATCTTTAATTTCCAACTGATGGTATCCAGATCTTAAGTCAATCTTGAAATACACAATTGAAGTCTTCAGCTCGTCGAAGAGAGCATCTATTCTCAACAGAGGATACTTGTTTGTTATTGTCCTCTCATTTAGTTGTCTGTAGTCAATGCACAACCGTATCGACCCATTCTTCTTCAAAACAAAACAAGTGCACCCCATGGTAAAGTACTAGGATGAATGAAGACTTTATCTAACATTTCTTGTACATGTACCTTTAGCTCTCTTAACTCAGCAGGTGACATCCTATATGGAGGGATAGAGAGAGGCTAAGTATCAAGCATGAGACATATTCCAAATTCGATCTCTCGCTCAGGTGGTAATCCAGGTAGTTCATACGGAAATACATCAAGAAACTCACATACTATAAGTACATATTCTATCATCATGTTGGACCATGTTGTAGTGGATATATAGGCTAAATAACCTTGGCACACTTGCTTTGACAACTGTTGTTCCTTCATAGTAGAGATGTATTTGACATCATTACTTGATGTCTGTCCAATTAATTAGAACTCTATCGAGTTGGGAATGTGAAAAGTTATTGTGTTCTGAAAATAGTCAAGGCATGCATGATGCCTTTCTAGGTAGTCCATCCCTATAATGAGATCAAAGTCATCTATTTTATAGAGTAGCAGATAAGCATGTAACAGATTTCATGTAATCTATATGGCACAGTCCTTTGAGATCTCTTGAATTGTAACTACGTGACCTCTTGGTCCCTTAATCAGATAAGGGTTTTATACTTTTATCGTAATTTTAGCTTTATGGTAAGAGTCAAATAATATTTATTACCTAAGAAGGGCCTCATCCACGACTCCTCCAATTGGAGTAGGAGCATACTCAGTGGAGTTTTGGTAGCTATATTCATCCTAAAAGGATAACCATAACCCTTAGATCTGGCATTCGCAGGTCTTGATGCCTTGAGTCTCTCGATATGGCGTTGAGACTCTGCTCCAATGCATGTTGTCTTTGCTGCATCTCTTGGAGCATTTCCATCATAGTCATTAATTACCTAGACACGTCTCGATTTGCCACGATCCTAAAATGAATAAAGGCCAAAAGTTAGGCCCTATACGTCCTAACATGATGTATATAAGGTATAATGACTTCTGAATGATAATGCGGTCAATTATTAAGATCAAATGATCTTAATACACCCTTAATTTCGGAATACAACTCATAGATGTCAATTGCTGAATAAATTATTGGAGTAACTTGAATCTGATACCAAACTATCGCGACCCTATTTTCAGGTTGTCAGATCCTCCCATATCCGGATCTGATTACTCCGAAATAATTTATTCAGCAATCACAAATAACATCAAGAAACATACTACAATTAAAAATAGTAAGAAGGGAGCATTTCAACACTCTTCATTCACAAAATAAAGTTCACATGGAACATTGTCCCACAATAACTATTTACATGCACATCAGTTGGGAGGAAATGCATAAAAAGATTACCAACTACCTTATAGAGTAATACTATTGAGGCTGGTTGGATGGCTATTGTCCCTACGATAACTCTTTGATGCATGTTAGGTTTCCAGAAATCATGAGACAAAGATTAGCGAATGTTAAGTATGGAATAAGAGAAAAGTAAAGAAGTAGTGTAGTTTAGTAAGTATTATTATACCAGAAAGTTTCATTTCTTCTCATTACTTTAAGTCTCATTCCTTCTATTTCATGTCAGGGAATTTACCTCATCATTCGAGGACTCTGAAGCTATGGACACTTCGAGATTGGAGATTATGTTGATCTTGTGGGATTATGTTGCCGCACATCACCTCAACCAATCCTCTAATACTGCCCTAACAGTTTCCTTTTCTTTTGTTATCCAAGGTTTCAAACCATCATCCTAACAAACAAAGAAGCACGTCGTCCTCGAGGACTCGGTAGCTTAAAATCATAGGCTAACCTTTAACCACATAAACTAGCAATTTTAAATACATGTTATCATGGCCCAGCTTTTAAGAAACCACCGGTGCCTCCACATGGCACGACCCCATCTTCAGTCAATCAACCTGTCTAATGGCAACCGAGTACCACGAGTTGTAAATAATTTATTTCATGCACTCAATATATCCAGGTAACCGTATACTGCCTAGGTTTGACCTATCAAAGGATGTTCTTCTGCCAGATCTACACGTTGCATGCCCGATCTGTAGTATCTACTCCAAGTCATCCTTATCATAAAAGACAGTATGAAACTTGAAACCGGATCTCATTTATGACATATCAATTTTCAGCTAGTATTAGTCTAATATTGCATCATTATCACAACAACTGCAAAGATGATTCATTTCACAATTCTACATTAGCAATTATTTTAGTGTAAATAATGAAATAAGCATGTAAACGTTCTTCAAAATAGCAAGCACGATAAATATATATTTATATCTGGTTTAACTTGAAAATCCGACAACAAGAGGCATGATTTCATTACCTATCGATCTCTCTCATGTATGCAATGTTTTAACGTGATTCATTTTCACAAAGCGTGATTTACAGCTCCTGAAATGATCGATTTTCACTTGCATATCAAGAACACTAAAAACGTGCCAAGAATGTGAAGAACGAAGAACATGAAGAATGCAAAGAACGAACAAAGAACATGAAGAATATATTTTCTCTCGTATTATCAGCAGAACTTCCCTTATACGGGGTAATATTTCGAGGAAAATTTCGGTAGAGTTTCCCCCTATATCCGGTCATATTTCTATGAAAATTTTGGCAAAGTTTTCCCTTTATATCAGGACATATTTCAAAATAAAAATGGAAAGAGATTCCTAAGTAAAACTATCAAGAGGAAAACAACAATGAAATAGAAAGAATATAATAGAGTTGTAATCAATGGAGAACCGGTAGACACCACTCGTCTTAGGTGAGTGAAGCGTGTGATGAATCACAAAATTCACTGGTATGCTTAGTCTCCCACACCTAAGTAGGGTATTACACATATTTCTCCACCAAACCAACATAAAATCGATAAATTACTGAATTGGCGAGTCACTTGTCAAGGGAGAGGAAGTCATACAAAGAACATGCATGCTCATTGACGGCCTAGCCATCCGTAACCAACTAGGGTTATGCTTGGATTCCTCCTCGAACCATAATGTAAAATGAAATGGAAAGGAGGATGAATCGAAAATATAGTTTGAAAAAGAAGATGAATAGAAAAACCTAGCTCAAGTTAGATCTTACTTACGAAGTCAACTAGGAGAGGATCGCACAGTCTTCCTCCTTCTCGTCCTCCCAGTAGCGCTTCACTAGCGCTTGTTCCCCACCTCCCTCTCCCCCTCCCGACCTCTCAACCCTAGCCCTTGGGGCAGTGGTGATAGTGGAAATCATAGAGAATAAATGGGTAGGGGTAATTTATAGGCTTCAGAAAACCACTAACCACGGTTAGTAAACCAGGATTTAACCCTTAACGGTTAGCAGCCCATGATTTTGGTCGTGGTTTTGGCCAAATCTTATCCAAAACTTAGGTCATGTTTGATTGCTAGGGTACATCGGGGTACCCTGGCATACCCCTAGCTCCAACCATGCATTCCTGGGTTAGGATTACTTATACTGTCCCTACAATTTCTTTGGTATAATATTTTTAATCATGTTCAAATAAAATTATTAACATAAAAAATATATTATAACCATTAAAAAGTTAATATAACACATAATAAACATCACATCACATACAATTATCATTCCAACCCTCCCAACAGTTTACTATTCACATGAGGATACCCCAACCTAGCCCAACCTTGTAACCAAACATGCCCTTAAGGCTTAAGTTAAATCTATCTAGAAGCTTCTTGATTCGCTTAGTTAATGCTAGTCATGATTAACTTTCACTAATCACGATTTAACTTTCACGACTCATGCTTTAACTTTTGTTGACCTCTGATTAGTGTTCACTAATGATGCTTAATGGTCATTAATCTATCACTAGTTTTTAATTACAATTAATTAGTCTTAATGATGGTTATTAAGGGTTAATGACATCAAGCCTCATTACTTCTCTTTCTTCTGAAAATCATAACAATTCGAAACGAAGTCTGATTCAGATGAAACAAATTCCATTGGTTTTCTCTTGATGAGTAGATCTTTTGATATATGATCCGAGAGGAGCTTAGTTTAAGGCTTTACACCCAACTTTTAGTCCTTTGCATTCTAGTCCCTCTAAGGATATATATGTGATGTTTCTTGTGTTTTCATTATGGTTTATTTGCAATTATTCCCTTGTATTGTTTTCTTAACAACTTGAGCATATAATATCCATTTGGTGTGATTTTAATGGCATCTTGAAGCTTATTCAATTCTCATTCACATGTCATTCTCTAATCTTTGATTTGAGACCTAAATAATAATTGATTAATCAAAGATGCGTGGATATTTTTCTTCATATTAAATGAATGTCCGTAATTCTATGCTTATGTATATTTCATTAATTTTATCTTGATTTTGATCATAAACATTGCTTGAGTTATAGGTGTGATTAAGGATCATAATATAATTACTTATGTACATGTTTCTATTTAGTGGTATCTTGTTCATTCTGTTGAATAATTCAACATGCATGAAAACAAACTAAAACACATTATGTTCATTATGTCTTGGATTGTATTGTGATGATTCTTTTGACCTAGATAGTGTATTGATCACTTAGTATTGATACTATTATTATTTAATTAATTATATTGATAGCTCGTGTCCTAGTGTTTGACCCTGGACTTATCCAGGATAAATCAGATAGAGTCCTCTTCACAGAAATTATTTGACTTGGTTTTGAATAGTTGTTGATTGGTTGTATTACAACGTATCATTATTAATAAACCCAATTAACGAATGATCAGATGGCATCGTTGTCGGGGTGATGAATATGTGATTCATCACTCTAAAAGTTGAAAATTGAGCTTTGTTCCCGAGTAAATAGATGCATATTTCTACTTATATTGCATAATTAACATTCATGCATGCATTGATAACATTTACATTTTAGCACTCATATTTACATAAAATAAGAAGCCAATTTCACTTGTAAATATTTACATGTATATTAGATAAAATACCCTATTTGTATATATTTTATACTAACCCCAAATCCAATAAAATCAACTCCATAGTGTATATATTACTAACACTAATAAAGAAAAAATATCAAAAAAAATATTATCTTGTAAAATCGACCAATAAAACTCCAATCCAAGTTTGAAACCATGAACCTTAAAATGCACATATCTCTCTCATACAGTGTCTGACGAACGCGGTTTGACCTACCATTTAATGTTGTCTGATTAGACTAGTGCGTTGCAGTTGGATAGATCCGCATCGATCAAAAATAACCGCACAACTCGATTAATCGTCTAATGAAATTAAGCGCGGTTTTATGTTTATTAAGCCTGGGCAAGCCCCAGGGTCGACTCAAGGAGGCAAAGGAACAACTTGGGATCAAGTTAGAGTGATTAAATTGCGGTTTTCCAAGTGGTATATTTTTTTGATTTTTTTATGCTATAAAAATGCCAAATGCAATATATGAATGAACTAGATTATTAAGAAAATCCACAACTTAGCCAAATTTAATTTTAATACAAAATTAGTCCAAATTAGCCAAATTATATTTTTCCTGTAAACCTAATCCAATGACGAACGCAAATGTATTTTTTTTTGAAATTTTTGGGTTTAAAATACACATATGAAAAATGCAAACTTTTTTGGGTTTTTATGCAATTTTTCGTGCAAATGATATGCAAAAATTATGAAAAATTTAATGAAAGTTAAATATGATGAAATGAAGCTACACTAATTCTTTTGGAATTTTCTGACACTTTTTGGTTTTTTATGAATATTTTACTAAAAATAGAGCGACTGTGGGTATTTAATTCCTAATTAATCCATGAAGTCAAATTATCCAGAGATTGATTTATCTCAAATAGATGTTTCAATAAGTAATTCAGGAGAGTTGAAATTTCTCAAAAATATTATTCATGCAATTAATTAAAAATCATTTAGAGAAATCACCCTATAATTTATTTTATGCAAACTACAACTCATAATTGGACAAAATTTGGACTGTAATTAAAGCACACTTAGAGGCATCATGTACAATTTTTTCACAATTTTTAGAGCAATAAATATGTCTGTGCGAATTTCAGAGTATAAATGGGCAAAGCATGACTCAATTTCAATCTCTGATTTTTAATAAAATATTTAATGCTCACAAAAATGCAAATAAATAGCCAAAGAATTAAATGCTCATCAACAAGCTATTTTTCATTGAATAAAATAATGTCATTTTGCAGTCCAAATTAACATGCAAACTCAGGGTTATCAATGCAATAAAGAATTGAAACAAAATAACTCCAACTGTGCACAGGGGCACTTCTGTAAATAAAAATAACTTGAAACAAAGAAATGCAATTTTCACAATGATAACAAAAATAAACAAATGGACCTTTGGCTTCAATCCCACGCAAGGGACGGCTAGGGCACAGGTCGTGGCAGCGCTTGTGGGGAGGAGTGCGGCCAGCGGCCGCGCGATGGGCGAGCAAAGGCGGCGTGGCACGAGGCCGAGCTGGGCGCGTGCGAGGTGATGGAGGAGGGGCGGCTGTGCCTTCGGCCAAGGCGGAGACGGCGAGACGGATGCGGCGCTCGCGGGGGAAGCGCGCCGCGCGGGGAGGTCGAGGGGGAGAGCGGCGGTTGAGCACCGCGTGGGAGCGCACGGCTGTGGAGGCGCGGGGCTGCGCGGGCACGCGCAGAGGCGGTGGGCGGAGCTGCGAAGGGGAGCCAAGGGGGCGGCGGCGGTTACGCCTGGTGGACGGGCTCTCGAGGCGGCGGTGGAGCAGGCGGACTGGGACGACGCTAGGCGGGAGGAGGACGGCGACCTGGAGGCGGGGATGTGCGCGGGGCGGCGCCGTGGGCTGGGCAACGCTCGGAGGCGCAGCCGTGGGGGCTGGAGCAGTGCAGTGGCCGCGTGGTGGCGCGGCGGAGGCCGCGTTGGAGCTGCTTCCTTCCTGCTTTGTTTTTTTAATTTTTTTTTCTTTTGTATATTTTTTTCTTTGTAAACAGTAATTAAAAATAATATAGTAATGAAGAGGTGGTGTTGTGGTGGAGATGTTGATGTAAAATGTTGATGATGTATGATGAATGATGATAATGGACGGTAGATGAGGTGATTGTGGTGGTGGTGATATGAATCAACAAGGGAAATAGATGTTAGATAAAAAAAGTGACAAGATTAAGATAGACTATACTTACCTGTGGTTCGTCGAAAGTGAAGCCACGGTGTGCGGCTTCCGGTTGTGGCCTCGATCCGGTTCGATGAAAAATCGGAGAAGCTTTGCGATCTTGATGGGAAGTTCGCTACGCGGATATTAACCGTGGATCTCGCCTGCAGGTCGTCGTCGCTCAACGTCTAAGGGGGAGCTGTCACCACACGGATTAAACGGGGCTCGAACCTCTCTAACTCATAGAATGGCGGATGATGAACAATGGAGTAGGGGATGGGATTATAAAGGAAGAGTAGAGGGAGTTGGAGAGAATAGAGTGGTGGAGAGAGTGGAGAAAATGGAGGTTGGAGTAGAAGGCAAGTAGAGAAGTGGTAAAAGAGGGTTAAAGTAATTTATTTAATAATATAATATAGTAGGCTACTAAAAATGATTAAAATAATGATAGTAAAATAGTAATAATAATAAATCCGAAAATAGTAAAAAATAAATCCGAAAATAAAAAATTGGGGTGACATGTGGCGGCTCCAGGAGCTGCCACATGTTGCCCCCAGAAAATTCAAAGATTAAATATAAAGAAAATCAAAAAGAAATAACAAAAGGGATTAAATCAAAAAGTGGTCAACACAAAAGTTGCTCGTCTCGACGAGATCTACAACTTTCGTAAAGGACCGAAAATCAAAGAAAATCATCCGTACAAAAATATATTTTTGGGTGGTATCTTATAGGTATAAAATACCACATTTCATATTTTGCAATTTTTTTGTCATTTTTCAATAAGAGAAAAATCAAAATAAAAGTAGAGAAAATATGAGAAGAATATTTACAACTTAATCTAATTTTTTTTATTTTTAATAATGAAGAAAGTAAAATGAGAAAATACAGGGGTAAAACGGTCATTATGTACAATGTACAAAAGGGGCCCAAAATCCAAATTTGCATACGAGCTCCGATTTTAGTGAAATTAGTCTTGTTTCGAAGGTCTTTGAATGTATATTACTTTAAAAGTGAGTAGACCTCAATCAGACACTGTATGAGAGAGATATGTGCATTTTAAGGTTCATGATTTCAAACTTGGATTGGAGTTTTATTGGTTGATTTTACAAGTTGGTATTTTTTAGATATTTTTCTTTAATTAGTGTTAGTAATATATACACAATAGAGTTGGTTTTATTGCATTTGGAGTTAGTATAAAATATATACAAATAGGACATTTTATCTAATATACAGGTGAATATTTATAAGTGAAATTGGCTTCTTATTTAATGCAAATATGAATGCTAAAATACATATGTTATCAATGCATGCATGAATGCTAATTATGTGATATAAGTAGAAATATGCCTCTAATTACTCGGGAACACAGCTCTATTTTCAACTTTTAGAGTGATGAATCGCAGATTCATCAACCCCCTATACTTAAACCTTGCTCGTCCCCGAGCAGCTAAAATGAAATGCAAGAGTGAAATGAGATTGGGTTCCATACCAAGGTCATGAACAAAAGTTGAAAATGGAGCTTGACTCGACCTTTGGATTAATTGTGTGGCGGAACCTTATTGGGATCTGAATTCAAGACCTAACAGACTTCAAGTTCCACAAGTCTTCTATTCAAGACGCCATAACAGTCAGGTCAGAACAAATCCTCAAACGCAAATTTCTGATGACTATGATTTTTACTTGTACTGTGTAAGTGATAAATAGCTCTCCACACCAGAAATGACTCGGAACCAGCCTCCTCTAACAAGGTAACTCAATAACCCGTTCCAGCAACTCTTTCCTCGAGGAGCGGGTATTCCCTTCTAAGTTCAAGTGCGACCAACTCAAGAGAGGGGGTAGAGAAAAGAATAAGGAATGGACGGTAGCCAGCGTAGCTAACCTATCCCGGGATGCCTGACCAGTGTAGCCAAGTCATCCAGCTGCAGACTTCTTGCTAGTATACATACTCCAACAGGCAATTTTTTTTTGTGGCCTGTCTATTTTTTTGGAGTTCTTGCATTTTTTTTCTTTTTTTTCTTCTTTTTTTTGGAACTATATACAAGGTGCAGCATGTACATCAGGAGTTTTTCCTCTTGAGCCAGTAGACTATCCCTCTTTTGAAGCATTATTGCAACCCACAGCGTCCCGTCCTTAGACTTCAACACCACCAGACTAGGTTGAGATGCACTACCCTCCCTAGAGGAGGACGAATGTTTCCACCCGTGTGCTACTCCAAGCTAAAGGATTCTACCTCCTCACCGCCTCATCAATGAAGAACTACATGCATTGTGCTTTGTCCAAGTTAGGTCACTATCTAAAAGAATCATGCGTGTGCACGAGATATTCTACTTAGACTAATCAAGATGACATGTGAACATAGACTTGCGGACTCAAAGAATTAAGTTACTTGACCTGAAAAATCTTAACTCCAGTTCCTATAAGGTTCCTCTGAAATTAGGTTGATTAAGGTCAAATCAAGCCCATCCTCAATATCTACTCATAACTCGGTTCAGAACCCATTAGCTTTTCACCTTGCATATGCAAGATATGCAAGTGAGAGGTGCAGATGACATGCTATGAATGAAATGCAAGACTCGTTTTTTTTAATTGCAAGGATGATATGCAAGAGTAAATAAGAAGCCTTATTTTCAACACAAAAAAATTTTTTTTGGTATAAGTATACAACAATTTGTATTATTTACAACAAGTTTTTAGTTTATACATAATATACATAGTATACAATTTTTTTCGGTATACATCCTATTTTACAACAAATTTTACAAAAGTATGTTTTATAAGAATTTTACATTTTTTATACAAGTATTATAGTACAACATTATACAAAATTTTTTTTCAATTTTTACCCACCCCATAATTATTGCATAAAAACACGCGAAAATACGTGAAAGTACGAGTTATGGGTAAAGTATATATATATAATATACACGCCCCCCTATATTTAGAGTGTGCTATGTCCTCAGAGCACGAAAAGCGACTAAAAAGACATAGCTCGGGCTAAGCATAAGAGAGCTAAAATTACAAAATGTATAGAAGTCGCACCGCCCCCCTATACTTAGGCTCTGGCAGCCTAAGTGTAGAAGAAGATCAGAAATGGGGTGGACGAGGAAAAGAGGGGAAATGGATGAATATATACACGGCGGGCATCGATCCCCCCTATACTTAGGCTATGGTCAGCCTAAGTATAGGACAGGAGTGGGTATGAGGATCGATGTGATCTGGAGGATGTACAATGAACAGTGATGAGACTCGGGTCACTCTCCCCCCATACTTAGGATCTGATCATCCTAATTATAGCCATAAAATGAAATGATATGAAGCTGGGGCAAGTGATTCGAATCACTGGAGAGGGAGAAAAAATATATACAAGGAGAATTGAGAATATATAAGGATTAAGAAGGTTTGTGACGAACCTTCTTGCGGACGCGAGGAGGTGGACAATATACATATGTATCACTGTCGGAATCATCCTCAGATGAATAATAGTGAGGTGTAGGGATCGTCCAACGAGGGTCGACACACGGCTGCTTGCTTAGATACGGCTTAAGAACAGCCGAACTGAGCTCACTCATATAAATCACCTTGTCCGGACCCGATGAGGATTCCTCTGAAACTTCCTTCTCTGGAATGTTGAAGGAAATTTTCTTAGTCGGTTTTCTAGAACCTGAATCATTGAGAAGGAGATGAGAGCGATGCGCCTTGAGAGGTTCGGGGGAACACCTCGAGGAATCAATTCTCGACTTCCTCTCACTAGATAGCCGACTAGAAGAAGGAGCAACCGTGTTTTTATGTGGGATCAATTTAGTCTTGGTTGTTTCCTTTGAAGGTCCGGGATGTGGTGCGGTGCTGACCATGGGTTCCTCATCAGACGAGTCACCATAAAGATTGTAATATTCCTGAAGGGTCAGCACATGTCTCGGGAAGGTTCTAGTGGTCTCAGTTGGCTTGGCATTATTAGGTTCTTGTGTCGGATCACTGAAATGATCAAGGCAATCCACAAAGATTGTGTCCGACTCAGTGATAGCTTCTGGTTGTGAGTCCTCCTTAGAAGCTGTCTCGGTGGTGGTGCAAGCAGTTGATGAAGTGGAGGTGTGGGGAGTCTCTGATCCAACGATCGTCCGGACAATCGGTTTCTCAGGTGTAGTAGAGAGGTGGGACTCATCTTCCTCTCGATGGTCACGACTGTCGGCGGATGACGGGTCACCTTAGAGTAAAGTTTATCAAAGAAAGGATGAGGTCGAAGCACTCCCAATGATGTATAATCGATTTCCCGAGTCTCGCAATCTATAGTCGCCTTAGCCAAGGCTAAGAACGACTTCCTGAGAATAATCGGAGACTGGAAAAACTCTCCTCGGTGCTCAATGTCAATGATCGTGAAGTCCACCTGGAGTAGAGCACCTTGGAAAGTAACGATGACTGAAATATTTCCTCTCGACCATTTGATGGATCGGTCAGCCAGCTGAACGATCTCTCTCGACTTTCTGATTGGCCTGAGTTTGAGTTTGTCAAACACAGAGGTCGGGAGGATATTTATAGGTGAGTCATCATCGATTCTCGCATGGGTGAAAATGGTGTCTTTGATTTCACATTCAACCCTAGGCAACCGCTTCACTCTGCGGCTTTTGGTCTTTCTCCCCATCACCAAGGATGTGGCCATAGACACTATGTGTCTTTCAGTCCTTGTTCTCTTCTTACCCGACCTCTTGGGCATCAATTTACTCTTTACAAATCTCTTGAGGTCGGGGAAGTGATCTATGGCCTTTATTAAGGGAAGTTTAAAGATCAATTCATCATCAAGTGCTTCCCTTAGGGTGGAATCCAATTTTTTTAAATCATTTTCATTTTCAATTTTTATGTGAATTTTTGGTTTTCAATTTTTTTGGTGTTTTTGATGGATGAATGATCAGACTCTTGATTGGAGGGCAAGTGGTTAGTAGAAGAGGGAGATAGAATGGACTCCAGCTATACAGACGGTGTGGGTTCCCTGATGTTTGCTTTATTTTCAACCTCAAAACTACTCATGTCTTTTCTCACTTTTATACCCAGGCTGGCAGAAATTGATTGTAATATTCCCATGACATCTCTCAACTCGTTACCAAATGATTCATTTTTCTTAATAAGTCTAGAGATGTCATCCTCCACAAAATTCTCATGACAAATCATGGGAGAGTTCTGCTCAAGTGGAGGATACTGCTGAGATATTGAGGTCTCATACTCAACATACCTTGACTCTGGCATGTGATGCTGGGTTGAGTATGGACTATCCAAATGGCAAATATCGGTCGGAGCCTCATATGACGGAGTCAATGAAACAGGGACTGATAAGTCTAGGTCATGAGTCCAATCTTGTGAATGTATAGGCTCTCCAAATGAAGTCTGGTTAATGGAGGCTTGATCACTAAAGTCAATCAAGTCTGGGAAATCATGATGTTCAGGCCTCTCCATTCGGCTTGTTCGATCGATCGTGTTATGCCCTAAGTTCAAGTCGGGATGTGTATATATGAGTTGTGTTATGGTCCCTACTTGGGGTGAAAAATGTGGGGGCATATAATTTTGCCAATCATCTGTCTCAGCAGTGGCTTGCTCTTCATTCGAGTCTTTGATTCCTGCAAGCTCTCGGGAGTAAGGACAGTCAGCCCAAGGAGGAAGTGGATCCGTGGAGCTAGAATATGGAGTAGGTGAGAAATGCGAAGAAGTGGAGAAATCAGTCGAAGTTCTGACTTCATAATCGGATTGAGGTGGAGCTGACCACGGGTAAGGGTCTCCCGTGGGTGGCGGAGGATACATGGAAGAATGAGAAGGTGAAGATGATCGGTATATGATCGATGAGGAATGACTAGAGGTCTCAGGGTATGGGGACCAATATCCCGACATCTTGAAGAGAAGATAATGAATGTAAGTAGAGCGAGGTAGAAAATGCGCAATTACGCATGATAACACACACAGACAGACACGAAGACAAACGCAAGAGCAAACCCTGAATTCACACTCAACACGGTGAAGGACCCGAAACCGAGTCCAATTAATCTTGTTAATTTTAAGTGTGATTTTTCAAGCAAGATAGCAAGGATTTACGCGACCTATAGGGAAGTCGGCTCAGAGCTAGATGCGTCTTCCCTGTTTAACCTGTCGCTTAAGATACCGCCGATCCTCCCTTTCTTCGCTCTTATCCGGAGTTGGGGACTCAAAGACGTGCCCCTATCTACCTGCAAGCAGGCGGAGGCTGACAAAGCTAGGCCTTGTCGCAGAGTACCGCTGGTTCGCCCCTATCTACCCGCGAACAGGCAGAGGCAACTTGGTACTTGTCAATGAGCTAAAAGTATCCAACTCGTGATATTTGCTAGGATCAGTTGGCCCGTGATATGGAAGGCGGGGATTTGGGCTCTGCCTTAAGGTGTTCACATACACTCAAGTACCCTCACTCAGCCTGAAAACAAGGTCGGGGTTACTCTCCCGCAAACAAGGGTTAATTTTAGTCAATTTTTTGGTCCAATTCAATTAGCAGTCCCGATTTTAAAGATTAGTTATCACTGATATTAATCCACACAAGCAATCACGTCTACCGTCCAGTCCCAATTCCTTTATCCTAGGTTGGAAAACCGAGAGAGAGAGAATCGGAAAAAGCCGATGCAATCGAAAAACGATGATGAATGCTTGAGTAAGAAGACTTACAGTGCCTCCACCTCTCTACAATGCAGGATGCAAGACTGAATTGAAATTTTACACTAAATGAATGCAGACGATGAAAAAGCCGCTCCTAGACAGGCAGTTCTATTAGCGAGTGAAGAACAAGTTGATTTGGCTAAGTCCTGTGGTCTAAGTGCGTCTTTTATGTGTGATGTGTGGTCCTAAAGATTTACGAGCACAAGGAAATCCTAGAGTGGCTCGAGGAGCCGCTAGTGCAAACCTAGTCTAAAATTCAAGCCACACAGCAGACGGGGACACGATTCCACTATGTTTACACTCGCGAGAACCCAAACGGGAACCGCTAGAAATGATGCAGACGCTCTTTTTTTTTACAAAAATCTTTTTGACGTCCAACAACCGACTTGATCCACGAACCGTCAGCCTCCGATGCACTTCGAGATGCGTCGGCTTCAAGAAAGCCGCTCTAAGTCCACCGGGCCCTCGCACAAAAAGATAGAAATTATGTCAGAAAAGATATATACAGAAATGGTTAGAAAAACAATAAAATAAAAAATAGATAATTACAATGAGGCTCGGGGGTCAGACTACCCGAGTGATTGGAAAACGTAAATCTAATTTTTCTAAAGTGATCCTAAGTCGTTTGCCTCCCCGGCAATGGCGCCATTTGACGAACGCGGTTTGACATACCCTTTAATGTTGTCTGGTTAGACTAGTGCATTGTAGTCGGATAGATCCGCGTCGATCAAAAATAACCGCACAACTCGATTGATCGTCTAATGAAATTAAGCGCGGTTTTATGTTTATTTAGCCTGGGCAAGCGCCACGGTCGACTCAAGGAGGCAAAGGAACAACTTGGGATCAAGTTAGAGTGATTAAATTGCGGTTTTCCAAGTGGTATATTTTTTGATTTTTTTTATGCTATAAAAATGCCAAATGCAATATATGAATGAACTAGGTTATTAAGAAAATCCACAACTTAGCCAAATTTAATTTTAATACAAAATTAGTCCAAATTAGCCAAATTATATTTTTCCTGTAAACCTAATCCAATGATGAACTCAAATGTTTTTTTTTGAAATGTTTGGGTTTAAAATGCACACATGAAAAATGCTAACTTTTTTGGGTTTTTATGCAATTTTTCGTGCAAATGATATGCAAAAATTATGAAAAATTTACTGAAAGTTAAATATGATGAAATGAAGCTACTAATTCTTTTGGAATTTTCTGACACTTTTTGGTTTTTTTATTAATATTTTACTGAAAATAGAGCGACTGTGGGTATTTAATTCCTAATTAATCCACGAAGTCAAATTATCCAGAGATTGATTTATCTCAAATAGATGTTTCAATAAGTAATTCAGGAGAGTGGAACTTTCTCAAAAATTTTATTCGTGGAATTAATTAAAAATCATTTACAGAAATCACCCTATAATTTATTTTATGCAAACTACAACTCATAATTGGACAAAATTTGGACTGTAATTAAAGCACACTTAGAAGCATCATGTACAATTTTTCACAATTTTTAGAGCAATAAATATGTCTGTGCGAATTTCAGAGTAAAAATGGGCAAAGCATGACTCAATTTCAATCTCTGATTTTTAATAAAAATATTTAATGCTCACAAAAATGCAAATAAATAGCCACAAGATAAAGAATTAAATGTTCATCAACAAGCTATTTTTCATTGAATAAAATAATGTCATTTTGTAGTCCAAATTAACATGCAAACTCAGGGTTATCAATGCAATAAAGAATTGAAACAAAATAACTTCAACTGTGCACAGGGGCACTTCTGTAACTAAAAATAACTTGAAACAAAGAAATGCAATTTTCACAATGATAACAAAAATAAACAAATGGACCTTTGGCTTCAATCCCACGCAAGGGACGGCTAGGGCACAGGTCGTGGCGGCGCTTGTGGGGAGGAGCGCGGCCAGCGGCCGCGCGATGGGCGAGTAAAGGCGGCGTGGCACGCGGCCGAGCTGGGTGTGTACGAGGTGATGGAGGAGGGGCGGCTGTGCCTTCGGCCAAGGCGGAGACGGCGAGGCTGATGCGGCGCTCGCGGGGGAAGCGCGCCGCGCGGGGAGGTCGAGGCGGAGAGCGGCGGCTGAGCGCCGCGTGGGAGCGCACGGCTGTGGAGGCGCGGGGCTGCGCGGGCACGCGCAGAGGCGGTGGGTGGAGCTGCGAAGGGGGGCCAAGGGGGCGGCGGCGGTTACGCCTGGTGGACGGGCTCTCGAGCGGCGGTGGAGCAGGCGGACTGGGACGGCGCTAGGCGGGAGGAGGACGGCGACCTGGAGGCGGGGATATGCGCGGGGCGGCGCCGTGGGCTAGGCAACGCTCGGAGGCGCAGCCGTGGCGGCTGGAGCAGTGCAGTGGCCGCGTGGTGGTGGGGCGGAGGCCGCGTTGGAGCTCCTTCCTTCCTGCTTTGTTTTTTTAATTTTTTTTCTTTTGTATATTTTTTTCCTTGTAAACAGTAATTAAAAATAATGTAGTAATGAAGAGGTGGTGTTGTGGTGGAGATGTTGATGTAAAATGTTGATGATGTATGATGAATGATGATAATGGACGGTAGATGAGGTGATTGTGGTGGTGGTGATATGAATCAACAAGGAAAATAGATGTTAGATAAAAAAAAGTGACAAGATTAAGATAGAGTATACTTACCTGTGGTTCGCCGAAAGTGAAGCCACGGTGTGCGGCTTCTGGTTGTGGCCTCGATCCGGTTCGACGAAAAATCGGAGAAGCTTTACGATCTTGATGGGAAGTTCGCTACGCGGATATTAACCACGGATCTCGCCTGCAGGTCGTCGTCGCTCAACGTCTAAGGGGGAGCTGTCACCTCACGGATTAAACGGGGCTCGAACCTCTCTAACTCATAGAATGGCGGATGATGAACAATGGAGGAGGGGATGGGATTATAAAGGAAGAGTAGAGGGAAGTTGGAGAGAATGGAGTGGTGGAGAGAGTGGAGAAAATGGAGGCTTGGAGTAGAAGGCAAGTAGAGAAGTGGTAAAAGAGGGTTAAAGTAATTTATTTAATAATATAATATAGTAGGCTACTAAAAATGATTAAAATAATGATAGTAAAATAGTAATAATAATAAATCCGAAAATAGTAAAAAATAAATCCGAAAATAAAAAATTGGGGTGACATGTGGCGGCTCCGGAGCTGCCACATGTTGCCCCCAGAAAATTCAAAGATTAAATGTAAAGAAAATTAAAAAGAAATAACAAAAGGGATTAAATCAAAAAGTGGTCAACACGAAAGTTGCTCGTCTCGACGAGATCTACAACTTTCGTAAAGGGCCAAAAATCAAAGGAAATCATCTGTACAAAAATATATTTTTGGGTGGTATCTTATAGGTATAAAATACCACATTTTATATTTTGCAATTTTTTATCATTTTTCAATAAGAGAAAAATCAAAATAAAAATAGAGAAAATATGAGAAGAATATTTAAAACTTAATCTATTTTTTTATTTTTAATAATGAAGAAAATAAAATGAGAAAATACAGGGGTAAAACGGTCATTATGTACAATGTACAAAAGGGGCCCAAAATCCAAATTTGCATACGAGCTCCGATTTTAGTGAAATTAGTCTTGTTTCGAAGGTCTTTGAATGTATATTACTTTAAAAGTGAGTAGACTTCAATCGAACACTATATGAGAGAGATATGTGCATTTTAAGGTTCATGATTTCAAACTTGGATTGCAGTTTTATTGGTTGATTTTACAAGTTGGTATTTTTTAGATATTTTTCTTTAATTAGTGTTAGTAATATATACACAATAGAGTTGGTTTTATTGCATTTGGAGTTAGTATAAAATATATACAAATAGGATATTTTATCTAATATACAGGTGAATATTTATAAGTGAAATTGGCTTCTTATTTAATGCAAATATGAATGCTAAAATACATATGTTATCAATGCATGCATGAATGCTAATTATGCGATATAAGTAGAAATATGCCTCTAATTACTCGGGAACACAGCTCTATTTTCAACTTTTAGAGTGATGAATCGCAGATTCATCAGTGTCCGATTGAGGTCTACTCACTTTTAAAGTAATATACTTTCAAAGACCTTCGAAACAAGACCAATTTCATTAAAATCGGAGCTCGTATGCAAAACTTGGGTTTTGGGCCCCTTTTACATTGTACATAATGACGGTTTTACCCCTACATTTTATCGTTTTATTTTCTTCATTAATAAAAATACAAAAAATAGATTAAGTTGTAAATATTCTTCTCATATTTTCTCTATTTTTATTTTGATTTTTCTCTTATTGAAAAATGACAAAAAAATGCAAAAGATAAAATGTGGTATTTTATATCTATAAGGTACCACCTAAAAATACATTTTTGTACAGATGATTTCCTTTGATTTTCGACCCTTCACGAAAGTTGTAGATCTCGTCGAGACGAGCAACTTTCGTGTTGACCACTTTTTGATTTAATCCCTTTTGTTATTTCTTTTTGATTTTCTTTTTATTTAATCTTTGAATTTTCTGGGAGCGACATGTGGCAGCTCCTGGAGCCGCCACATGTCACCCCAATTTTTGATTTTCGGATTTAATTTTTATTATTTTCGGATTTTATTATTTTTATTATTATTATTTTAATTATTTTTATTTTTATTAGCTTATTTATTATACTTATATTATATTATTATTATATTAATCTTTATCTCTCTTTTACCACTTCTTTACTTGCCTTCCACTCCAAGCCTCCACCTTCTCCACCACTCCACCTTCTCCGTCTCTTCTCCAACCTCCTCCTCCTCCTCTTTATATTCTCCCCTCCTCCTTCATTCATCATCATCCGCCATTTCGTATTCCAACGAAAAGAGAGTGAGCTTGGAGTGTTTCCGTCGATGACAGCGACCTAGCATCATCCTCGAGCAATGACCTCTCCACGGCGAGATCCGAGGTGGTATTAACCACTTCGTCACAGTCATCCTTCGCAGGAAGCTGCTTAAGCTTCGGAGCCCGCCATCTCCTTGAAGCGACGATCATCGGAGTCGAAGATATTCTCCTCCTCCACAGGCGACAACATCCACCCGTCACAGGTAAATCTCTCTACTTTTCCTCATTAATTTTTACCTAACATTTTTGTTTCTTGTTGATCAACATCACAATCATCACATTACAATTTCATCATCATTTTATTCAAACATTCACAAACCACACGCACAAACTCGTTTCATTTTTTTACCACTATTTTTACCACATCCAGATCACAACAATCACCACACCACAATCAACATCATATTTTTCCCACCAAATCATTTTCATCAATCACCACTTTTTTCCTGTTAAAAAAATATAAATACAAAAAAATTGCAAAAGAAAACAACAAAAAAAATAAACAGGAGCTTCCGGCGCTGCACCGACCACGCTCCAGCCCGCAGCCACCTGCGGCACCGTGGTCCGCCGCGCCTCCAAGGCTGCGCTCCAGGACCTTCCATCCAGCGAGCAGCCGCCGTGCCCGGCCACCATTCCAGCCCTCAGCGTAACGCCTCCTCGCCGGTCGCAGTCGCGCGACCAACCGTCCGCCGACGAGCGCGCCACCCTGCCTCAGGGAGCCCCGTGCACGCCCTCGATCGCCGCCCGCCTCGCCTCCCGCAGCGGGCCGCTTCCAGCAGTGCGCCCTCCGCCCAGATCCATGCCAGCCGCCCCTCACGCGGTGGACGCCGACATCGACCTTCGTTCCCCGCCGTCCGCCTCCAAAGCAAGTGTCGCCGTTTCCCACCCCACTTGTGCCCTAGTGCTCTAACGTGGGTGAGAAGTTTTTTTTATTTATTTATTTTGTAAAAATTGCATAATCTTTATTCTATGTTTTAGTTATTGCAAACGAGTCCCTGTTAGCATGTTAGCTAGTTTTTCTTTCATTTCAGTTTTGCAACGGTACCCCTGACTTTGATCGTCAATTTGGTCATTAGTTTTGCATCATTTTTTTAATACAAAAATATTATTTTGTTGACAATTAAATTCTGAACATTTTGGCTATTTATTTATGTTTTTGTGAGCATCTAATAATTTACTAAAACTCAGAGAGTGAAAATCAGTGATATTTTACCTAATTATGCTCTGAAATTCGCACAGGCCTATATCTTGCTTCAAAAATTGCGAAAAAATTGTGAACGATGCCTTTTAGTGTGCTTTAATTACTATCCAAGATTCATCAAAATTAGATTGTCGATTGCATAAAATAAATTGTAGAGTGATTTCAGTAGTTGATTTTTAGTTAATTCCATGAATAATATTTTTGAGAAATTTCAAGTCTCCTGAATTCCTTATTAAAATGTCTATTTGAGATAAATCAATCTCTTGATAATTTGATTTCGTGGATTTATTAGAAATTAAATACTTGTTATTGCTCTGATTTCAGTAAAAGATTCATAAAAAAATCAAAAAGTGTCAGAAAATTCCAAAAATATTAGTGTAGCTTCATTTCATCATGTTTGTCGTCCACTAAATGTTTCATATTTTTTGCATATAATTTGCACGAAAATTTGCATAAAACCTTAAAAAAGTTTGTATTTTTCAATTGTGCATTTTAAATGGAAAAATTTCAAAAAAAATACATTTTGCATTAGTCATTGGATTAGGTTCTTTGAAAAAATATCACTTTGCTAATTTGAATTAATTTGACATCAAAATTAAATTCGGCTAAGTCAATCATTTTCTTGTTAACTTAATCCACTTCATATCTTGCATTTGACATTATATCGCACAAAAAATACCAAAAAATACCACTTGGAAAACCGCAATCTAATCCATCTAACTTAATCCCGAGTTGTTCCTTTGCCTCCTTGAGTCGACCCTGGGGCTTGCCCAGGCTAAATAAACATAAAACCGTGCATTAAATTCATTCGTTGATTATTTTATTTGTGCGGTTATTTTTTATCGACGCGGATCTATCCGACTACAATGCACTAGTCAATTCGACAACATTAAAGGGTAGGTCGAACCGCGTTCGTCAAATGGCGCCGTTGCCGGGGAGGCAAACGGCTTAGGATCACTTTAGAAAAATTAGATTTACGTTTTCCAATCACTCGGGTAGTCTGACCCCCGAGCCTCATTGTAATTATCCATTTTTTATTTTATTGTTTTTTTAACCATTTCTGTATATATCTCTTCTGACATAATTTCTATCTTTTTGTGCGAGGGTCCGGTGGACTTGGAGCGGCTTTCTTGAAGTCGACGCATCTCGAAGTGCATAGGAGGCTGACAGTTCGTGGATCAAGTCGGTTGTTGGACGTCAAAAAGATTTTTGTAAAAAAAAGGAATTTCTGCATCATTTCTAGCGGTTCCCGTTTGGGTTCTCGCGAGTGTAAACATAGTGGAACCGTGTCCCCGTCTGCTGTGTGGCTTGAATTTTAGACTAGGCTTGCACTAGCGGCTCCTCGAGCCACTCTAGGATTTGCTTGTACTCGTAAATCTTTAGGACCACACATCACACATAAAAGACGCACTTAGACCGCAGGACTTAGCCAAATCAACTTGTTCTTCACTCGCTAATAGAAATGCCTGTCTAGGAGCGGCTTTTCATCGTCTGCATTCATTTAGTGTAAAATTTCAATTCAGTCTTGCATCCTGCATTGTAGAGAGCTGGAGGCACTGTAAGTCTTCTTACTCAAGCATTCATCATCGTTTTTCAATTGCATCGGCTTTTTCTGATTCTCTCTCTTGGTTTTCTAACCTAGGATAAAGGAATTGGGATTGGACGGTAGACGTGATTGCTTGTGTGGATTAATATCAGTGACAACTAATCTTTAAAATCGGGACTGCTAATTGAATTGGACCAAAAAATTGACTAAATTTAACCCTTGTTTGCGGGAGAGTAACCCCGACCTTGTTTTCAGGCTGAGTGAGGGTACTTGAGTGTGTGTGAATACCTTAAGGCAGAGCCCAAATCCCCGCCTTCCATATCACGGGCCAACCAACTGATCCTTGCAAATATCACGAGTTGGATACTTTTAGCTCATTGACAAGTACCAAGTAGCCTCCGCCTGTTCGCGGGTAGATAGGGGCGAACCAGCGGTACTCTACGACAAGGTTTAGCTTTGTCAGCCTCCGCCTGCTTGCAGGTAGATAGGGGCACATCTTTGAGTCCCCAACTCCGGATAGGAGCGAAGAAAGGGAGGATCGGCGGTATCTTAGGCGACAGGTTAAACAGGGAAGACGCATCTGGCTTTGAGCCGACTTCCCTATACGCCGCGTAAATCCTTGCTATCTTGCTTGAAAAATCACACTTAAAATTAACAAGATTAATTGGACTCGATTTCGGGTCCTTCACCATGTTGAGTGTGAATTCGGGGTTTGCTTTTGCGTTTGTCTTCGTGTCTATCCGTGTGTGTTATCCTGCGTAATTGCGTATTTTCTACCTTGCTCTACTTACATTCATTATCTTCTCTTCAAGATGTCGGGATATTGGTCCCCATACCCTGAGACCTCTGGTCATTCCTCATCGATCATATACCGATCATCTTCACCTTCTCATTCTTCCATGTATCCTCTGCCGCCCACGGGTGACCCTTACCCGTGGTCAGCTCCACCTCAATCCGATTATGAAGTCAGAACTTCGACTGATTTCTCCACTTCTTCGCATTTCTCACCTACTCCATATTCTAGCACCACGGATCCACTTCCACCTTGGGCTGACTGTCCTTACTCCCGAGAGCTTGCAGGAATCAAAGACTCAATGAAGAGCAAGCCACTGCTGAGACAGATGATTGGCAAAATTATATGCCCCCACATACTTCACCCCAAGTAGGGACCATACCACAACTCATATACACACATCCCGGCTTGAACTTAGGGCATAACACGGTCGATCGAACAAGCCGAATGGAGAGGCATGAACATCATGATTTCCCAGACTTGATTGACTTTAGTGATCAAGCCTCCATTAACCAGCCTTCATTTGGAGAGCCTATACATTCACAAGATTGGACTCATGACCTAGACTTATCAGTCCCTGTTTCATTGACTCCGTCATATGAGGCTCCGACCGATATTTACCATTTGGATAGTCCATACTCAACCCAGCATCACATGCCAGAGTCAAGGTATGTTGAGTATGAGACCCCAATATCTCAGCAGTATCCTCCACTTGAGCAGAACTCTCCCATGATTTGTCATGAGAATTTTGTGGAGGATGACATCTCTAGACTTATTAAGAAAAATGAATCATTTGGTAACGAGTTGAGAGATGTCATGGGAATATTACAATCAATTTCTGCCAGCCTGGGTATAAAAGTGAGAAAAGACATGAGTAGTTTTGAGGTTGAAAACAAAGCAAACATCAGGGAACCCACACCATCTGTACAGCTGGAGTCCATTCTATCTCCCTCTTCTACTAACCACTTGCCCTCCAATCAAGAGTCTGATCATTCATCCATCAAAAACACCAAAAAAATGAAAAACCAAAAATTCTCATAAAAATTGAAAATGAAAATGATTTAAAAAAATTGGATTCCACCCTAAGGGAAGCACTTGATGATGAATTGATCTTTAAACTTCCCTTAATAAAGGCCATAGATCACTTCCCCGACCTCAAGAGATTTGTAAAGAGTAAATTGATGCCCAAGAGGTCGGGTAAGAAGAGAACAAGGACTGAAAGACACATAGTGTCTATGGCCACATCCTTGGTGATGGGGAGAAAGACCAAAAGCCGCAGAGTGAAGCGGTTGCCTAGGGTTGAATGTGAAATCAAAGACACCATTTTCACCCATGCGAGAATCGATGATGACTCACCTATAAATATCCTCCCGACCTCTGTGTTTGACAAGCTCAAACTCAGGCCAATCAGAAAGTCGAGAGAGATCGTTCAGCTGGCTGATCGATCCATCAAACGGTCTAGAGGAAATATTTCAGTCATCGTTACTTTCCAAGGTGCTCTACTCCAGGTTGACTTCACGATCATTGACATCGAGCACCGAGGAGAGTTTACCCAGTCTCCGATTATTCTCGGGAAGCCGTTCTTAGCCTCAGCTAAAGCGTCTATAGATTGCGAGACTCGGGAGATCGATTTCTCAGCATTGGAAGCACTCCGACCTCACCCTTTCTTTGATACATTTTACTCTAAGGTAACCCGCACATCCATTGACAGTCGTGACCATCGAGAGGTAGATGAGTTCCACCTCTCTACTACACCTGAGAGACCGACTGCCCAGACGACCATTGGTTCTGAGACTCCCCACATCTTCACTTCATCAACTGCTTGCACCGCCACCAGGACAGCTTCTAAGGAGGACTCACAATCAGAAGCTCTCATTAAGTCGGACATGACCTATGTTGACTGCCTTGACCATTTTGATGATCAGATACAAGAGCCCAATAATGCCAAGCCGACTGAGACCACTAGCACCTTCCCGAGCCATGTGCTGACCCTTCAGGAATATTACAATCTATATGGTGACTCGTCTGATGAGGAACCCATAGTCAGCACCACACCACATCCCGGACCTTCAAAGGAAACAACCAAGATTAAATTGAATCCACATAAAAACACGGTTGCTCCCTCTTCTAGTCGGCTATTTAGTGAGAGGAAGTCGAGAATTGATTCCTCGAGGAGTTCCCCCGAACCTCTCAAGGCGCGTCTCTCTCATCTCCCACTCAATGATTCAGGTTCTAGAAAACCGACTAAGAAAGTTTCCTTCAACACACCGAAGAAGGAATTTTCTGAGGAGTCCTCATCTGGCCCGGACAAGGTAATTTATATGAGTGAGCTCAGTTCGGCTGTCCTCAAGCCTTATCTAAGCAAGCAGCCGTGTGTCGACCCTCGTTGGACGATCCCTACACCTCACTATTATTCATCTGAGGACGATTCTGACAGCGACACATATGTATATTATCCACCTCCTCGCGTCTGCAAGAAGGTTCGTCACAAACCTTCTTAATCCTTGTACATTCTCACTCTTTCTTGTATATACTTTTTCTCCCTCCCTCCCCAGTGATCCGAATCACTCGCCCCGACTCATCTCATTTCATTTTATGACTATACTTAGGATAACCAGATCCTAAGTATAGGGGGGAGAGTGACCCGCATCCATTCATTGTACATCCTCCAGATCACATCGGTCCTCGTACTCACTCCTGTCATATACTTAGGCTGACCAGAGCCTAAGTATAGGGGGGACCGTTGCCCGCCTTGTATATACTCAACCATGTTTTCCTCTTGCCCTCGTCCGCACCATTTTTTGATCTTATTCTACACTTAGGCTGTCAAGAGCTTAAGTATAAGGGGCGGTGCGACTTCTATACGATTTTTGTAATTTTAGCTCTCCTACGCTTAGCCCGACCTATGTCTTTTTAGTCGCTTTTCGTGCTCTGAGGACATAGCACACGCTAAGTATAGGGGGGCGTGTATATATTACATATATACTTTACCCATAGCTCGTACTTTCACGTATTTTCGCGTGTTTTTGTATATATTATGCAATAATTATGGGGTGGGTAAAAATTGAAAAAAAAATTATAATGTTGTACTATAATACTTGTATAAAAATGTAAAATTCTTGTAAAACATACTTTTGTAAAATTTGTTGTAAAATAGGATGTATACCGAAAAAAATTGTATACTATGTATATTATGTATAAACTAAAAACTTGTTGTAAATAATACAAATTGTTGTATACTTATACCCAAAAAAAAATTGTGTTGAAAATAAGGCTTCTTATTTACTCTTGCATATCATCCTTGCATTTAAAAAAAATCTTGCATTTCAGTCATAGCATGTCATCTGCACCTCTCATCTGCATATCTTGCATATGCAAGGTGAAAACTAGTGGGTTCTGAACCGAGTTATGAGTAGATGTTGAGGATGGACTTGATTTGACCTTAATCCACCTAATTTCAGAGGAACCTTAAAGGAACTGGAGTTAAGATTTCTCAGGTCAAGTGACTTAATTCTTTGAGTCCGCTAGTCTATGTTCACATGTCATCTTGATTAGTCTAAGTAGAATATCTCGTGCACACGCATAATTCTTTTAGACAGTGACCTAACTTGGACAAAGCACAATGCACGTAGCTCTTCATTGATGAGGTGGTGAGGAGGTAGAATCCTTTAGCTTGGAGTAGCACACGGGTGGAAACATCCGTCCTCCTCTAGGGAGGGTAGTGCATCTCAACCTAGTCTGGTGGTGTTGAAGTCTAAGGACGGGACGCTGTGGGTTGCAATAATGCTTCAAAAGAGGGATAGTCTACTGGCTCAAGAGGAAAAACTCTTGATGTACATGTTGCACCTTGTATATAGTTCCAAAAAAAGAAGAAGAAGAAGAAAAGAAAAAAAAATGCAAGAACTCCAAAAAAAATATAGACAGGCCACAAAAAAATTGCCTGTTGAAGTATGTATACTAGCAAGAAGTCTGTAGCTGGATAACTTGGCTACACTGGTCAGGCATCCCGGGATAGGTTAGCTACACTGGCTACCGTCCATTCTTTATTCTTTTCTCTACCCCCTCCTCTTGAGCTGGTCGCACTTGAACTTAGAAGGGAATACCCCGCTCCTCGAGGAAAGAGTTGCTGGATCGGGTTATTGAGTTACCTTGTTAGAGGAGGATGGTTCTGAGCCATTTCTGATGTGGAGAGCTATTTTACACTTACACAGTACAAGTAAGAATCATAGTCATCAGAAATTTGCGTTTGAGGATTTGTTCTGACCTGACTATTGAGGCGTCTTGAATAGAAGACTTGTGGAACTTGAAGTATGTTAGATCTTAAATTCATATCCCAATAAGGTTCCGCCACACAATTAATCTAAAGGTCGAGTCAAGCTCCATTTTCAACTTTTGTTCATGACCTTGGTATGGAACCCAAAATCATTTCACTCTTGCATTTCATTTTAGTTGCTCGGGGACGAGCAAGGTTTAAGTATAGGGGGTTGATGAATCTGTGATTCATCACTCTAAAAGTTGAAAATTGAGCTTTGTTCCCGAGTAAATAGATGCATATTTCTACTTATATTGCATAATTAACATTCATGCATGCATTGATAACATTTACATTTTAGCACTCATATTTGCATAAAATAAGAAGCCAATTTCACTTGTAAATATTTACATGTATATTAGATAAAATACCCTATTTGTATATATTTTATACTAACCCCAAATCCAATAAAATCAACTCCATAGTGTATATATTACTAATACTAATAAAGAAAAAAATATCAGAAAAAAATATTAACCTGTAAAATCGACCAATAAAACTCCAATCCAAGTTTCTAACCATGAACCTTAAAATGCACATCTCTCTCTCATACAGTGTCTGATTGAGGTCTACTCACTTTTAGAGTAATATACTTTCAAATACCTTCGAAATAAGATCAATTTCATTAAAATCGGAGCTCGTATGCAAAACTTGGGTTTTGGGCCCCTTTTTACATTGTACATAATGACGGTTTTACCCCTGCATTTTATCGTTTTATTTTCTTCATTAATAAAAAACACAAAAAAATTAGATTAAGTTGTAAATATTCTTATCAGTTTTTCTCTATTTTTATTTTGATTTTTCTCTTATTGAAAAATGACAAAAAATTTGCAAAAGATAAAATGTGGTATTTTATATCTATAAGGTACCACCTAAAAATACATTTTTGTACAGATGATTTCCTTTGATTTTTGGCCCTTCACGAGAGTTGTAGATCTCGTCGAGACGAGCAACTTTCGTGTTGACCACTTTTTGATTTAATCCCTTTTGTTATTTCTTTTTTTATTTTCTTTACATTTAATCTTTGAATTTTCTGGGAGCGACATGTGGCAGCTCCTGGAGCCGCCACATGTCACCCCAATTTTTGATTTTCGGATTTAATTTTTATTATTTTCGGATTTTATTATTTTATTTTAATTATTTTAATTATTGTTATTTTTAATAGCTTACTTATTATACTTATATTATATTATTATTATATTAATATTTATCTCTCTTTTACCACTTCTTTACTTGCCTTCCACTCCAAGCCTCCACCTTCTCCACCACTCCACCTTCTCCATCTCTTCTCCAACCTCCTCCTCCTCTTTATATTCTCCCCTCCTCCTTCATTCATCATCATCCGCCATTTCGTATTCCAACGAAAAGAGAGCGAGCTTGGAGTGTTTCCATCGGTGACAGCGACCTAGCATCATCCCCGAGCAACGACCTCTCCACGGCGAGATCCGAGGTGGTATTAACCACTTCGTCGCAGTCATCCTTCGCAGGAAGCTGCTCAAGCTTCGGAGACCGCCATCTCCTTGAAGCGACGATCATCGGAGTCGAAGATATTCTCCTCCTCCACATGCGACAACATCCACCCGTCACAGGTAAATCTCTCTACTTTTCCTCATTAATTTTTATCTAACATTTTTGTTTCTTGTTGATCAACATCACAATCATCACATTACAATTTCACCATCATTTTATTCAAACATTCACAAACCACACACATAAACTCATTTCATTTTTTACCACTATTTTTACCACATCCAGATCACAACAATCACCACACCACAATCAACATCATATTTTTCCCACCAAATCATTTTCATCAATCACCACTTTTTTCCTGTTAAAAAAATATAAATACAAAAAAATTGCAAAAGAAAACAAAAAAAAATAAACAGGTGCTTCCGGCGTCGCACGACCACGCTCCAGCCCACAGCCACCTGCGGCACCGTGGTCCGCCGCGCCTCCAAGGCCGCGCTCCAGGACCTTCCATCCAGCGAGCAGCCGTCGTGCCCGGCCACCATTCCAGCCCTCAGCGTAACGCCTCCTCGCCGGTCGCAGTCGCGCGACCAACCGTCTGCCCACGAGCACGCCACCCCGCCTCAAGGAGCCCCGTGCCCGCCCTCGATCGCCGCCCGCCTCGCCTCCCGCAGCAGGCCGCTTCCAGCAGTGCGCCCTCTGCCCAGATCCACGCCAGCCGCCCCTCGCGCGGTGGACGCCGACATCGACCTTCGTCCCCCGCCGTCCGCCTCCAAAGCAAGTGCCGTCGTTTCCCACCCCACTTGTGCCCTAGTGCTCTAATGTGGGTGAGAAGTTTTTTTTATTTATTTATTTTGTAAAAATTGCATAATCTTTATTCTATGTTTTAGTTATTGCAAACGAGTCCCTGTTAGCATTTTAGCTAGTTTTTCTTTCATTTCAGTTTTGCAACGATACCCCTGACTTTGATCGTCAATTTGGTCATTAGTTTTGCATCATTTTTTTAATACAAAAATATTATTTTGTTGACAATTAAATTCTGAATATTTTGGCTATTTATTTATGTTTTTGTGAGCATCTAATAATTTACTAAAATTCAGAGAGTGAAAATCAATGATATTTTACCTAATTATGCTCTGAAATTCGCACAGGACTATATCTTGCCTCAAAAATTGCGAAAAAATTGTAAATGATGCCTTTTAGTTTGCTTTAATTACTGTCCAAGTTTCATCAAAATTGGAGTTGTCGATTGCATAAAATAAATTGTAGAGTGATTTCAGTAATTGATTTTTAGTTAATTCCATGAATAATATTTTTGAGAAATTTCAAGTCTCCTGAATTCCTTATTAAAATGTCTATTTGAGATAAATCAATCTCTTGATAATTTGATTTCGTGTATTTATTAGAAATTAAATACTTGTTATTGCTCTGAACTCAGTAAAAGATTCGTAAAAAAATAAAAAAGCGTCAGAAAATTCCAAAAATATTAGTGTAGCTTCATTTCATCATGTTTGTCGTCCACTAAATTTTTCATATTTTTTGCATATCATTTGCACGAAAAATTGCATAAAAACCTTAAAAAAGTTTGTATTTTTCAATTGTGCATTTTAAATCCAAAAATTCCAAAAAAATACATTTTGCATTAATCATTGGATTAGGTTTCTTAGAAAAAATATCACTTGGCTAATTTGAATTAATTTGACATTAAAATTAAATTTGGCTAAGTCAATCATTTTCTTGTTAACTTAATCCACTTCATATCTTGCATTTGACATTATATCGCATAAAAAAATACCAAAAAAATACCACTTAGAAAACCACAATCTAATCCATCTAACTTGATCCCGAGTTGTTCCTTTGCCTCCTTGAGTCGACCCTGGGGCTTGCCCAGGCTAAATAAACATAAAACCATGCATTAAATTCATTCGTTGATTATTTTATTTGTGGGGTTATTTTTGATCGATGTGGATCTATCAGACTACAACGCACTAGTCAATTCGCCAACATTAAAGGGTAGGTCAAACCGCGTTCGTCACGGGGACACAATTTGATTAATTTAAGTAATTGGATTTAATATTTTGTTAAGTTGATTATATATTACTTGGGTTAAATTGTTTCATGTTGATTTGTCACATTTTTTCTATATTGTGTTTATTAAGAGTATATGTTATGTAATTATTTTTAGCAATCTCTTTGATAGTTGTCTAATCATATGATTTTGTGGTAGGGCCTGCAATCTGAGGATGCTTGAAGCAAAACGAAGGCAAGAAACTAGGTGCTTCAGGTGAGAGAAGCCATAAAATCTACTTGATAATATTAAAGAGAAACTATTTTCTATAGTCTATAATTGTTGTTGTCTTGTGTGTGTATGTGTGTATGTATGTATAACGGACTATGAATTTTATGTTTGGTGTGTTGAGTCTCTTTCACCCCTAACTAGGGTGGGACTCAACTTGAGTGTATGAAATTAAGATTTAGGCACACAACTCTTAGAGCTTTATTTAGGTCATATTTTATTTGCTAGGATTATATATCAAACACTCTAACTGATCATAAGAGATTCATTCATTTCTAAATATTCATTATACACACTTAAATAGTTTCATTTAGCTCAAAATAATCAATTTTTTCTCTCGCTAATATAATCATATTTAGGTGTGCCTTTTATCGACTTGCAAGCATTTAGTTAAATTTTAATTCAATCCAACATCAACACGGAGAGAGCTGGGATGACTGTAAGTATCTCTTCATCTGAGCATTCATCAGGATTTTCGTTCGCATTGGCTTTTTCTAAATCCTCTCCTACTTTCCAACTTAAGGCATAAAGGAAATAGAAATGGCCGGTAGATGGTGTATTATGTGCTCACACATGAATTTCACATGACCACTAAGCTCATAAAATTGCGACTGTTAAATGCAAGTTGAATAATTAAAATGGAGTTAAAATTGACCTTGTATTCGAGAGCAAATCCCACATTATTCACAAGTACTTTTTGCATATTGAGAGGTGAGTACATATCCATAGGATAGTGCACAAATCCTTATTTATACATGCTCGTAATGGATTTGAACTTTGAATTATGAGTAATAAAATGGATAAGATAATTTGACCATAAATTCTTAGTCTTCATGCGTGAGTTGGCGAATCTATCGGGTTTGCTTGTGCTTGGTTGTGTGATTTCTTCAAACCCCTCTCTTAAACCTTGGAACTTCATTTTGCATCTCCTTAGATTCGTCCATTTAATTAAGATTAATCTAACCCTATATGCCTTGGTTCCCTCACCCTTAGGTCTACATTCTTATACCCAGGCTACTTTTCATCTTAGTTATAGGGGGACCCAAGTCTCCATATTCTTCTAACTTATTCTTTATACTCAATTTGCAACCCTCTTCCTTGTATTTTTTATTCATTTATGTATGTCTCTCTGTATTTAGCATGAGTTGTAGCTTCATATCACTTGGTGCTATGAGGACATAGCACAAGCAAAGTATATCATATATACCTTAAGCTCGTATTTTAAGCTTTAACAAAAAAAATTGGACCAAGGGTACCATATTAATTTGGAACTGGTTTTTGTAAAAAAAATGATTTGAAAATGATTTGAAAACTTTTATATAGCTATGTGATGTGGTTTTAAAAATGCTTTAAATTGGTTTGTACAAATACTATTTTACTTATTTTGAAAATATTTTGTAAAATATTTGAAAAAAATAATATTTATGTGAATATGTCTTTGAAAAATATTTTACATTGGTTTGTAAATATGAATTTTTACCTGTTTGGAAAATATTTGTAAAATGTTAGAAAAATCTATACTTATGTGACATGGTTTGTAAAATAGTTTTCAAAATCTTTTCAAACATGAGGGTGTAATTGAGATTAACAAGTGTTTTGTAACTCTAAATATATTCAAAAAAATAATTAATGAAAAAAAAATAAAATCATAAAAATACTAGCTAATAAGTTAGTGTTTCCTTGACACTTACACATTCACTCAAGGCTTGTTAAGATTCATAACATTGGTTGACAATGTTCAAAATTCAGAGTTACACGTCTTAATCATTATAAGCTTAAACTTAATAACTTATACTTCCCTAGTTTGAAAGATATGTTCGTTATATTACATATTTAATCTTTACTTTAAAGAATATGACCCACTCCTCACATGCGTGACTACATATATGATGAGATGAGTAAAGGTTTCACATGAGGAACTGAGATGAGAGATTTGAGTCTGGACCCAATTTAATGATGCTCGAGGATGGGATAAAATCAATGAAGGCTTCATGAAACATGAATATCATCAACCATAGCCAGTATAAGAACAAGTTCTCATATTGATCTCTTGATATTTACCTAAGTGCCAAGGTGTGATGAGATTTAAACAAATATTAATCAGTGTATGCCAACTTGGCAAATGCAATGGAGCTAGCAAAAATAAATAAATAAAAGTAAATAAGATAAATAAAAGCTCTCACACTTCAAAGATACATTCAAAAGAGCCTCCACAAAAGGAGAGCACTCCCAACCTTCCAAAGTGACCACTTGGTCCAACATCTTAGGCTTTTATGAGTCAGGCTAGCACCCAAAAAGGACTTTGCATCATAAATGTTATAAGTCTAGGTGTAGAAGGTACCTTAGATACTCAAAGGAGACACACTCTGATGCATTCTCAGGAAAACAAGTGCAGACAACTCAGCACTCAGTTGATGGACACACTTATCAACATCAAAAATATACGTGTTGACTAATAAGATACTCAAGAGGATCCTTGTTCTAATGAGAGTGGGAGAAGAAAAGACACAACCCTATTCCTTCCATTTACTGTCATGTCCATCTACACTTTTAAGTCCGACAACTAAAGAGATGGTTGATTGAAACAAGACTAATGCACATAATTTTATATGGTTTTTTTATCACGCGTGCTCTTTGTAACTTCTACAATATCACTTATGCCTCCTCCCTTTTTGTAATAACAGTTGCGCCCATGATTTCTTACAAAATTCACGGTTCTACCCTTTTGTAATATTAGTTATGCCCCGACTTTACCTTAACTTAAGGGTGGAACTCTGAATTTTGTTAGAAGTAAGGGGCACGTCAGATATTATAAAAAAGGAAGGGGTATAACTGATATTGTAGAAGTTAAGAAGGGTACAAGAGATAAAAATCCAATTATAAAATTGTTATATTAGGTGTTTAAGATATTAACTATATGAAAATTAACATTATTTAAGTGGATCAAATGATAGATTATATTTTGCCCTTTACAATAAGGATGGCTTGGCATATAAATTACATGACATGCATGTAGCATGTAAAAAAAGTTCTCTAAAGAAATCTCTATGGAAGGCCAAACCTTGACGGTTCATGACTATCCTGAAACATAGAGTGTAAGGTTGCAGAAATTTGTAGATGGTACTCGGTCGGCAGGTCACTGACTAAGGATTAAACGACAGTCGGTGGCTTGTCACATTTAGTCAGCCTTTAATAGGTTTTAAATTTTTAACTTATTTTAAATATATAAATCCTTTTTATACGTATATCGTTATATATTTACATAGATTTGCACATTTTCTAAACTATCATAATGAAACAAAATAAGTAATTGACTTTAAATATAACATTGAGCATATTTGAATAAGTTTGCTTTTTAAAAAAAATAAAAAAACAAAAGTTCAATATAAAAGTCGGCTGACTAGTTAGACCAATTAGTCGGGTTGAGCGACTAATGGCCAACTAGACCTAGTCGAGTACCCCCTCCCCCCTTCGATAAGACTAGTCAGACCAACTTTTAAAATAATGATTGAGCGTATGAAACAAATTAATTAAAATATTTTGTACTGATGAATCTCATATTCATCTACTCAACAGACTCAATTTAAAATATATTCCTCGGCAACTACACCTTAAAATCAGTTAATAACATATTTTTATATTTTTATGCATGAAAACCCCCACTAATTAACCATTACTAATATAAAAATCAAACATTTATTACAAAACTCAGAGAAAAAAGAAAACATGAATAGTACGTGTACACATTAATCAGAAATAAAAGCTAACTAAGATGCCATTTTTTTTATTTTGCCTAACCCGAGGGTGGTATCACCGTGTCAACAAAATAAAAAGAAAAATCACCAAGATCAAAATCCAAAATACAGAGTTACACATGTATACAAATATTCTAATATCTGGAATATATAAATAAATTTCCATGAATAGCTCGAATGGGTAAAATAGTGAAATCAAATCCTAATAGAAACATTTGAATATATATATATATATATATATATATATATATATAAAGAAAAACTTGAATTGAGGTGTCACATTTTCAAGCATTTGGTGTGACACCTCCTATCAGCCTTCCGATATTGATCAATGGCACCTGACAAAATCACTTATCTGCGCAAAAACTACTGCACCATCTTTACAAAAAAAACTTTCACTTCCTTTTCAATCCTGATTATCACGCTAATATTCAATACACATATTTGATTACTAAGTGTAGCATATATGTCGAATCTCGTTCTCCCTTACTCGAGATTCTAGTTTATGTTCTTCATAATTTTCGAGTTATTCTCCTTCGGCTTCATCAAAAACATTGATTTTACACTCAATATCTCCATTAAAAAAGTTCCATGTTAGTATTTTTTTGTGAATGGAGGATGTGTGCTCTCAGTATTTTTTCAATTTTTGTATTCATCTTTCCAGGTTAGTTTGATTTGGTTCATTTTTTCACGTTCCATTTTGATTCTATATCGATTCAATCTCCAATTATCCTTGATCGGATATCATTGTTTCTTCTCTATTTTATCTTTCAATCTATGTCTCCGATCTTTATTTCTCCTAAATATACATCAATTTTTCTAGTAAATTTAATCAAGTGATGATGAATGTGATTTTGAATGATTCAACCTCAAATTTCATGTTTCTGGTAAGATTTCAATTCCTGAATTTTTTTAAGATTACGTGATTCAGGTATCTTTACAAGTATCTTTTTCTGAAGAATATATGATAAATTACTAATTGTTATTTTATTCTGCAGATGAACACTCAACTTCTACAATAAGAGTTTGAATTTTATAAAAACCATACAAACTTTACAAAAAGATAACAAATTTTGATGGATGCAAATACCTTGACTGAAAACATAAAAAATATATATACATTGCTAACACCCATTCATTTTACAAAAGTCGTATGCAGTTTACAAAAGAGAGTGCAAAATTTACAAAAAATATCATAACTTACAAACGGTGCTCCAATATAATGTTGTCTGAAAACAAAATTAGATATTAACATTTCATTTTACAAAATTCACATGTAGTTTAGAAAATGGACAGCCGATTTTAAAAAATACAGTATACAAATATTTCTTCAATAGAATCTTGGTTGAAAATAAAATTAAATATAATTGAATAACATATTGCAAAAAAGCTAAAATTAGACCTATATTATTCGAATACAGCATGTACCATGTACCATGACGTGTATTTTCATAATTCATGAAATAAACAAATACATCACACATCTAATCCCTCCTAAAAATAGTATGCATATGACGTCTACCATATTTAGTTCCTTCTCAATTAAGCACGTCTAATTAATTAAGAAATGTAATTGTAACAAAAATTCCTTCCTTCCAAAAATGTTTCCCACGTGTACATCAATTAATTAGTACATTAACTAAGCACCTTATAGATTAGGAAATATAGGTACATAAAATACAATAATCAGAATTGCATATAATTTTGTAATCGGTTGAAGGATTTTGTAAAAAACAATCAACTTTTGTAATCAACTTTTGTAATATGATAAACCTTATTTTAAAATAGAACCATTATTGCATCGTGTTTGTATGGAAGTTTTAATGCATTCAATGAGTCATATCTAAATATAGCAAGTTATATTGCTTGGATTTTATCAATAAAATATTAATTAACAAAAATCTCCCTTTTTAGGAAGTATTGCTGGCTTGAAAACCACAATTGTGAAGAAGAAAAAAAGGGCCATCTCATTTAATGCATTCAATGAGTCATATCTAAATATAGCAAGTTATATTGCTTGGATTTTATCAATAAAATATTAATTAACAAAAATCTCCCTTTTTAGGAAGTATTGCTGGCTTGAAAACCACAATTGTGAAGAAGAAAAAAAGGGCCATCTCATTTAATGCATTCAATGAGTCATATCTAAATATAGCAAGTTATATTGCTTGGATTTTATCAATAAAATATTAATTAACAAAAATCTCCCTTTTTAGGAAGTATTGCTGGCTTGAAAACCACAATTGTGAAGAAGAAAAAAAGGGCCATCTCAAGCTCTGAAATCGGCAACATAAACATACTAGAAATGCAAAACCTTTTTCGCGAAATTTGTGAAGGGGCTAGAGGTTGCAGATGAGTGCTCACGGCAGAGAAGACTTGGGGAATCCAAGAAGAGGAACAAAGTAGATAATCATAAATTACACTTACCACATGCCTTTAGTGCCTGTTTGGAAGGAGAATTAACGACACCTCATCAGAAAGGCCTAAGCGTTATTTTGTGGTTTTGATAGAGGCATACGTATTTATTTCAAAAATGGACATAAATGTAACTGCAAAATCTTGGAAGGGTGCAAGTATAAAAGTTGCTTTTTAATATAGGAGAGAAAATTCCGAACATAAGTACTGTTGTTATGAAATTTTGTTTACAAATACTAAAGTTGAAATCGTACACGTTTTCTCAAATAATAACATAAAAAAAGATAACCACAGATAAGTGACATGCAAAATAGGACTAAGTCCGGCGAAATGGTTTGTGACATGCAAATGCATGTACTTTTATTCAAAGGTTTAAAATGCTACAAATTCATCCTGGTGAAATTCAAATTTGTCTATATACACATATGAACAATCTGGAACAAGCTTAAATAAAGCTACAACACTGTCAAGAAAAAGGGTGGGATTCCTCCACGAACCCAATGTCTACCAAGACCCTGAACGCAAACAGATCATCAGCATGTTGGATGTTCCTTTGATACGAAGCATGGAGGTCCCGCTCTTGCCCTTAGGCTGTCTGTGGAGATGGTTCGCGTTGGGGGGTCTCGTGTTGGGGCGTCGCAGGAGAATCGGGTACGATGGTGAACTGCAAGCCTCTAACTTGGCCCGATCGAAGAATGAAGGCCACGTCGCTTGCTGCTAATGCAGCGGCAGCTTCCTGTTGATACGAGAAGAAACTTTCAGCAAAAGGCAGATTTTAGATGATGACTGGATGCTGACTGGTGCACTGGTTGCAAATTCAAGACAATCACTTGAAATTAGCAAGCTAGAATTTTTTTTTATAATTAAGGACTAACCAGAACCTTTCTCATGAGGTGGCACCTCTAATTTGCTACGGGTTCTATGGGTCTTTTTTCAACCCTAATGGGGGATAAATTGTGGACAGGTCTCTAAATATTGCTAAGACAGAAATTACAAGCCATAAAAGGAATACAGTGTATCAAACTTGGAGGTGAATATTAAAAGGAGTTGGCATGAACAGATACGAAATCTGCCTCTTCCAAATGCTGGTTCAGTATTTATTTAGCTTGTTAGATTAAAATAGTGTGCAAGTGTTATTAACAATATGGTGAACAGGAGTCACTTGTTTACGCGCTTGCTGAACAGTTATCTAACTGGTGGTTTTAACTCCACATAGATGGCACTTCCAACCTTTTCATATAGACAAGAATGACCACTTATCCAGAAATAACTAATATATTAAAGAAAAAGAATCTCAAAATTTACATTGCTGCACCGTAAAATTTCGTCCATTCATCTTAAGTTTATCTGTCAAGTGTCAAGTACATATCCATGAAGTGGTTAACAGACATTGTTTTGCTAATAAGCCCGATATCTGGAGTTCAGGTAACTCCTTTTTTTGAAACCTCACAAGATGAGCCCTTCTTGAGGTATCATTGCCTTTCTTTCCCAGAAGTTGTTCCAAGGGAACAAATTTTCACCTTGTTATTCTTTTTCATCCTTGTCCAACCTTTCCATCCCTCTGTTCGCTGCCACTCTTCCAGCTACATGTAGCTCCATCTCATCTTTTTATGCAAAGCTAGTTACCCTCTCTTGGACCTCCACCCTTCCCCAACCTCCATCGCCCGCTAGCCAGTCTACTACTATTTTCCGGACCAGCCCCATCCGCATCCCTGCATGACCGAGAGGGTGTAGTCAAAGGCCTGGGGGGCTGCCTCTCTTGACCCTGTTGTCCTATGCGCCATCTCCCGCGTACCTCCCATCATTCTATATGAGAAAATGGTTGGAGTGACTGTCACATAGACGCCCGATCCTATAAAGCATGCACACCAGACGACCCTTCTGAAAGGCCAGGGTCTGCAGGGTGCATCGCATGAGCTGGAATGTGCAAGAGGTGATGAACAGAAGGTGGTGACTTGAGAGGTATGATGTCTACAATGGGGTTTTTAGACACTTTGATCGAGATTGGTGACGTCAGATGTGTGTTTTCAATGTGGAAAGTTGTGTCGAGCATTGTGTGTGGTAGTTAGATTATGCCACATCAAGGCCCCATGGGAGAAGTGAACGACTGCTAGGAGTGGCGGGGGTCATGAAGCATCTATTGAATAGAGATAGAGAATTTCTTTATTTATATAATTTCAATACACAAAAACTTCAATCACTTTATATACTAATGGATTTAGATCTCGGTTATTATCTTGGAGAATAATATTTTATATACGGAAAAAATCTAAAGAAAAATATTTTTATTGTAAAAATTTCCATTTTTTACTTGACAAAATGTGAATATTGATACTTGTGTATTGCATTGTGCAACTATACTATAAGCTTGCTTTCCATCTCTGACTTATTTGAATTAGAAATCTCCATCAGAGAAAGAAAACATACTACGAAGATGAATCCCACATGCATATCTAAAGAGCAAGCGGACAATTTGATTGCGGAGGTGTTGGTTGATGAGGTTGGGTTTCTGCATGGGATTGATAGATATGTCCTCCGTTGACATACAACGCTAGCACATACCACCAATGCCAAAAAAATATGGCTCTTCGGCATCACCAGCCAGTCCCTTCTCAATAAACAGATGAAAACCGACATCCCAACGGGACCTTCCACCTCTTGTTCACTTTAAAATGATCAAAAGCAATTCTAGGATCAAAGATCTTCTCTAAGCCATGTAAGCCTTTCACACCGTAAATTGTCCATCTGCCCATGTCTAGTCACCATAGTACCAAAAAGACTCCCAATCTCTGGCAATACCTCTAAAAGATGCAAACACTAAGGAAAGTGTTGATATGTTAAGGCAGCATGAAAAGGGGAAGCCGTCAACCATCCTCTCTACACTCTCTTTACCATGCAGCAAGCATCAAATATCAAAGTAAAAGTCAGGAAAACAAACCCCAAGTGCCTCGTCTACGCATCAATCCAAGAGCAGAATCTAGAACCACTACCCAAAACAGGCAACATAAGTGGGGCCATATGAGGAAGAATAGAGCAAATGCCCCTCCAAAAGCTGGAAGGCGAACTGGCAAAGTCACATCATCAACCCGTACAAAGGAATCCATACAAATCGCATATATTGATCAAATCGTCATGCATAACAGGTCAGAGCCACCGCCCCAGATGCAAGCAAGGTTTTAAATCTTGATTTCAATTTCGTTTTGAGATGGCGAAAATACGAAACATTTTTGAAATTTCGGCGAAATTTATCGACCAAAACCGGCCTAGATTTGTTAAGGGTCCAAATCAAGATTTTGATTTCGGTGGAGTGTCGAAATTGAAATTTCGACAAAATTTCGTCAAAATTTTGCAAAATTTGAAACATTGGATGCAAGTCACCATTTCGCCAACAGAACTCCATTCAACTCCTCCAGGTTCAAAACTCCCAGGCCACCATCCTCCTCACTGAGCATTTATGTCTTCCATCACCGTTGAAGGCATCTCACGTGCCTCCCAAGAAGAGGTCCAGAAGAAACACCTCATCAGCTCCTCCAAAATCCCCAAGACTCCAATAGGCAAAATGCAAGCAGACAAGAAAAAAGTAGGGATAGCAAATTGAACCACCTTTAAAAGTACTAGGTAGTAGGTGGCCACCTCTCGATAGACAATGCGCACCAGCTCGTTAATTTTCTCTATATCTTCTTGATCACATGCAACCAGTCTGATTGTCGCAGTCTACTACCCACCAATGACAAACTAAGGTAAAGTAAAGGGGGTACCCTTTACTGTGTCTGAAGGGCAACGCTACAAACCCCCATCTCCTAACTCATCCCAAAAGGTACAAAAACAAACTTGGCATGGTTGATCTACAAACCAGAGATCAGCTCAAACATCTCAAGGAGAATGGACATACCCTTTGTAGAACGTACATCTTCCTCCACAAAAAAGATAGTGTCATCAGCATACTGGAGTATGCGCACATAAACATGACAACTACTAAAATATGCTAGAAAACCTCCCACCTCCACTTTGGCGACTATTCTTGTCAATTCATCAGCAACAAGAACAAAAAGTAAAGAAACTAGTATACATTCATGTCTTACTCCACGATGTAGTTGAAAGAATCTACCCTCTTGCCTACCAATCGCCAAAATAGCACAAGAAAATGTCTCCATACATCTCTTCATAATCATGTCAATCTATATAATCGAGATGCCCTTACGATGCGAAAATGCTCAGATAAATCTTCAGTCAATGTAATCATAGACCTTGGAAAATGCACCTTCCATAGGAATCCCTTGGTCTTCTTCCGCATCTACTTCACAATAATTTCACATGCAAACACTTTCCCATTTATCATGTGCCTAAAACCCAAACCCTAATCTTAGGCACTAGAGTTGATGTATCTTTCCATCTCATCAGGCTCTTCCTTCCAGCTATAGTTAGGAGTGTCAACGAACCAAACCTGAGCGAACCTACCAAGGTTTGGTTCGGTTCGTTTAGCATTTTTAGATGTTCGGATTCGGTCTGGTTCGATAAGATGAAAATGGTGTTCATGTTCAGTTCGGCTCGACCCTGATTCGTGAAGAATCAATTTGGTTTGTTTAATGTTCGATTAGCGGTGAAACTCCTTGAACTCTCTAAGTACTTTGGGAATGTAGAATGCTCACGATCCTTCGGAATATCGGACTCTCAAATCCTCAGCTGATGGTAGCCAGATCGAAGATCGATCTTCGAGAACCCCGAAGATCCTTGAAGCTGATCAAATAAATCATCGATGCGCGACAAGGGATAATGGTTCTTCACCATTCTTTTGTTCAGCTGCCTGTAATCGATACATAATCTCATGGATACATACTTTTTCCTGACAAATAGAATTGGAGCACCCCAAGGTGAAGCACTTAGCCTCACGAATCCCAACTCGAGTAACTCCTGCAACTGCACCTTCAGCTCTCTCAACTCAGTTGGTGCCATGTGGTAAGGAGCGATCGAGATCGGTTGTGTATATGGTCGCAATATGATCTTGAACTCGGTCTTTCTCTCGGGAGGTAATCCTGGTAGCTCATCAGGAAAAACATCCGAGTAGTCTGATACTACTCTGATGTCATGTATCATCAGCTTATAATCAGATACCTCTCAAAAAATGCTAGATATGAATCATATCTCTGATCAACAAGTCTCTGAGCTCGCACACTGAAATGTACTCCATTTTGGAGTCATATAATGTACCCTCAAAAGTGAACTCAGGCAAATCCGGAATCCTGAAGACGTCAGTCTTCCTAAAGCATGGCCTTAAGCAGAGTCCAAGAGCATGTTTCCATAAGCTCTCGGACTTGATAGAGCAACAGGTGTTTGAGCGATCGACTGCCGATCACTACTTGTTTGTGCAGAAGACCCAGAGAGGTACAGGGAGCTTGTTGGCAAGCTACTATATATGACCATCACCAGACCTGACATATCCTTTGTTGTGAGCAAAGTAAGTCAGTTTATGGAGCAGCCCAGACAAGTAGATATGGATGCAATCCATGTGATTCTGAGATACATGAAGACTTCATCTGGTACGAGACTTCTTTTCAGCAGGGGCACATCTCCCTCAGTTACAGCACATGCATATGCAGATTATGTTGGATACCCAAAGGATAGAAAGTCTACCTCGAGCTTTG
Source organism: Ottelia alismoides (assembly GCA_037367405.1). Classification (NCBI taxonomy): domain Eukaryota; kingdom Viridiplantae; phylum Streptophyta; class Magnoliopsida; order Alismatales; family Hydrocharitaceae; genus Ottelia; species Ottelia alismoides. Next base: position 402,595 of record JAZKJV010001300.1, read on the forward strand.
TTGTATTTATAGGGAGTTCCCTAATTTCATGGAAAAGCAAGAAGCAGATTGTGGCTGCCAGATCGAGTGTTGAGTCAGAGTACAGAGCTACGACGCAGGCTAGCACAGAGATGATGTGTTAGATCTATTCTTACTGACCTGACTTAGAGGTGCCTCTTCCCATGCACCTCCAATGTGACAATCAGGCCGCTCTTTTCATTGCCAACAACTCCGCATTCCATGAGAGAACGAAACATATTGAGGTAGACTGCAATTATACTATAGATATGATCCAGAAGGGTCTGATTTCTGTTTCTCATGATAGTTCAGGACAACAAACAACAGATATCTTTACCAAGGCATTACTTAGGGGACCATTTCAGAAGTGTTCGTCTAAGCTGAGCATGATTACATCTATGCTCCATCTTGAGGGGGAGTGTTGAGATATTTCTACATTCCTATGTATCTTTCCAGTTATTTTATTTCTTTACATCTATCTTATGTAATTTACCCATAGATCTCTCCCCTATATAAGAGAGCTTAGATTACATAAATAAACAACTCTTATTTTCACCAACAACTCTCTTTCACTTGATGGCTAGTGGGAGGATATGTCACAATCACAGGTCCATCACCATGTAAAAAAGAATGAAAAACTTGATTCTCTATTGAAATATATATTTTTGCTTCAATCTTTAGTGAACTATATGTTTATAAGTATATCATAAACTTAACCAATACGAAAGAACTAAAAATGAATAAAGATAAAAAAACATAGATTACAATGTACTCTAGCACCTCTATCTTCATGCCATAGATGTTTCCATAGAAATGACTTGCCAGGATTCTAATTTTAATACTAATAACCATTACAACAAGGACAATGCGAAAAACCTTTTGAAATATAATTCTATGACCCAACATTTGTGATGATACTCATGTGATAACATAAAGTTGTGTGTAGTAAGAAGCCAATTGCTTCTAGTTATTTATCAAGTACACATTCCTGGTACAGGTGAGAGATGCAACGTAGGATACTCCATGTATCAGGCCATCTGGGTTAGATGTTGTCAATCTTCCGATTGACTCCTAGGTAAAGGCAGGTTAGATGTTGTCAATCTTCCAATTGACTCCTGGGTAAAGGCATAGGCATGGAGATTCTCTTCTTAAAGTAGTTGTAGGTATATAAGATATTAAGGAAAAACATGTCCAACTCTTTGGTTTTGGAAGCTTGACTGAATTTGTAAGGTTTGATATATGGTTTTGGAAAGTATATGATCAATACCTAGGTATGATATATGCTTTTGGAAAGTATATGATCGTTACCAGCTCCCAATGATCAAATAAGAAACTTAATAATAAAACCTTGAAATAGAAAGTGTAAAATTGATCTAATACTTCGGGTTTTATTCTAGGTCTACCAGTATGCAGGATGTACGGGTATTAGGAATACCTAAGGGTAATGTGATCATAAACGATTGTATAACCATGACGCTTCCATTCTTAGGGAGTAATGAAACGGGTCTGGATTGTAGTGACTCCTCTTAATAGAGAAGTGATCTAATCTTGGTCCAAGTGTTGGACAATGATCTGAATATGATTCAGATACAACGAGAAGATTGGATCTACGGCCTTGATTTAAATCGAGCATCTATGGGAGGTCCCCGAGATCTGGATTTGAAATTTGATCTCAATATCCAAGTCACTATACGTGAAACAATACAATCGTCATGTCATCATCTCCAAGTATCTGCGGAAAAAGCGCATCATCCTTGAAAGAGTTCGAGATAATTTCATTGTTGATATATGTATCCGAGCATTAAGAAAATTGATAATTAAATGTGATTTAATTATCATGAATAATATGAATTTGATTCATATAAGGAGAGTTATCGAAGATAATTAAATGTAGTTTAATTATCAAAGATGTGAATACTGTGAATGTGATTCATATTACTTGGGCACATGAGAATATAGATCCAAGATGATTAAATGTAATTTAATTATCATGAATATGAATAATGTGGATAGCACTATCCATATTAATCATATATATTATAAATGTGACTTATAACATATAAGAGAGAGTTATTTGTAAATGACATTACAATTTAAAAATTGATGTGAATTGAATTCACAATGGACAATTAATTAAAAATGCAATTTATATTTTATTTTGGATTGTGAAAAAGATTCACAATTTTCCAATGGCAAGATTGCAATATTCACAAAATAATTATGAATTATTTTTGAAGAATAATTTACAACAAGTGTTGTTGTAAATCTTGGAGATTTTTATGGAATAATGTAATCTCATGAGATTACATGAGATTGGCTCCTTCCCAATTGGGAGGGTGGACGACCACCAACTCCCATTAGGAAAGGGTGGCTGTCCACTCCCATATTATGGAAGGAGGCAATCTCCATTCCATAATCTCCAATGCATGATTGATTTAATTTGAGATTAATTTATATTGATTTATTAATATATATTTAATCTAAATAAAATTAATTGTTGTTATGTTTTTATAACAAAATTATGACCATTAAAAGAAACACAAATATATCTCATCCATTGATTTTGTGTAGGCCATGGATTGTGATCCATGGATTCCCAAAGTACATAAGAAGAGGCACCCCTTGCTCTTCAAGTGACAAGAATAATAACATATGCTCTCTCTCTCTCTCATTCTCTATACGTCCTCTCTCTCATTGTGGTCGTCCACCATGGAGCCCTAGAGAAAGTCGTCATAGTCGCAGCATCGTCGTTATGCTGTCGGATTGTTTGCTCGTGGATCTCAGTCTCCTTCGGTGTGCCTCGCTCATGAAGAAGACGTCGAATCTCGTGTGATGAGATCAGGAGATTCGCCGCTTAGATTATCAACATGGATTGTGAGGAGCACGCGCTTCATCAATGATCTCGCAAGCGTCTCCTCCGTCGGATCGGACTTGAGACAGGAGGTCTCTTCGTTTAGAGACTCGATCGCAATCATGCTTCAAGAGGTAACCCTAATATTTATTTGTGGTTTAGATGAAACGATCCGAAAACTGTTCTTAAATCATGTGATTTCATCACATTAAAAAAATTTTAAATTCTGTTATCTCGAGCACTAGTGCGACTAGTCGCTCCCGATCGCATACGATACGATCTCCACGCTTTCGTGATGCGCTTAAGGATCTTACCATATCCTTCAACATCTTCATTCAGCCATCAGAAATCATTACTTGAAGCAACATTTTATAATTTGAGGTGGTATTTAAGAGGTGGGGTTTTTATGATAAAGTGAATTGTATTCCTGGTAGGTCTTACCCAAAAAGTACATTTATTAAAAAGTATATCAACAGATATTGACTAGTACTCAACTAAAAAGCAGGCATGCACATAAACATCTCAACATAGTACATCTCTTCACTAGAAATCAATTCATTCCTGACCAACCACATTTTAGGAGGTGGGGTATAATAGTAATATATTTTAGGAGTTCACTTGAAGTGCCAAACATACATGATTTATTAAAAAAACATAAAATTCAAAAGATGGATCTCAGGGATCATTGTCAAGAGGCTCCAAAACATGCAGCAATTGAATTCCAAAGAAAGAAAGGAATGTATTTGAACTGGCCCCTTACCTGTCTTTGCCTACGCTGATGCAAGATGCTGATTAGCCAAGCCATGATGTAACAGGGCAAAAGAAACCCAGCAGCCCTCAATAAGAACAGCTGTTGGGCAGCAGATTATGTTTTAGACCACAATAGGTAGTGATGGATAAAAGATTACAAAGAGAATCAGAAAAGGACTGCAAGAATATTATTTACATACAGAGAAATACTCAGATGCATCATCATTTTCATCGCTGCTTGTTATTGTCATAGCATGCCTCAACAACAGAAGTGCCAATAACTACATTAAAAAAAGAATGATATTAGTAAGAAACATGGTTAGTAAAACAATTAGGATATCTGAACTCAGACCTAGTAAACCCATTTAAGTGCTCCAACGAATGAGGCAATGAACTATCCGCCAAAAGGTAACCCACTCAAAACAAATCTTCTCCTATTTAAAAAAAATAATACAGTATACAAAGACAGAACAACACATACACATGATGATCTCAAAAATGAAGGCTAGATTTAGGGCAAATACCGAGTCGCAAACTCCAGATATTTTTATGGTCAATTCTTAAGTTTAAATCAGTTACAGATACATACTAGAAAATATATAGCGACAAAGTAACCATGTTACTAAGCATATAGCGTCTAAAGGTTTTTTCAAAAAAAGAATCAGCTTAGATGGGAAAAAAGTTGAATTTTGGGTTGAGAAAGATTGGAAGCTTACACAACTTCAAGACATCATATTAATTCAATTTAAAGGTCCAGATTGGGATTACATGACTGAGAAGTGCCTAGTAAGTAGTATAAAAGGAAAAGGCAAGACCGACGATCATTTACAAAATTTATAGAATCAATATAAAGTAAAAAGGGACTGAATATTGGGTTGGGGACAATGGTTCCATAGCATCGTAATGATAGATGGCAAAAGATCCCATGCACACATACATATATTTACATGCATATATGTGAATATATGCATGCATACATACACACACATATATACATATATATATGATGAGCTCATCAATTTTGTGTATGATAGATACATATAATTAAGAAGAGACAACAAGGATGTGCTTATATGGAAAGACACAGGCATCCAGTCCGATTCGCATGCCGTGACGTCAAAGAAGAACAAAAGAGGAAGGAAGAAGATTAGAACATGCTCCCCATAACATACCAACCAACTGCTTCCAGTTTTCATCTTCACTCACTACTTGGCATGTGATGGATGGAGATATTTACTTCTGCGCATTTTTGTTTTGTTTTTAAAAGGCCGTGTAAGCCATTTGTAGATAATTATACAGTAGCTTGAGGGCTTTACTATATGTTATTTTTCTTGTTCTTGATTATCTATATATTTAATAATGATTTCACTATACAAGGGACTATACTATATTGTAATCTTTTTTATTTATGAAAGTTCCACACATTATCAGAGCATAGTCCTAAACCATGGTTCTAGACTCCATTTGATACCTTAAACCTACCGCATCATTCCCATCCCATGCTGGTTAGCAGCTCACCCTTACTCCGTGTCACTGTCACTGCTCCCTAGGTGTTGACCCCGCCCCCTTCTTCTCAAGGTATTCACCACTGCTCCTCAAGGGTTTTTTTGCCCTTCTTAGGGCTCGCTGCCGCCCCATGTAGTTGTCATGTAACAGTATTGTCACCTCTTGATGCACCTCACCCATCGCAAGGACTCATTTTTGTTGAGCTGAAAGGACCAGTCCACCCTTCAATAGTTCCAAGGCCATTTGGGGCCTTCTCCGTTCTGTGGGATGTACGAGTAATGTAGTGCTTGGCCTACACCCATGTGCTATTTATACCATTTATATGCTCAAGTAGGTCACAGTATATTTTTGACTCTCCTCCCTTCATTGAGGGTAGATTCGAATTGTCACGCATTTCCAACTCTATTAAAAAGTAATTATCTCAGCCAGGAGGAGATGAAGACCACATATCAATCGTCTAGGTGAATTGGACCATGGGCTTTAATGCATTCATCAACACCATGGAATCTCATGCATTTCAAAAAAAACCTGGAGTACCGTGACAAAGAATAAGTATTAAAGGAGCCATATCTTATAGAGAAAATGGAAAAATACTTACCTTCGAATAAGAGAAATTCCCTAGCCAAGGTGTGGCTAACTAGGACCCCTTATTCCAGATATTTCTCATGAGGTCATGCACAAACCTATGGCTACGGGCAAGTTGGATTCTCTTGCCTCCATATAAACGAGGCCAAGATTTTTTTCAACTTCATCATAACCCAAAGTAAGCAGAATGTTAAAACTGCTATACACAATATTTAGGTACGAAGGCTAGTTTTAAAGATTGCATGGATATTATCCATTCTGCTCTTATAAGTTATTGACTCACAAAAGCATAGAAGGCCGTACTGGAAAAGGATATATCGGGATATATCGCCGATATATCAACGATATCGGTGGAAATGTCGGAAATGATTCAAAAAGCCATTTTTTTGCTATTTTTCAAAAATTAAGATCATCCAAGATATTAAAACAACAAATATAACATAAAATAGACACTTATATCACAAACATCAGTCATTTTATACCCCATATATCGCACATATCGGTCATATCGAACGTATCACGATTATTGCTGATTCTTAACATATAGATATTGGAAATTTATTTCATTCAAGTTCTTTTACCAATAAATAACTTAAAAATATACACTTAGACGCTAAAGATCATCTATGATCCTTATATCGTACATATCGATCATATTGAAATATCGTTGTTAATGGTGACTAAAAAATATTGCAATTGGAATCAAAGTAGCTAAGGTAATCACACTTAGAACACATGTTTTGTTCGTGGAAGAGAGTGAATGGCATAGAGATAAGTCATATGCAAGAATAAGGTGCATTTAGCATACTAATACACATTATATCACACAAATCGGTTGTTGTTAATGTTGATAGCTGAGGTAACTGCTGAGTGCTGACTGGTGAGATGAGATGTATTCTCGACATGTGATTCTAACATGATCAACATTAAACTTGTTTTCATCTCTTTTGTCAAAGAGGGTGAAGTCCAATGTGTTCTAATACTATGAGTAGCAAAGTAGGTAGTGAAATCAAGTCTACAAAGGTAATATCATTGATATATATATATATATATATATATATATATATATATATATATATATATATCGACGATATCAGTGGATATCCAAGAAATTTTGTACTGAAATCAACCAATTTCGAGTAATATGGCTCGATATCAGCGATATATCGCCGATATATCAGGCACATATCGACGATATCCTGTAAATAGATATCTAGGTTGATATCGATATAAGCTATCCATCGGTACGGATATATCTGTGATATATCGCCGATATATCGCGATATGGCCTTCTATGCACAAATATCCTAGAGGATCATGCTCATGATAGGAGTTTTTCTTTTCGGATTAGACCTGGTTATGATTCTGCATAAAATCTACTTAGTAGTTTACAAGTTCCCCTTATCAATGAGGCCTAAAGTCGTCTCAATTGCATTACAATATCTTCACTCAGATTTCTTAATGCATAGGGGAAAATCGAGGTAGAGGAGAGAAAAGAACATGATGTGCCTCGTCGGACGAGAAGAACATGATGAGAGGAGAAACCCTAGAAATGGGGAGAGGGGAGAAGGATAAGGTGTGGAGTCACTCTCCAAACCCAAAATCAATACTCAATTCATAACAAAACTTCCCCTACAAAAGCTTACTAACTTAACTTTATATATGGAGGCGCAAATTACAAAATAAATAAGGAAAATAAAAATTGACCATAACAAATCCTAATTAACTTCTTAAAATGACTCTAACAATATCTACCATAAATGTTAGATTATTTAACGTAAATAAAAATGGATAACTAAATCAAAATAAACAAATTAGGGATGAAAACCCTAATTTGTAAAATTCATAATCTGAGATTGCATCAACCTCTGATATGACCAACGTTGCAATAGTTGACCGACTAGACTGAATATTCGGTCTAAGTATGTGGTGCAGAGCTGTCACCTAATGAATAATTTCCTACCCGAAGGCGGGATCCTTGGTGAGGAGATTCACGGAGGAGGAGGCCCGGCGAGCCCTTTGTCAGCTCAATGTAGATGGGGCACCGAGTTCGGATGGCTTCCCAGTGTTTTTCTACAGGGAGTTCTGGGAAAAGGTTAAAGGGGAAGTGATGGAGGTTTTGGAGGAGTTTCGAATAGGAAACAAAGGATTCGAGAGACTAAACAGGACACCCCTCTTTCTGCTGCCTAAGAAGGACACATCGGTTAGAGTGGAAGACTGCAGGCCCATCACTGTGTCGAATGTTATTTATCTCTTGGTGTCTAAGATCCTTGTTCACCGCTTGAGGGAGGTTTTGCATCAGATCATCTTGCATGCGTGCCTGGGAGAGCTATGGACGACGGGTTGTGGTGTTGGCATCGGAAATGGTTTCAGATCGAAAAAGAACAAAGACTAAAGGTATGCTTTGGAAGGTTGATTTCTCTAAGACGTATGGCTGTGTCGACTGGAGGTTCAAGTGGGCTTTACTCGAATAAAAGGGATTCCCGGAGAAATGGGTTGCGTGGATGAAGCGGTGTGTGACAACTGCATCTCTTGATGTGTTCATACACGATAGACCGGAGGGGGGTTTCTTCCAACCACAAAGGAGAATCAGGCAGGGGTATTCGTTGGCTATGCTTCTTTTCGTGATCGTGGATGATGCGTTAGTTGTGATGATGAGGTTGGCGGTTGATGGGGATTGGTGCTCTGGATATAAGAGGGAGGATATATCCATCCCAATTCTACAGTATGATGAGGTTGGCGGTTGATGGGGATTGGGGACATCTTCGGGTTGCGAATCAATAGAGAGAAGTCGCAAGTGGTGCCTTTTGGCTTATCAGAGGATGAGTGCGGAGTACGGCTGAGTTGTTGGGCTGCTCACTACGACTCTGCCGATTCTTTACTTAGGCCTCCCACTGGTGGTTTGGAAGACGAAGTCCGTTGATTAGGGGGTGCTTTTGGAGATATTGGAGGAAAGGCTGATAGGGTGAAGCTGGCGATGCTTTCAAAAGGAGGGAAGTTGGTTCTTTTGAAGCATGCTCTCTCAACCATCCGTTATTTTTTTGTTCCATGAGAACATTGCACGTTGGGGTGTACGCCAAGATTGAGACATTACTGAGGAGATTTTTCTGGTTGGACGGACAGCAGGGTAAGAAGGGTATCCATCTGATGGAGTGGGGCTGAGTGACGTTGGCCAAGAAGAAGGGTGGTTTAGGGGTGACACGACTGGGGGAGATGAATCATGCATTTTTTACGAAGTGGGTGGTGCGAATTTAGGGGAGCTCCAAAGACCTGGTGTGTTGCTTGCTCAGGAAGATCTAGGGTGTTACCATGACGTTGGAGGCCAACCTGGGACGTCTTCCGCCATCTTTATGGAAAGCGATTGCAACAGTTATTCTGGAGATCGCTATGAAGATAAGATCGGTAATGGGTGATGGTGCATCTTTTCACTTTTAGAGAGATGACTGGATGGGGATGGGGCTTTGAGGGTTAGTTTCCCGCGGCTTATGAGGATGGCGGAGGACAAAGAGGTGTGTGTGCAACAGGTTTGGGACAGTGGGGTGTGGTCTCCAAATTTTGCATCGGCAATGTCAGATCAGAGGAGGGAGGAGGATAGAGAAAGGGGGAGAAGAGATGGTAAGAATATGATATGGGAGGAAAGAATTAAGGGAAAAAGAACGAGAAGGAAAGGGTTAGAGAAGGGGAAGAGATGAGGGGTAAGTGTTGAAGGAGTGAGATAATCGAGGATAGGAGTGATAAAGAAAAGATAAGGAGGCTGAGATGGAAGGAAGAGAAGGGTAAGAGATGGAAGAGCACGGACGGGAGAGAGGGATAAAAGAGAGAACGAGAGATATTTTCTATGACTCAAAATTCCATCCTGTTATTCTTGTTGTTTCATGTCATTAGTCAAATGCCATAGACTGACTATACAATATGGTAAAAAGTAGAATACATTTCTCGAAATTTTTTGAACATACGGAGGGGAAGAATAAAAGGAGAAATCTTTAGATAAGTACAACAACAACACTATTCTGTCCAAACATATAGAGAAGATAAAGAAGGAGAAGCTTTAGATACTCCTAATCAAAGAGGGGTAGCAGAATATTCTAGATCCTTTCCTCTGCTTAATTATAATAAAAGTTGAATTACAAAAAAGTTCTTCCAACCTTGAGATTTATGCTTCAGCCCTTGAAATCCAAAAATTGTAAAAGATTTTAAAATTGTTAAGGGGTTTATTTGTTGCATCGCATCTCCCTTGCGATAAGCCAAATCACGGAATCAGTCAGTACATGGACAAACCAAAGAAGGTACATTGGGATGCATTGTTAAAGACTCTTAGTTATCTCAATGATGCACCAAAGATGGAACTTCTCTTCCTCAAAGGAAACCTTTTGTTATCATTGTCTATATTCTTGCTAATTATACAGGTTTGTTTAAGGGACACAATCTGCTATAGGTTTTTATGTATATATTAGTGGCAACTTGAATATACAAGGAAGCAAACGGACTGTAATTGTCAAATCTAGTGTTGAATCAAAATATAAGACTATAGCACATGTTGTATCAGAGGTTATATGCAACGGATCTATTATAAGAAATTTTCTTGTGGAGGTACTTCTCCCAATGGAGATGAAATGCGACAACCGAGCACTATTGTTTATCGTCAAAGATCCAGCCTTTCATTTGCGCTTGACATATGAACCAAAAAGGGGATTTGCCTCTCTCATTTCTCTTACATTGATCATACAGTTGATATCTTCATTAAGTCATACCCAAATCAACTTTTGATAGACAAACTCCCAAGTTGAGCATGATGGATCACTATATCCCAGCTTAAGATGGAGTATGAACAAACCACCTAAGGGTTTTATTATATTTATTTTTTTATTTATAATTCTCTTTTACGTCAAACCAATGGTCGCACTAAAGAATCCTTTTGATTGATGAAAATCCATTCCCATTTTCCACACAATACACGCAACTTTTTTTCTTTTTTAAGATGCAAGCCATATGCTACATGTCCCTTCAAGCTTCCACATGCATATCTGTTTTGAGATTTTAATAAAGAAGGTTATCCGGGTCCCATAAATGCTGGGATTATGAACAAACACAGTGTAAAAAGTTGTCTGATCCTTACAATAAGAGCAATAGATCGGCAAAATGCTGCACTACCAGCATTTCTAGCAGCATCTTCATCATATTCAGCTTCAAGCAAACGATGCTGTGCTGCTATCATTGCCCGGAAACGAGGATCTTGCAGACCCAAAGGAGTACCAGAAATGGTCCACCCACCACTGTGAAACCAACAAAAGTCAAATGATGGCCAATTTCGATGTTAAAGAGTTGGAAAAGATATATAAGAAAGAATGTATACCCCAAATCAATAGTGGTTTCATCCAGTTCAATAGGAGGAGGTGCAACATATCCAGGCTTGTACGGCTGAAGAAATGATCATAATAAACAAAAGAATAAGGAATAGCATATATCGTGCTTCTTCATAAAATGAAAGGTCTACAGAAATAAGCAACCGAAATATAATAAAAAGACTTTGAAAATGCATTTTTCATGCAATATCTTAGGAGAAAATAAGATGACATTCACAAGGAACAAAATTGCTCATTTCTAGAATAAATATGACCAAAATCCCATTTTCTAAATTCGGGGAGGTTGGAGTATACAGTATGCTATACATGATAACCGATGTATTCAGAATTTTTTGCATTTTTAGAAAAAATTATACATTCATATTAATAATCATACAATTTCTATAGAACACTTCAGGAGGAGAAATTGAAGAAAAAAATATCCATTAAAGACAATTAACATTTCTGACAAAAATTGTTTCATCAGAAATTAAAAAGATCATTGAAAAATATTCCATATAAATTACAGCAATCTAACAAAAATTTCATATTTTCTTTTCCAGTCCCCGGCTAAAGGCGGTATAGCAAGGATCCGGCAGAATGAGTAAGGCACAGGTGGAGAGCCTGAGATAGGAGTTTCCAAGGCAGGGGGTGTGGCGGGCTATGCTGACCTAAATAGAATGGTTCCCCGGATTCAGAAGAATTCTCATTTTTTCTCTCTTCAAAGAACTTTGAGAGGTAATGCAACAAAACTTTAAGTTGATGTCAGAGTTCCATGTTAGGAATTCGTGTTTTGCGAAGCTCAATCAGGCCTCGATTTTTCTTTCATAAAAAAGATGTAACTATTAGTGTCAAATATCACAGACCCGTCACATTATCCAATGTGATATATATGATTTTGGCAAAGCTTCTTGCTCACATGCTGGGGGGGAGGAGTTGGCATCCATTTTCGTTTGTCGCAGATGGCTTATGTTTGAGTCAGACTAGTGGTGGATACACAAGTTATGGCCTCAAAGATTCTATTGGATTAGAATTATAGATGTGTTCCTTATGTGATGTGGAAAGTGAGCTTTTTAAAAGTGTTGACATATTTCTATTTCATTATATTTATTTCTTATTTCTATTTTTTTTCATGTGTCTCTTATATAATGTAATTTACCCATGGCTTTTCTCCTACATAAGAGAACCCTAGGGTCTTTGTAATGATAAGCCATTCTATTTTTTCAACATGGTATCGGAGCAATGGTCCTACACCGGGGTTATTGTATCTCACCAAAACCCTAACCCTACCCCCTCTGTCAGTCGTCGCCTGCCGCCATGGAAGGCTATATCGATATTGATATCGTGTCGATAAGATATTTCAACGATATATCGCCGAAATACTGCCCATATCGATGCACTTTTGTTAAGGAACGGCCTGAAAAGGATGATATATCGCCATATCAATACCGATATTGATATATTGCCGATATATCGCGATATTTCCTTCCATATCTGCAGCCACTCCTACCCTCCCCCCTCACACCGACCGCACCTCCGACCGGTTGATGCCCCATCTTTTGTGGGCTGCCCCACCTCCATCGGTCTACAGTTCGGCCGTTGCTGATGCCGGTTAAGGTCAGATTTCGATTGGGAATCATGATTTCAGATACATTAATCATACTTTCCGACCCTAGATTATAACAACGGTTGAAGAGGATGGTTGTATGAATCTACACATATAACCACTCCTCCACATGTTTGTGTAGACTCGCTCAGAGTAGTCTACTCCCCAGTTTTGTTCCAGATTTTCGGTATTTTTTATCATGTTAGAGAATAAGGGTGACGTATTTTCGTTGTCTGGTGCCTTCAAGGATCCGGCTCCCATCGTAAAGATGGATGGGACCAACTACGAGTTGTGGTACATGCAATTTAGCACCCTTATGCAGTGTCATAACAAAAATTACATTTTGACTGATTCCGAGCCAACGGACAAGACTGGGGCTAACGCTTCTTGGAAGCAAGATGATGTCTGCACGGACTTAGCTCTCCAGGACACTCACCACGGAGATTGCCAATGACATCATCAACCAACCCATAGCCAAGGCTATGTGGGACATCTTAGTAGACACATATGGGCAAGCCAAGAATGAGATCAAGATCCTCCATATGTAGTATGACATATTTTCAACCAAGCAGAATGCTCGACCTCTTCATGCCCACTTCTCGCATCATCGAGGTATGTTTGAGCGACTTCATAGCTTTATGGCCATTACTACTAGCACTGAGCAGCAACAGGCATACCGGAATGCCACTATGACAGGAGTCTTTTTGTCATCCCTTAATTATGAGTATGACGCAGTACCTACTCAACTACTTACTGGAGAAACGATATCGCCAATGGAGGAGGTCTACAAGAGGTTGAGCAGAATCACTACTTCGTCTACTACCATGTCCCAAACACTCTGCAATGGCACCTTCTCGTAGCAGAGGGTACTTCACAGTTTCGCAGGCGAGGATCCCGTGGTCGAGGAGGAGGACGTCAGCGTGGCTCATGCTCACACTGCCATCGTCGAGATCATTCAGAGGAGACATGCTATCTGAAGCATGAGTATCATGTGTCTACCAGTGTAGCTGAGCAGACAAAGACTACCCTGATTACTTCTTATCAGTGTTGTCAAAGGCGTAAGGCGCTCTAAGGCGCTAGGAGTCCAAAACGCCTGAGGCGCTAGGCGCTTGATTTGGCGCTCGCCTGAGACAATCGAGACGCTATATATATTACATATATTTATGTAAATATAATCTTATATACCTATACAAATATATATATATATATATATATGTATTTATATGTACATGCGTGTATGTTTTCAAAAAAATATTTCACACATACACACAAACACACGCCTAAATTACAATCTAATATCGATCCAATATACATGTAAGCGTATATATATTCATTTATATATGTGTATATATGCGTATGTAAGTATATATTATGTCTGCAATTATAGTACTTATACTTAAAACTAATATAAGTGTAATGTGTAAATGGAACTTCGAACTAACATGTATAAATGTACATGCATATGTATGTAGAATTAAGGACTAACATATATGTGTATATGTAGAATTATAAAATTAAGGACTAACATGTATAAATTACATCTAATATCAACCCAATATATATGTAAGTACATGTATATTTATATATGTAGTACTTAAAACTAATATAAATGTAATTTGTAAATAGAATTTAGAACTAACATGTATAAATGTATGTGTATATGTATAATTAAGGACTACTATGTATGTGTTTATGAAGAATTAATTATTAACATGTATAAATTACATCTAATATCAATCCAATATATAAGTAAGTACATGTATATTTATACATGTAGTACTTAAAACTAATATAAATGTAACTTATAAATAGAATTTAGAACTAACATGTATAAATGTATGTGTATATGTATAATTAAGGACTAACATGTATGTGTTTATGCATAAATATTTATAAGTAAATGTATATTACATGTATATTTGTGTAGTGCATGTAAATACGTGTACATGTGTATGCATGTACATGTGTACATATGTGTATGCATGGATATGCATGCATATACATATGTTTACATGTATGTGTGTACACGTATATATACATATATGAGTTTGTATGTATGTATGTATTATGTTTTAAATTATAATACTTATATTTTTTTGAAGCAAAAAAAAGCCCCAGTTTTTTATGTATAATTATAATTAATATGCATGCGTAAATGTATGTGTGTATGTAGAGCTTAGTGTGTATATGTATGTGTATTGCTAGTGTATGTATAATTTATGCATGTATTTGTATCCATATATATATATATATATATATGTATACTAACATGTCCAAATATTACTTAGAACTAATATTTATCCAACTTTAAAATTAAAAAAAGAAAAAAATACAAATAATTCAGCAAAAAGCCCCAGTTTTGCTTCAGGCGCTCGCCTCAAGCGCCTGGTGCCTTAGGCCAGGCGCTCTCCTAGGCAGCGCCTGAGGCAAAACGCCTCGCCTGAAGCAAGGCAAGGCGCCTAGGGCTCGCCTCGCCTCGCCTTAGCGCCTAGGCGAGCGCCTCGAGCGCCTTTGACAACACTGCTTCTTATGATGTAAGGTTTAACGATATTGTCTTTAGATTGCGAGAGATGATGACTACACCGTACACCCCAGCTGTAGGATCTTCAGACATTGTAGTTGTTGTCAAAGTTTCTACGAGTTCGTCAGGTATTGCTTATGTACTTACCAATAGTAGGAGTTCAGATTTGACTAAATGCATCATGGACTCCGGAGCATCTCAGTTCTTATATATCTATTCTACCCGGTAGATCAGTGGTGATTGCAAATGGTGGTCATCTAGCCATTGTTGATCAGGGGAGATTATCCTAGCCTCCTCGATGTGTCTGCAGAATGTCTTAGATGAATCTTTTGTCTATCAGCCTAATTACAAAAGATTTACATTGTTGCACCATATTTAACCCATCTTCTCGTGTGTTTCAGGGCATGCTCACGGGCAGGGTGATTGGATGTGGTCGTGAACAGAGAGGACTTTATAGACAGGTCCAGCCTCCATGTGCTGGTGTTGATACCATTCCTTCTAGATCAGTTTCTCCTTTCATGTGGCATCTTCACATTTGACACCTTCCTCTGCATAAGTTGTGTCATGTTCTCCCTCGGATCTCTACTCGTACCACCTTGGAGTGCGAGGCAATGCTTGGGAAGCACCATCATTCTTCTTTTCCAAGTAGTTGGAGTCATCGCAGTAGTCAGTCGCTAGTTGTTTCATTTTTGACATCCAGGGTCCCAATCGTGTTTACGATCATCAGGAACATCGATTCTATATAGTTGCTATGGATGATTTTCTAGATTATCGTGTGTTTTCTTGTTAAAGAATAAGTCCGAAGCTGATTCTATAACTAAATCGTTTCTTACTGAAATTAAGAACTTCTTTTTTGCTAATGTGTTGTTTATTTGCACTGATAATGCCTTGGAATTTTCCACTTTATAGTTGCCGGACTTCCTTATATCTGTTGGTATTGTTCTTCAAATTTCTTATGCTTACACTTTACAACAGAATGGTGTTGCTGAACGCAAACATCGTCATATTCTTGATGTCAAGAGGACTCTTTTGATTCAGATTCGAGTTCCTGATTCGTTCTGGAGTGATGTGGTTCTCGCTGCATGTTACTTAGTGAACCGCATACCTTCCATGGTCATCGGAGAAAAGGTTCCTTTCTCGATTGTGTTTCCCGTTAAGGACATATTCTCCCTTACTCCCAGGATCTTTGGATCTGTGGCATTTGTCCATAATTTTACTCATGGTCATGACAAGCTCTCTCCAAGAGTTGTCACATTTGTGTTCGTTGGCTATTCTCGTACCCAAAAAGGGTATAAATATTTTGATCCTGTAAGGAAAAGGTATTATGTCAGTGTTGATGCCACATTTTTTAAATCTATTATGCATGTTTCTCCTACAGGTAACAGGTTGTCTAATTCTACAGAGGATGTCTTTCTTCCACCACCTCTGTTATCTCCACCAACACTACATCATGTTGAGTCACAATCATCTCCACCACCGCCTCCACCTCCATCTACCCTGAGACAGTTCTTGCCACGATTTTACATTCGTAGGTCCTCTACTCGTCCCTCTGCTCATGCGCCTTTCCTGTCCTCCAGCGCGCCTCAGGTATGTACTGAACACATTGTTTCTACTAACAGCACTGGTGATATGCTTGTATCACATGATACTATACAGGAGGAGTTGATAACAGAGAAGCCGGTGATCTTGATGTACATATTGCCTTGAGGAAGTCGTGTTGTCACTGTGCCATTTATCCTCTAGCTACACATGTTTCCTTGGATCATCTTTGAGAGGAGTACAGGAGGTTTATCGTGGGACTCTCTACTGTAACTATCTCGCGAACATACCAGAAGGTCGTACAGGATAGTAGTTGGCGACTTGCCATGGAGGAAGAGATGGTCGATTTAAGTCTCGTGGTACCTGGAGTGTTGTTTCTGCCCCTTCAGGTGCCTCTGTTGTGGGGAGCAAATGTATCTTTACGGTGAAGCAACATGCATATGGCAGTGTGGATCGCTACAAGGCAAGGCTTGTAGCACGAGGGTTCACCCAAACTTATAAGGTGGATTACCATGATAACTTCTCACCAGTGGTCATACATTCAAAATTGCGCATTCTTCTATCGATAAATGTGTCTCAAGACTGACCTCTTTACCAACTTGATGTGAAGAATGTGTTTCTATATAGAGATCCACAAGAGGAGATATGCAGCGACCATCAAGGTTTGATGCTGAGGGGGAGTCTCAGAAGGTATGTAATCTCCACAAGGTACATAAGCTGTCAGGGTTGATAGAGCACTAGGGGTTCGCACGGTCCACTATGGATCATTCATTTTTTTAGAGGACACAGAGAGGTACAGTTGCCATTCGCTTTATGTTGATGATATTATTGTCATGGGTGATGATGAATAGGGCATTCAAGCTCCCAAGGAGTTCTTAGGTCAGCAGTTTGTGACTAAGGATATTAGTAGTCCTCGTTACTTCCTTGGATTAGAGTTCGCCAGGAATCAGCGTGATCTTGTAATGACCCAGAGGAAGTTTATGACTGATCTTCTACGAGACAGGGATGACAGGATGCAAGCCTGCTACTACTCTTATGGATCCGAGCATGTATATGATGATGACACTGAGGAGGTAGATAAGAGGAGATACATAGAGCTTGTTAGGAAGCTTCTCTATGCTACTATCACCATGCCAGACATATCCTTTTGTTGTAAGCAAGATGAGCCAATTCATGGAGCAACCCAAGAAGGTTCATATGGATGATGTCTATATGATTCTGAGATATTTGGAGTCTTCACTAGGTATCGGTCTTATATTCAGCAAAGGTACATCTCTTGAGGTGACAGCTTGTGCAGATGCAGATTATACAGGATGCCTTAGAGACAGGAAGCCTACTTCTGGCTTTGCTATTTTTTTGGGAGCTCACTCATGTCATGGAAAAGCAAGAAACAAACAATGGTTGCTAGATCCAGTGCAGAGTCTGAGTACAGAGCCATAGCTCAGGGGAGCACAGAGATGATGTGGGTTAGATCTATCTTGATTGATCTTGTAGTTGAGGTACCTCTTCCCATGCAGAATCTATGCGACAATCAAGCAGCTCTTTTTATTGCCAATAACCATGCACTCCATGAACGGACCAAGCATATAGAGGTGGATTGCCATTATACCGAGGACATGATCCAAAAGAGTCTCATATCCACCTCCCATATTTCTACTGGAGATCAGACAGCTGATATATTCACTAAAGCCCTTACTAGAGGTCTATTTCAGAGATGTTGTTCCAAGCTGAGCATGATAGACATATATGCTCCAACTTGAGAGGGAGTCTTGAGATATTTGTATCTCATTATATTTATTTCGTATTTCTATTTCTTTCATGTGTCTCTTATGTAATTTACCCAAGGCTTTTCTCCTATATAAGAGAGCCCTAAGGTCTCTATAATGATAAACCATTCTATTTTTCCAACAAAAAGAATATGATTGTGATTGAAGATTTTGTGGAGCTTCTGCAGAAGAGGGGATATCCCAGCATTTGGAACTCATTTATGAAGGGCTGCACCACCATGTTATGCTCGGCATTGATCAATGGCCGGCCAATCGGAGGTTATTTATAGCTACAGAGAGGTGTAAGCATTGGGGTGGTTGCTTCAATAATTATATGAACCTTGGGATCTCTATTTCAATGTGCAATGTGCTGATGACTCTCCATTTGGAAGGGGTTCTATGAGACCAGGAAATTGTCAAGCATGCGTTTTTCCTTGACCATGGAGGTAGTGTGGAGAAAATTATCTTCACTTGCTAAAGCAATGGAATGTAAGCTGCCAACCTGGAAGGCTGGATATTTATCAATGGACGAGCTGTTAATCTTTCTTAATTCGATTCTCTCGACGATTTGGATGTCTACTTGTCCTTATATAAGATGCCGATAAAGGTTCATTTAAGCTATTACATCACCTTTGGGTAAGAGAGCATGAATTTTTGGTTTCCACGAACATGGTCTCTCGGCCCTTGAAGGACTAGTTTAGGGGGGCTACATTTCAAGGAGATGAACAAGGTGTTTGTAGGCTAAATGAGTGGTCAGTACATGGTACAAGAAAAAATGATATGCTTCGCCAGTAGGTATGTGGTATTCACAATATTACCACAAACCTTGATGTGAGTAGTGTGAAGGTGAGGTTGCCTTTAAATTTTTGGAAGGACATTTCTGTGATGTTGCCAAAGATGACTCCTTGTATGTGTGCATTGTGCGGGGTAGTGAGAGATGGCATGTCTAGATTTCAGCGTGATGATTGGACGGAGTCAAGATGTTCAGTGAGAGGTTTCCTAAAGTTTTTGGTTTGACAAAAAGAGAGGCATTGATGGTGTATACTAGACCACTGCATGTGTTGCAGATGGTGTATGGGTGCCCATGTTCTCGACAACTCTCTTGGACCACATAGAATTTAGTCATTTACAGGGTAGGTGTCTTCTTGACATCCTACCCTCTTTTTCCTAAAAAAAACTCTCTTGGACCAAGATTTCCAGAGTTAAGTTGAATGTTGCATGATGTGGAAGTTGTTGATGGACCTGTCAGGTTCATGTGGTCACTAGAAAAATGAATACAAAACCTTAACGAAGCAAAGCTCGTTGAGGGATTCAGAGCTGGAAAAAGATTGTATTTGTAGGTTGATATGGAAGGTGCGGATGCATCTGGTACTGGATTTGGTGTGTCCAGATGCAAAAAAAATGGTAGCATATGCCGCACGTCAATTGAAGCCGCAAGAGAGAAAGTACCCCACGCATGATCTAGAAATTGTTGCAGTAGCCTTTGCTCTAACGATACGGCGACATTATTTCTATTGGGGGAAATTTGAGGTCTTCACTTGTTGCAAGAGCAGAGAGAATCTTATCTAGTGGGAGCTGAATATGAGGCTCCTAGTTTCTAGTTTGGTTGGAATTCCAAAATTGCTATGACTTTACCATGAATTATCACCCATCGAAGGTTTAGGACTTTTAACTTAACAAGATTGTTCAAGAGGAACAGAATAATGACAAGATTGTTTAGGGTGTGGTTTCCCAAGCACTATATTGTCGTCGTGTATACATGGAGGATGAGGACATTGATCTTTTGTGTTAACCCTAAAGAGATATGGAGGATAGGTGTGGGATTGTTCGAATGTTTCTAACTCCGACCAAATTTTGAAGAATTTTGGATCCTTGACTTATCATTTAATGGTAGGCCTTTTGTATTTGTGGACGAAATGGTAGGCCTTTTGTATTTATGTGGACCAAATAGGTAATCAATAATGCTTAATCTCCCCAAATGCAAGACACTACATTCAGAATGTTTATACCCATGGTTGAGAATGTTTATACGTATGGTTCCCTTTTTTTCCCAAAAAAAATAGAATCTCAGCTTTAGTCTTAAGATTTTAAACAAGAGGAGCTTTCTTCGTATCATTAAAGCAAAGTACAAACCTCGAGACGGTGGAGACAGACACCTCGCTTTTTCTAAAAGAAGATAAGAAATGACATTTGACATAAACATGTCTTAAAATGATAGCAATGTGAAAAATGTCCCATGCAATGTCTAATAATTTGTTTAAGAAATGATTACCAAATGATAATGTAAGCTTTAAAGATGAAAATAGTATGCTCGGGAAAGCCAATCAGTTCAAAGAGAGGGAGAGAAAGAAATAATAGGAAGTGAATTCCATGCATATCTGGAAAGCGGGCCCTTAAGCTCTCGGGGAAGTCCGATGACCTGATTTGCAGGGTGATGCGTAGCATCTATGGGGTCCATAGTGCATGGAGAGCAGAGGCATGCATGCTGCCATCATCACTTTTGAGGGGGATTTCTACTGTCATACCGGAGCTGGGTGTTCACGTAGGCAATGGGCACGGCTTTAGCTTCTAGAAAGAAAGATGAGTGGTTGGGGTTGGATCCTCTCAGTGAGAAATACTCGTGTCTCTTTGCCATCACGGGTGACAGGAGTGCTATGGTGCATCAGGTTTGGTTGGCGCCTTGCGGGATCTTGGTGCCCAACCTCCGCTGCTTCTTTGTCGGATTAGATGTGCAATGAAGTCCTGGCCCTCTTGAGGGATCTTGCGGATGTTGATGGCCTCGACGAGGGCAGGGACCATTTTGCTTGGAAGGAAGAGAGTTATTCAATGAAGAAAGCATATCGGTCATTCGCCAGGATGTGTGGGGTTGTTCAGGAGGAGTCCGCTCGGGAGTATAGAGTTATTTGGGCTAGCAGGGTTCCTACGCGGATTAAGGTTTTCATGTATTTGACGTGATGTGGGCGGGCTACTTTCAAAGGCGCACAGGTAACGCTGATGGGTACCAGGGTGCTCCTATGTGATAGATGCGGCCTTGAGCAGGAGGATTCCGAGCATCTTTTTGGTTGTTGGACCTCGTCTATGATTTGGGAGAGGGCGGTTGTGCCCTGGCTTCACTCCGTGAACAGCAAGTCGTACTGCATTCAGTTAGAGCGGCTTGTGGAAGTTCTCAGGAGTACGCGATTGGTACTTTTGCTCTATTTTGGGCCACTTGGTGTGCTAGAAATGAGAAAAATCTTTCGGGGGCATTCTTTTCGGGGGCATTCTTTTCTCTGTGAGAGGGTTTTGGGGCACCACATGGCACTGATGACGTGGCATAGCTTGTAATTTCTAATTTCTAGTTGTAATTTATCTGTACTCTGGAGCTAGCTTAAGAAATTTTGGTGGGTTCCGATCTTGGGACTACACCCTCATTCTCTTCAAAAAAAAATATATCTGGCAAGATATAACAGGACCTACCAAATTACTATAGCCAATAAATATTTCGATGATGTATATCTTTTCAGCACAACCAGATAAAATACAATTCTACAAATCCTTGTAAATAATAAAAAGATCAAAATTGACGGAATGGTACAAGAGGTTCTTATAACAGAGCATTAGTAGCAATCTAATAATGGATTGAAATCAAAGGATGGGTGTAAGAACCTTCAGGTGTCTGTTCAGGTATGGCAATGCAGCCGAATAGAAGTGGAGCTCTAAAACAGTGGCATGCTTCGTGAAACTTCAGTGGTACTTCATGAAACTTCGTGAAACAGTGACATGTTTCGTGAACAGAAAGATGCCACTAAAGAGGGGACAATATCATGATTTAGGGCTTCAGTTGAAGTTGGGTTTCTCAAGACTACCCCACTGCCTCTAACCTATTTGGCAATTAAAGGTTTAAGCAAGGCCCTAAATGTCGGTTTCGGTCACCATTTCGGTATCGATCAAAACAGAATTTCGGTGGAATTTCGGTGGAATTTCGACCGGAATTTCGGTGGAATTTCGACCGGAATTTCGGTCATTTCGGTCATTTTTTGTACTAGGACCCCCATATTTCGGTCATTTCGGTCGAATTTCGGTTTCAACTGGATATCGATATTCGACAGAAATTCAACCGAATTTCGCTGAAATTTGAGGCCATGGGTTTAAGCACCACCTAAGCAACACAAGGGTATAGCCTTGAGGCGGTTGTGTCCAAAAAGAGGCTTACAACCTAGCCTACGCCTCAAAATGTGTTTTGATTGTGGTCTATCATCGGAAATTATAACCTATTTAGGTTTAGTGAAGTGTTTTCACAAATTTTTAATTAGAATATGATTAATTATTCTGTTTTTTAGTTTTAATAATCACCAATAAGTTCGGGAATGCGGTATGTGTATGTGTTCGGGACATGTCACTGAATAGTGAATAAGAGGAATGCGGGGGCATATACAGGATATATGAGGTTGTATATGTTTTTATATTTTTTTATTTATAAGTAAATTAATAGCTATAGATATTTACAACTTTCAAATTTTCATAATAAAAGTTTTTTTTAGAAAAAAATGGTATAAACACGCAATGGTGTCCGGCCCAAATATATTGGCAAACAAAGAAAAGTTACAGAAAGACTTACAATAGCCAGGACTCGAGAAGAGTCTCAGAATGGAAAATCACATTTTCGCTAACGTTGTAAAGAAAAGAGTGCACCATTTCTGGCTAACAAAATAGCCTAGATCGTAACTACCGGCTGAAGAATGCCCTCTCTAGTTCAATGTTTTGCCTAAATCAGAGATTCCCAAAACAAATCCAGATTCCGATGATACAACCACCTCATACCAATTCCCTCCCAAATTAGTGATGTCTTCGCACAATGAAAGGAGATGCTCCAGCATCTCAATTTGCATTTCACAGAGAGGGCACATATTGGAGTATCCATAAAGAATCTCGCTAATGATCCCTATTCATAGTACGCCTTCTCCATACTAGCCATATAAAAAAGTTGATTCTATCTGGCAGTTGAAGCTCCCAAATGAAGTTGCAATCACGAACCAAATTGTTTGCCCTTGGAGCTGGCAATCTAGAAATAGCTTTGTAAGCCTCCTCTCTTTATCTTACTTTGGCGTCGTCTACTTCCATAACATTTTCGTCTTCTTTTGTTCCCCCTTCCTGACTGCATTGAGTTTGAAGAGGAGGAAGGGATATCAACTCCAGGTTCAGACGACAACATCAGAGGAAGAGCTCGGCCAACAACATTCTCCAAAACTAGGCACCGCTAGTCTAAGATCAGAATTCCAAAAGGGGACATCAACCATTGTAGGCACCGTTGAAGGGGGCACGACTCTTCAATCTCAGAATTCTGTTCAAGGAACCAGGAGCTGGCACCAATGAAGGGGGCGGGCTTACCGAGCTCTGAGTTACGTTCGAAGACCCAGGAGCATAAGGGGTCAAGAGAAAGGCTCAAGCAGTTTCGTTGGAACCTGGGAGGACGATCTGTTTCGAAGCAACTGGATTGAAGGCATCGCCACCATGGTCTGGAAACCTTGCTTCGGCACCCGTAATCGGGCCCGAGATTGGGTCGAAATGTGGATCCAAACCAATTGTTCCTGACCCACCTCCCAAAAGAGATCTAAAGCATCTTCCCGGA